>UCOH01012509.1:26285-434568 GCA_900474275.1 Synergus japonicus
ATATATATATATATATATATATATATATTTCATTATTCACAGATAATTTAGATCGATATAACGCTTACTTATTTTCCCGGAATAAAAGTTGGTAAAAAGTTTAGAGGTCGTTAAAATTGATACTTTCCAACAAGAAGCAGGGTCTTCGGATTTGCCACGCGACTGTAGCACAGTAGGTGGCCGAGATGAGAGAATCGTTAGCAAAAAGTCTAACTGGATTCTGGTTCACGAAAAATAGGATAATGACCTCATCCCCTGCTTTTTCGCTTCAGAGATCTTTTAGCTTGCTAGTTAACCACAAAGCAACACTGAACCAGTCGTGATCAGCTTGATATTGAACAAAGCCCAAAACGTGTCTATAGGATGATTAATTCGTAATGAAAGCTACCTTTGAACGGTTGAAAAATACCAGATCTATAATATTATAAGTTATAAAGGTTGCCGAGAAAAGACTTTTTTTTTTTTAATGGAACACTAATACAAATTGCTTCTTTTGGTATGAACGCAAATTAATCACAATTAAATAAAATTGAGTAAATTGCTACATTGATTCAAGCAACCTTAAATTCTAAATTCTCCGTACTTATTTAGACTCTCAATAAACAGTGAATGCAATTTAAATAATTTAATCAGATATGTGAATCATTTTCCTGATGTACTAAAATAGGCTTGTGTAACTCCATACACCAGCATGTTGAGAAGAGAAGATACTCAACCTCCCTTTTCCATCCCCTATTTCTGCTACTCTGCCTCCTCCCCACCTCCTCTTTATTGGCACACCCCATATAATAAAGAGCGAGTTTGTATTTAGACGACCATGCGCAGTACTCTGTTGGCATATCATCGATCAGGCCGACGACTGACTATTGGACCAAAACAAGAGGATGAGAATGGGAATGGGAATGGGAATAAAGAGAGAGAGAGAGAGAGAGAGAGAGAGAGAGAGAGAGAGAGAGAGAGAGGGAGATGAAGGGAGAGCAAGTGATGATCCGAGTAAGCAAACAGAAGCGTCAAAGCTTGCGTCGACGTTATTGTCGCCTCGTACTCTCCGAACTATAGGAATGGATTCACTATCCGGAAAACGCATTCCCCTTGTTTGACTGACTCAGTCCCACATCTCGATTACATTTCGCTTCAGAAACTGGCTTTAACAGTCCACTGTTAATTAAAGACAGTTATTTCGATTCAGTTACGTTTCACTATACCACAGCAATTTTCTTCTCGAATTTCCTCCTTTCATCTTTTCTTAAAGTAAAGAGGAACAAATTCAATTACATTTCTCTAATTATAAAGACGACAATTTTACAAATCTTAAAATGATAGAAATCTCATAATTAAATTTATCAATTAATTATGAGATTAATCCTTAATTAATCATTCAATTAATTATTTCAGGGTTTTACATTCATTAGCATAATTTTCTCAAATTGTCTTAAATTCTTTTATCAGTGCCATCATGAAACAAGTAAGATCTATTTTCAGATTCAAAGTGGAGTTGAATTAAAATATAATCAATTCTAATAAGTTTATATTTCAGAATGTTTCGTTTAGATAATAAATATCAAGTCTAAAACTCGATTACTCGGAGTATATAAGATCAAGAATTGAGATCAAATTAGCAGTCTAGAGGATTAATTAAAACGAAGATTGCGAAACTTCAAAGTCCACATAAGCGTATTTGAAAAACGATAAATCAGACTAAGTCGGGCTTAAGCTTGGCTTAAATTTTATCTGAGGTAAGTTGCACCTGAGGTAGTTATAGTACAGGAAATATATTGCTGTAACAATGCCTCTTCTATAAAGATAAATAGAGTTAGGGAGTGAAAATTTATTTCCCATCAGAAAATATATCTCCCTAGCGATATCGCGTTTTATCGAATCTTCATCATTCACTCTTTCCTATTGGAACTATCAAGCAACGCAGTGTTTTGATTGGACATTGGATTCAAACAATCTTATGACTCAACTCAATTCTTGTTTTCTACTGGGCTTTTGCGAGGAACTTGGGGAAAGTAACAGGCTTGGTGGGACAGTCAGAACTTTTGTTCGTGAATGAGAATGAAGCGAAATTGGAGTTGGAGCATCAACTCGAGTTGCTAGAATCGCCAAGGGTAAACAGTGAAAAAAAAAGATGAACAGAGAGGAGACTTAGGCTTAAATTTTATACAAAAAACAGGAGACAACTACTTACAGATAGAAACCTTCTGATAAGGGAACCTTTTCTCTCAAGAAGATAAAGTCTAGTTAAATTTATCTGGAAATCGCACCCTCGGGTTAAGAACTACAAAAAAGGAGTCTAATAGAAATCATTCATTATATTTTATTACCTCAATTTCTATTTTCGAATGATTTAGAGCTTTTGTAATTTGTTAGATTGCGCTAACATTTTCTGAAGATGCAAATCAAAAACAATCTGTAATTAATTTCTGAATAATCGAAGATCGAAGCTTCGCCACATGATCCAACTTAAGGGGGAGGTGTCACGTTTTCGTGTCTAGACATAACTCTTCAATATTAACTCTAGTGCTACCAATTTCAGCTACATGTATAGTGTATACACTTTGAGCAAAATCTCCACTAAAAATTTCATTCGGCAATATAGAATAGAATAGAATAGAATAGAATAGAATAGAATAGAATAGAATAGACTACAGCAATACAATAGAATCCATTTTCCAAACGAAAAGATATGTTGTAGAATAGTCCAAATCATTCTGCAAGTAAAAATTCATACACGTTCTCGTTCGTAAAGGACTTTTTTGTTTTATTTTTCCCGAGACTTTCTATCGTATCCACCTATCTCTGTGAAGTGACCGCGTGACCTTTTAATACTTGGCGGCTTTATGTCCTCGCTGACCGGAGTCAGACGAACGCTCCGATAATTTCATAACCCGCTAGCGAGAACAATGTCGCTTATATTCACGGGTCATGTAATACCCCCGTCTTATTCGAGCTGGCAGAGTGCCAGAGGTTGTAAATCCAAAATTACCTGCGGAAAGTCGAGATTTCGTTTCTCTGGGGAGATTTTCATTGGGGTCGCATACTCCCATGTTGGAAGGGTGCAAGTGTGTCCAAAGTCTGTTTTATAGAATGACAGTGTTGGTTCTTCTACTAGTCGTAGTAGATTTTAGGAAGTGCTCATTTTCGCACGAGAGAATAGGAGAAAGATGCACATTGCACTGGAAAGGAAGAGAGATGGTAAGGGGTAGTGAGATAGGAAAAGAGAGATAGAAAATGAAAGAAAAGGGAAGAATGAGAGACAAAAGGACCAAACGACGGGCCAATGGGGGTCAAAATGGAAATGGTAACGACTGACCTGGGTCACCGCAAAGCGAGTCTCTCTAAGCATGAAGAAGGGTGGCATAGGAGTTTCAGGGAACACAAGAGAGAAAACAAGACATATAGAGAAAGAGAACTAAAGACCAAGCTTGTGTTTGAGTTGAATTCGCGAGTTGAATTCCCTCAGAAACCAGGAAGTGCAATGTGCCTTAGTCCTACTCTACAAAGACCAGCCAGAGGGTGTTCAAAAGGAAGACAAGAATGGTCGAGGGCTGATATTAGAGAGTGGATACAGTTCTCGAACGATACACCCAAAGCAGAACTTTCAGCTTCCAATAATTTTCTATACTGGACCACACAAACTTAGAATAAAGGACAGTCCATTCACTGAGAGAGTAGATTAAATACAAGTTCCAAATGAATTTGTTTCAATAAAAGTTATCACTTCTGAATATGAATACTCAGTGAATGTACTGCATTAGTTTTATACTCACAAAGGCGTTGTATAAGCATTGATGCAAAGCAACTCACCTGGAACAAAAAAAAATAAATCTGTATTTTCTGAGAATGAGAAGATTGAATTTAAAATATTTTTTGGGAAATAGAGTTGTTAATGTTGAATTCGAACCAATAAAGTGTGCAGAGCATATGTGGTCTACCAATCTATCGTTGCTATAATGACCTTCCGTTTTATGCGCGATCAATCACTGAACTTTACAGTAGCATGATTGATCGCCCCTTACGCTGTGATCTATGCAAATTTATATTAGAAAAGTGTCATATGCTGCATGTGAATTTAGCGATCAGAGAACTTCAGCACTAACAAGAGTTGGAAAGTTATGAGGACAATCCATAATAGAGTGAAGAGTGGATAAACTCTATTTCACATAATAATAAACATTATTCACATTTTCTGGTATTTCAAGGTACACGGAAAAAACTGTATATATATGTGAGAACCAGAGAAATCGTAAAATATGGTACAACTACAATTTATGGTTTCCACTACCACGATTGTGATTGCCACAACCACAACTATTATGTGACAACCACAGCCATCTGTGGCAACTATTACTACTTTAACTATTACTACTTTAAAGATTTCAAAAGAAACTTCACAGAATTTTACAGCAATACAAAAGAATGATTAACAATTTCGAAAAATAATTTCTATATTAATTCCTATACAATAATTAGTGTATAGGATATTAATATGTCAGACTAAAGATATCTTGAATCATAAACTTAAAATTTCCCGCTTCACAATTCCGTTTATTTAACGAAAACGAAACAATATCGAAACTGTATTATTATACAGTATCGATTTCCCTGATTTACATTGGAAGAAGGACTGCTGAATATCACTTCAGAAAATATATCTAGAAAGAGTATTTGAAAACAAAGTATTTTAGGTTCCAAAGAAGAGTTTTCATTTCCTCCTTCGCCAGCGGGTTTGCGAAGCTTTCATCGTGGCTACGCCTCTTCCGGTGCCTATACTTAAGGCCTTCTTATTCTACAATTTGTTGTCCCAAGGAGCACTGTACTCAGGTTGGAAATGGAAAAATCTTCGCTGGCGGAAATGCGTGCAGACGATGGTAAATAGATACATGCTTCTCTCCGCGAGTGCAGAAGCTAGTTCGCGAGATGGCTCAACTCGCTAAGCTACCGGTTCTTATAGCACACAAGAAGAGAAGTATATCTCGTGGGAGGAAACGCAGAGGAATCGGAAATAGAACGTTCTCTCAATTCAACGTAAGGTGGCATCTAGAATGCCAGGATATTGCTCTCAGAATGGGAAAAGTGGGAGAGGGCCGGTGCATCGACTAACTGTAGGCTCGAAGAAGATGAAAGGACTGAAATCCTCTAAGCCTTCTCCTTTCTCCTCGTTTTTTCTCTCTTACTTCTACCTCTTTTTTACTCTTATTTCCAATTTTTCTTCATCTTATTGGGTTTCCTCTCCTCGCGACACTCTTTTCTCGAGCTTACTTCGCAACATCCACTCTATATCATATATCTTCGCGTAAATATATGTTTCACTTATATCCGTGCTTCGGGCAAAAATCTTTTCCATATAGAGTTCTAAAGTTTGCGAAAATTTTCAACCCCAACTATTCTCCAGAACATTATCGAGAAATTCTTGCATTTCTTCTGGAAATAATGGTCATTAAATTATTGTATCCCGCGTTGGATACACCGTTAATTTTATTATTTATAAACGACCTCCATTATGTCTTAATGCATTTCTCTGACCATAAGTACTGCTCAGAAGAAATTTGTCATGAGTTGAAATTTTAGAAACTTTTCTCAACTTTATGAAACTCCCAAAAGTTTTTAATATAAATTCATAAATTAGTGAAATAAAAATTTGTCAATATTCTAAGTATCTGCTTCATAAAAAATAATTAAGAACGCTGTTAACTTTTAAAAGGCAATTTGAAGAGTAAATTTATATAGAATCTTGTTAATTTTTAATCAAAACTACTAAAGAAGTTTTCGAATATAATTATATCACAAGTACACGATCATGTATAATAGTTCGAGACACACATGAACAAGTGTGCTTGAGTTCAAACACAAAGTTCCACATACTTCATGTAATTAATGACCCTAACATTAACACGAGTTACGCGACATTTATTAATGACCTATTCTACACGTATGTCACGTACCTTTTTGAACTTTGTCCTTTACAAAACAATATTAATTGTTTTTACATTTTCAGTGTATTTATTAAACATCATAAGTTTGAAGCATTGATGAGTCTGTTTAAAATGTTTTTGGCATCAAATACTTTCTAGAATTATTTCTCAAAGGTTTTGAGCTGTAAAAATAAATATAGTTTAGGCTGTCGATTCAATATTTATTTGCAGGTATAATATTGGAATGGTGTTACGTGCAGGTGCTTAAATTGTACTTCGAAACGATAAATGTTACGCGTGTGCCACCACAAATGCATTTCAGTTGACGGCAAGTAGGACGTATGCGTTCGTCGGCAGATATATCCGGAAACGGCGTAATTACCTTAAGTATCGTAAATACTCCACAACCGCGTACGTTTCCGCATTGGATCGATTCGCTATTCAGGCAGATAGTACCAATACAAACAAAACCGACTGTGAGAGATACTTTGAAGTATTTTTTAAATCTGAATTGAATGCAACTCAATGGTATGATGACTCGTTTCATGATACGAATAAAGCTGAGTGTGTTTCAAACAAGCGGATGGCCAGCATACAGAGAGTGGACCAATATTAATTATGGACTGATTTGATTAGATATATCACATCATAAATTTCATGTTAATAATCTCAACAATTTCTCGAATATTCACACTCTTTTCAAAGATGAAAAATAATAATATACGTGAATTATGATTATAAGGTTCTATTAAGTTTGACATCTAATAATTTATAAACCAAATATCGAAAATTAAACTCACGGAGTTATTAACATGATATTAGGATATATTAATATGATTTCGAAATTACAATAAATTTGCTGATTATATATTCCTCTGTGCAGTAATTAATTAAGAATCAATAGCACTTATAACTTCTGTAATTGAAGAATCAATTAAAACTGAACAGAGGTTCCTACCTAAGTAATTAAGACCCTTATATTGTAATTAAAGCTGATTAATTAAAGTTTCAATACTGGTATCGAATAATTGAGGAAATAATTTCATAAATCGCCACATATCTATCTTCCTATTTTTATGCTCGCATCAGTCATTGTTATTATATACACCTTGCAATGCTTGTATTGTGATGAAAAACTCGGATTTTGTATAATATGATGCGCATAGATTTCATGATAAATATACCAATAAATTTGATATTTTCAATAAAAGTGAAGGACTGATGCAAAACTTTCAACTCCCTCTTTTTCATTCTTTCTCGTTCCCCGCAATTCTTTTCATCGATGCATAAAGCCTGAGGGGAAGTTCGATAAACTTGGCTTACTAAACTTGCAGATGTAACGTCCTCGGCATAGAAAAGAGCGAGCGAAAAGCTTAAAGATTTTCAGGCAAGACATATGAGATATTTTCTTGAAATATGTCAGTCCGGACTCACGTGACTTCATATATCAAGTACTATTATTGATCTCGGGAAATAAAATTGGTTCATCAACTTTAAAGTCTTACTTGTTAGTATCTATTCTAAAAAGATGATTGAGTCGCAGTTGAAATATCGTAACGCCTATTCCGCACTCCTGATTCGTCGTGTAAGTATAGATAGTGATTTTTGAGAATCGTAAATTACACACGTGAATTTAATTTGAAATTTTGAAATTGATTTCGTTCCTGGGAATTTTTAGAATTTTTGATCAGATTTTAATCGAACTTCAAGGTACTTTTTTATGTGTTTTAAAATATGTATCTGGGATTTAAATGAGGAATTTAAAACTTTATAGGGAGCTTTATTCAGGAATTTCAAAAGCTTTTTATGATTTTAAAAACATTTTGTGAAATTTTAAAGGATTTCATGGAATTTGAAAAAATTTCTAATGATTTTAAGGGATTTTAAATGTGAAGGAATTTCAAGAGGTTTTTAGGCAGTTTTAGAGATTTTCACTAATTTTAACATGAATTTCAAGAGATTAATGACTTTGAAGGTTTTCATGTGCATTTTTAACGATTTTTAAGTAATTTGTACGAAATTCAAGAGATTTTTAGGATTTTAAAACGATTTTGTAAAATTGTATGAGATTTTAGGATATTTCGTGAAATTTTAAGTAATTTTATGAGATTTCTAATCATTTTAATTGATTTCGAAAGATTTTTCTGATATTTAAAACATTTTGTGAAATTTTAAAGGATTTCATGGAATTTGATAAGATTTCTATGTAATATTTTTAAGGGATATAAAATTGTCATGGAATTCCAAAAGGTTTCTAGGAATTTTAAGAGATTTTCGTGAATTTTAAGCGATTTCGCATGTTTTCAAAGGTTTCTTGCAATTTTTAGAGATTTTCACAAAGTTTATCATGAATTTTAAGAGATTAAAGAAATAAAATATAATAAATTATAGAGTAGTGAAAAAGAACGTAAATGCGCGCGCGAAGCGCGCGTTCGTTCTTGTATTATAAAGTTGACTGAAACTAAATTGAAGGAGTGACTAAAAGTCTCCTTATAGGACATTCGAATACAAAAATCCCAACTTTCTTGCCTTGTACGTTTTTTGTCGAAAAGAGCGTCTGCGTCATAGAAATTTGAGAGTCGAGTAGGAGATGGTAGTGAAAATAATTGGCCACTAACGAGGCACTCGAAATTGTCTACAAGAGGTGAAGAAAGGTGAGATCTCAAGAATGAGAAAAGAGGGGAATGAGAAAAATGGAGGATGAGAAAAATGGAGGATGGGAAGAAAAGAGGGCAGGTTTTTAGGGTGCAAGGACGACCCTTTTCTCGGTAAGGTCTCTAACTAACTGGTGCAGATAATGGAAAACTCTTGTAGCCCTTATTTCCTCGGAACCATGCCCCAACTTCCATGCCTCTTCTTGAATAACTCCGGCGCGGCATATTAAAGAGTTTCCAGGTGCTTAATGGTCGACGCCTCCCCACCCGATTACGGGACCAGAAGTAGATAATAATACGATCGGATGAAGACAAAAACCATCCGCATTTAATCGAGAAAAACTGGCATTACCCTTTCTCTATATATGTACTACTAACCGCACCATTTTTCGGTCTTTCATTCGTGTTTCCTTCTCGATTTTTCTCTCGCTAACTCCTCGTTATTTTCTGTAGTAACCTACTATCATAAAACAAAGGATTGGATACAATACAACTTTCTAGTCCAATGTAATGTTAGATCGAAGAATTTACCATGGAACACAAATTGAAATAGTTTATGGCTTTGGTGAATTCGAGGCGAGAACTAGCCTTTGATGTAGTTTAGATTAGAGGTTACTTTCAATCGAGAAATAATACAATTTTAAAGGGTAGCTACTAACAACTACGTTCGACTCCAGGAAACGATAATTTAGCTGAATTAAAAAAGCCGACTTTTATCGTAATCTCGAGGAATGAACACGAGTGAGTGAAAATCAGTGAAAATCAGTGAGACTACAGAGCAAAATAACATCTCATTATACTATTTCTTAAACAAAGTGATGAAATTGATTTTTGTATATTATAATGTCTCAATAATATTTTATTTTAGTATCAATGCCGGAAAAGATATACCTGAAAGACAGCATTACCCTGGATTTACAATTTTACAAGCGTTACTTCGCTTTATAGTAGCTAAGTATTTTCATAATCCAGTATAAGTGCTACTTTCAAAATACGAGTTTTTAAAATGATCTCTATTCTATATTCAAGCCCTTTAAGACTGATTCCTTTGAAATATTTTCGAATTCCGAGAGTGAATTTGAAAGCATTTGAAATATATACGTATTTGAATACCTTCACGGTTTTTATAATTTAAGAGAGCTTTTAAATTTTCAAAAAAGCAGACTGCCTTTGAAGAACTTTTTAAAAGAAGCAGAGTGTGCAATGAGATGAAATGCAGTTCATTTAAATTCCATAATGTAGGAAAAAGGGCTTGGATTCACATATGTTTGTTGACGTAAAGTAAAGCTCTTATTTTGGGTTACCAAGCCTTCAAGAAGTTAAAAATTCATCAACTTTTTTCGAAAAAATATATAACTTTATTCTGCAAAGTTGAAGTCAAGCGTAACAAACGTGAAGTGTCTCACGGTCCCTTGACACAACAAAAGAGAGGGTTTTTGGTCTTGAGTTTTGTGCCCGCGGGTTTTCAGAAAGTCGAGAACTCAACATGGGGATGAGCCGGAGGAAAAATGGCGTGTCGCCATAGTCTCGAGGGATTGGCAAGACGGTAACGTGAGTATCCCCCAACCGCTCATTAACAACCCTTATTTCATTAGGTACCGTCTTTCTCTCTCGACACACCCTTTATATCCTTTTTTTTATTCTTCTTGTCAAGTCTCTTTATTTATCCCTTATCTATCCCCGTCTCTTCTACCATTTCTCTCACTCTCTTCCACCCTCTTCACAACTTCCCGACTGTAAATCGTTAGGGGTATATATTTTTCAGAAGAAGAGAGTGAGAGAGTGCAAGCGTGGAAGAATGAAAGAGAAGATGAAAGAGAGAATGAGAGGCACGAGATGTCTGATTTATTTCCTGCCGGCAGCCAACTAATTTCGCCCGTTTGTCTCGCTAATTATTCGCGGCTCAGAGCTTCCTAAATAAAATCAACTGCCGACAAAAGAAGATTTGGTTCGTAAAGCCATCACAGAGACGACAAAATAGTGTAATGATTTCACTAGCACAGCAGCTTCCACCATTATGTTGTATAATTTCGTTCCTTTCGCATGAATGTATTCAAGTTCAGTATGAATTAGTGCAAATGTAGAAATTGCATACTCGCATTCAGATATTAGAATATGGAACTCTATTCAAAGTTATATATGAAAATAGCATGTCAAATTCATTTTGTTTAATTATACAATATTATTAAGTTATGCGATTCATTCACTACATTCTATTTTGCAAGGAATTCCCAAAATAAAGGATCTCAAAATAAAAACACTTGGTTTAATATTATCGACTTGTGGAATGTTGTTAGGACGACATTCTGGTCGAAGCAGAGGGTACATGTTCGGAATGCGGTACGAGAGGAACACAGAATCTTGACAAGGTACTTTGAGTATGCCACCCTTGAAGGTGTTACCTGCCCCCAAGAGGCTGGCAACCCTCGACTTTCGATGGCGCTCTGCCCTTCGATAACACTATTTCGAGAGTTGAGAAATGATCATTTCGACGGGGTTTCCCCTTTTCCTGTCTCACCATCCCTTGTCTCTCTGCTCTCATTCCCACAAACTCTGAGATTTAGGATTCCGACAAGTGCCTAGCTGATAAAGATTCGGTATCCTTTCTCCGAGTCTCGTTATCGAAATATCGACTATTCACTGTCCCTTATCTCTTTTCTTCGCTTTTTCCTTTTCTCATTTCTCGTCCCCCTCTAATGTGCAAAAAGGAGGTTCCCCTCTTTTTCATCCTTCGAGACGAAATGCCCAGAGGCACCGGAGGTTCGCGAAGATGAGGCTTGAAGAGAAAAAAGACCCATTTCCGGCTGGTAAAGGGGAGGTGGAATCTGACTGAAATGAATTTTATACGTCGAAGATAAATCTTATCTGAAATATCTTGTATCTACTATTTTAATGAAGCTCACTGAGCTTTTTTATTGAGTAAGTAGAACAAAGCGAGGTGCCATTTTAATTGAACGATTCCCTAGATAGAGTACTCCAGTACGACCCGGGCACCAGAACTGGCATTAGTACAAAAGGATTTCAGCTGAGAGTTGGCGTACAACTGGTGCAGTACTATGCCAGTACTAGATTAGTACTATTTCGCAAATGGCTTGGTACCAATGGTTGTATAGTACTTGTCAGTACTGGGCCAATTCCCAGCCAATTTACTTTATTAATACTAATGACAGTACTATAAGTAGTACTGGCGTAGAAAAGCGTCAGTTGTAAATTTCCTGCCGCGTTTGCGGATCGTCTGACGCAAAATTGGTCACAAGGGAGTCAACGACATTATGTCCTTGGCAGTTGTAATTGGAGGAGAACAGAAGAGAAGTTACATTTTCCTCGCTAACGATTGGCTAGGTCACGAAGCAACAGACTTCTTTTTTTTTACTTTTTCAACGTGGACTCTCAGTGAGGGAGGTCACATTTCAGGGAGTGCTATAACTTTTCTCTTAGTATTTAATACATGAGGGATTTGAGTTTTTCTTCTAGAAAAGAAACAACCCTTTCACTGTCGAGACATTTTTATAATACATTCAGAAAAGGGAAATTTTAGATGAAAATACCGAATTACTTAAAAAAATATCAGTTTTTTATTCATATTAAAAGACTATTTAGACTTTTTTTAAAGCTTACCGAAACCCTTTATAAATTTAAATGAAATTAGTATGCATCATGTAGCTAATATGCAAAAATGATGAATATATTTTAAAATATGTAAAATTTTTATGAAAGCCTCACATACTATTCTTTGTTTTCAGAAATATAAAGAAGTAAAATTTTATGAGTCTTCAAAATCTTTTAAAATTATTCCGCATGATTTTTTCAAAAGCTTTAGAAGGATTAAAAAGTATCATGCTTATTCAAAGAACTAAGTATTTGCTTAGAATTAACATATTATTAATATAAAATGTTCTTTTTGATAAATCTCTTCTAGAAACCACTTTACATTACGCTTCTAATAAAAATAAACACATCATGAAGTTTCAATGAAAAGAGATGCAAGACTTTTAAAAGTATTTCTTGATAATATAGAGATGCGGCTATTAAATTTAATTGCAGTCATAAATTGAAATAAAAATTATCAAGCGTTGCTGGAGTAATTAAAGGTTAACGCGTTGAAGCATAAAAAAAAGTATACACACACTAGAAAAAAAAAGGAGAAGCCCTCGAGATGAAAGCAGTATAATGAGGCTGGGTGCAAACACAAAGTACTCCAACATAGTTATGTCTGATCTTCTTTCCTCTCGTCTCATGGTACAAAAATTAGTGAAATTAGGGACTCTTTTTGGTGGTTTGGTGGTTACGCTTAGAGCACTCACACGCATAGAATTTCGTATATGAAATGACAGAAGAATTATGAGTCTCGCATGAAAAATGTACAAGCGCCGCTGGTACCTGCCATCAACCTCCTTCCTCCTCTTTTAGTCCTGTTTCTGCCACCCTTCCTCGTTTCCCGCTCCGACGCATTATGGGGACATCGCGGTGGCTGGATTTCAGGATTTCCTGGTCTTTTCGTCCCGAGAGACCAGCAACACCCATAAAAATTTCAGACTACTTAGGAAACTCGCAAAATGTTGCTGAACACATGTATATGCAGCAGATATATGTTTACAGGATACCTGAGGACACTCGTTCGACGTATGTATATACTATCGAAAAGTTCTAGTTTCTACTCGTGCAAAGGACTCAAAGTCCCTTTCCAACGTGACCAGCGTTTTGTCAACGACTCTCAACTCTAAAACATTTACATGCAGATTTTTTGCTGAAAGGATGTGAATAATTTAGAGAAGAGGAATTCGAATCTCGCTGAATTTTTTGTATACCCAAGTTTGAGTGCTGCGAATAGAAATGTTACACTAAAATAAGAATTGAGAAACAGGAGTATTTCAATTAATTCTATGTTAACTACTTTCTTCGCTATAAGTAAAATTTTGAATCCTGCACTAAACACGAAATGCTGAAGGCGAAAATCAATACTACAATCATGTTTCATCGGCTTAGGATGAGAAACGAGTGTTGGACATAGTCTACGCTGGGTTTATTGTTATCGCTCGTTTACTACGAGTCGAGAACAATGTTAGAATTCGAGGGGACATCGGCGTTGCAGGCCATAAACTCACTCGATGGAAAGCACATTCGAGCAGTTACTACGATCGGTAACGACTACGCGACAACTACAAGCTTAACGATCATCGGCATTGTATTGGAGCACTTTGCTTTGACTTCGATAAAGAGAAAATACGAAATCGCGATGATGCAGTTCACTTTTTTACTCCTCTTACTTTTACATCCTCTACTTATTGGATCACGTTACAATAAATAGAAGCAATCAGAGAAAACAGGACAAAAAAATAACTTATTCTTCTTCTGGAATGAATTTTATGACTATATCAATACCTTTCAACTCAAATTATTAGTTATAAATAATTAATTATAAATTATTAACCGAAGTATTAATTTCAGAATCGAAAGCTATGAGTTTCTCGAATTTATTCATAGATCTGTGTGAATTTATTATGAAACCATGAATCATAAACTGCATTGAATAAATTATATGAGTGTTCGAGGAATCATTGCAACCACAAATATATAACAAAAGTTTTGGGAAAGCTATGAAAACCGGATTTATCATTCATGGAATATTATATTATGAATTTTCAATCGATACGACAAATATTAATTATAGGTAATAAGTTTTCAAATATGTCAGGATTTTATTAGATGCCTTTAAATTAAATTAAATTCCTCAGAAGTATAGACAAAAAATATGAAATTAAAGTAATTTAAAAGCATTACAACTTGAAATTCATTCATTAACTAATGAAAGAAACTATAAAAAGCTGCCAGGCATTAATCTTTTATAAGAAGCTTAAATCGACACGAAAAATACTAAATTTATGAAAAGTGAACAATTACGCAATATACGCAATACACAAGGAAATAATTGTATTATACGAGAAGAGGAATTCCGTATAGCAAGGAACGTTGCATTCAGATGGGTTTCCTGCTATTTAGTTGCACATTAAGCTCGAAACTAGCTTCATCCGAATGTAGACCCTGCTGCTAGGAATTCCGAGGTTATTAGATAACGGTACGATTATAACTATCGGAATGATAATCGCTACAACCGCTTTAGGCGACAGTTATTATCGACCGGCATAGGTACTCTGCAAGCTTCTAGAATCTAGGAGCAAATGCTTAAGGACTTTAAGGGACAGTATTAACTGCGGTGCAAATAATACCTCACATAATTGGGTTACTTGTGTCGTAAAGAAGGAACGACTAAAGTTTTTTGTTCAAAAGTATGTATACTAACATTACTAAGTAACATTTGCCAAAGATACTATGTCCCAACATTCACATACGCATGGGAAAATAATCTCTATGGAAAATGTCACTTACGTAATGATCAATGCATGATTGAGCAAAAAACATTGAGCCAAAAGTTTCGAGGAATTTAGGCAAATGGATGAGGACTTAAAGGGATAATATTAACTACGTCGCAAATAATAGCCGAAAAATTGGGTCACACCTGAATCGCAAAGAATGGAAAACTGAAGTGCAAACTCCACACGGAGATGTTGTCGACCTAGTTTCATTTACTTCATACTTTTGAATGCTCTAAAAGCATGCTTTCACGGTCAAGGCTCTTTTTCTCTGTTTCTTTATGCTTGTCACTATTTTATTTTTAAAGAGAACCCTTTTTCGTGATTGCGGCCGGAATCGCTCGAAACAGTATAGAAAAATACGTGAGTACATTTCGAGTGAAGGAATACAAGACACAAAACCGGGACGTGATGATAGCGTAAGAGCGGACAGCACTTTTGTGAGGGATGCTTTTTATGGTGCAAAGAATGAATACGCAGAGAGATGAAAAGAGAAATGTAGGGAAGTGAGAGAGATATTTATCTATATATATATATATATATATATATATATAAAAAAGAAAAATGGAGTGAGCACAGAGAGGGTGAGAGAAAAGGGGTAAGGGTTAGAGAAAGAGAAATACGATAGGGAGGAGAAAGAGGGCATATATGGCGGCCACAGATTGCCGAGCGTAAAGCGCAGATATATGCCCAAATGCCACTACTGGCTTAACTCAACCCTACAACTCCCCCCCTCCCCCACAATCTGCAGGCAAACGTAAACGCCGATATTTAGAGGATGTTTTTACCACCAGCTATTTTTTTAATGGTATTTTCGTACCCGTTTCGTTTAAACGGCCCGCTTCCCTAAAAAGACTGTTTAATAGCCGTGACCGGTTTTTTCTGATGGTGACGCTTTTTAGTAATTATTTTCTGCTGTGTAGAGGAAATTCGAAATAGGGAAGGATTTGTAAAAAGTTCCAGAAAATGTGCATTAAGGTTTTCAAATAATAGATGAAAAAGACGATGTTTTAAAATTGTTCCCAACGAAATGAAGGTAGCAGCGATTCATGACTCGATTTGAAACTCCAGGTCATCAAATCGCCACCTTGTGAAAATACTAAAGAATAAAAATTCTCCATATAAAAGAATCTAACTTTATCGTGATTTATCGAGGGCGATTAAAAAAATAATCTAAGCGTCGATAGAGAACCTTTTTCAATCTCCTTATTTAAAATTGCAAAGTCGAGAAACTAGGAAGTACAGATGTGGGTGTTTTCGAAGAAAGATTTATATTTCCCTTCGTACTTTCACGATCACATCGTAAAACTTGGATGGAACGTATCACACGAAAGTCGTTTTGTCTTGGAACGACAAGTCTAAGTGGAAGAAAGAAAGGAAAAGAGAGAAGATGAAAGAGAGGTTCAAAATGTAGGTAAAGGCAAGCGTAGAAAAGTAGGTCCTGAATTTACAAAGTAGCCAGTAGACCACGAAGTTACCTCTGTTAACTATTAACACCTCTGTATCGGTGGTTTCTCGCGCCCCATAACCCTTCGGAAAGCTCGAGTGAACTTAAATGAACTTGAGAAAGCGAACTGGAAGTCCAATTCGAGGTAATTGACTTTGAACGTCTCTCCAAAGTGTACTCATAGCCTTAAGCTCGTAATATACATATGGATTGCTCGGAAGCCGATAAGAGTAAGTTATTCGCTTTGCGAATTCGTAGCAAGTTCTCTAAGTCGCCCTCACTGTGAGGATTCCTATATACCTCTCAGCTCTCTCGTATATTTAATAGTAACTATACTCGAGAAATTGGAAAATTCCACCGTCATCTTTGGTATCGCATACTAAAAATATTCTTAGAAAGATCAGCTTGATTTTCCAAACATGGTGTGAATTAATAAGTTTCATGCAAAGAGCTTTATTGCATTTTCATTAACTATGCTTGAAAATGCATGTAATGTATGTGAATTTTCCGATACTCGCAGCTGGAAATTCAATTACGTGAAAATAAAAAAATTGCATAGACGAGTTGATTGCATTGAGCTATAGAAAGATTCGCAAACAGACTCCTGCTGGAGCAGATGCTCATTTAGTTTGGAGATTATGTACATAAGATCATGAATTTTCAATTAAGTGTGCAAACAATTTCTATTTCAGAATATTTGTAGAATAAATGAAGTTGCATTCCGTAAATTTATTAGTTTAATCTTTTGAAAAACTCTTCATTATATGTCATATACATTAATTATAATTCTACAACACAATATATAATTAATATATGAAAGTTAGAGTTTCTCTCAAATGTAGTTAATATCGGTTTAAATAATATTTGTCATTGCCAGATTTTGGTTGCAATGTGTTCACGGTTAACAGACACAAAGGCATATAAAGCAAATCAAACTTATGGCAGTTTTGACAAAGTTTGAATATTATACCACATAGCTAATTAAAAACAAATATTTGCTGTATATCCCACTTTATTTCGTTATAACGTTTCCTTTGATTTCAAAATATTAATAAAATTAAAAAACAAACAGTTTTTTTTTTTGTGGAAAAACTAAAAGAAATATATTAAAATAGAGACTAGTTATTCAAGAAAGAAATTTCAGTGCTTTTTATACAGCTCTTATCATTTTCCTAATGCGAAAAACTTCATCTCTTTGTAATAAAATATGAAAATATGTTCACGAGATCTGCAAGAGGAAAGTTGCTCAAAATAATTTAAACGTTTTTTTCTATTCACAGTAGAGATGATCAGATTTTCCAGATCACAAGAATGGAACAAACTTTAATTCAGGGAAGAAATTTAGAATCGCACATCTTCTTATTAGTTATTTTGTATTACGCATTTACCACTTTGAAGAGAATTTCGAGAAAAAATATCTAAGAAGACTGATGTAAGAAAGTTTGAAGACCTTAATCAAAAATTCAAATGACTCCAAAAGCAAGTAAGAAACATCTTTTTAAAAACATGAATAGAGTGTTTCTTCATGCAGACGTAGCAAAATTAATTCGACTTTTTTACGCCATGGTTAATAATATAATGTATTTGCTTTAAATTTAAATATAAGCTATTCATATGAAATTTATGGACAGTGGATTTGCCTCCTTGAAGATAAGTTTTACGGTTTAAACGGTTGGCTAGGTAAGAAAGAGTGGCACGAAACGTCTTGTTTCAGTTACTTGCGTAAAATAGATTTTGTCGGGAGGCTACAGTACATTGTGCCGAGTACTGCAGTCTGTCGAGTAAGTATCCCCGTATCTACTCGCTAAAGTACACACTGTAAAGTCTGCATCGTCCTGGTTAGCTTAAGGCTTCCGGTTCCTCCGGCTGCTCCCACCCTGGTTACGTGCACAGCACGTACCTAGGTACCTGAGCGAAATTCATAGGAGGGAAAGAGTGAGACCAGGACCCTACAACCAACTTAAAGAGCACTAGCGGAAGTGAGACCTAAAACTACCTCTGTGATTATCAGGTTCACTTAGCTCTCCTTTATACCACGGCTTTCGAATACTTAAGATTTTCGAGGTTTGAACCTCTAAAGCTCATATTACAAAAAGCAAACTATCCTTAATCCGGACACCAACGACAGAGAAAAGTTATACCTACTAATTTTGTAATTATTCATACCTATCCTTAAAGTTATTTAATTTTAGTATCAAAGTAATTAAAAATAGAATTAATAATATAACTTGACTTGAAAACGATGCAGATTAAAGGACGTACCTTTAATAAAAGAACATTTAAGGGCATGTGATACTTTACTATAAGAGCAAATTAGTTATACCAATTATACATTCATAATAATAAATATTTTTAGTAAATAAGAGTCAATAAACCTTCGCCTCATATAGATGAAGGTTTATTGACTCTTTTTAGCTAAAAATATTTATTATTATGAATGTATAATTGGTATAACTAATTTGCTTTTATGGTAAAGTATTACATGCCCTTAAGGATCATTATTTTCTGCATAAAGTTAATTTAAAAATGTTAATAAGCTTGAGCTTTAATAACGAAAGGACTAAAAGTCTATGAATATAAAAAATTTCCCTTGGTAGAGTATCGCTTTTATTTTTTTTTCTCTCTCTCTCTCTCTCTCTCTCTATTAAAATTAAATTGCTCCTAATGGTCTGACCCATAACGGTTTCTACTACTGGTGTCAGCCTGGAAACGGGAATACTACTGAAACGCCATACGTACACGAGAATACTGCCTTTTACCATAGTTTTCTTAAATTCTACATCAGTCGGATGTGGTAGACTATGATAATAATTCAAAATCCACAGTATCTCCAAAGAGTTTAAAACAATAATCAATGCTGAAACAGCGTGGGCTTGCAAACTTCAAATGGAATTACCTTCCAGTGCTGGAAGCGTTCCCTTTGAGGCCGAGCTGGACCTCAGGAAAGGTGGAAAAGGTGGGTGGGTGTGGGAACATTAACTCGAGTTTCGCGCGAAAATTTAATGCGGACTAGTGCCTCCGGAAAATTTGAATAAATTTTCGAAAATAGTTTTACGACAGCGTTAGGATATGGGTAAGGAAAGACGATTATTTAGCGTTTCGCGAAGGCAAACCCGAGCCAGAGTCGATTTCGCTTCGCCAGCGTTTCGTAGACCCGTTGCACCTTCTCATCCCTCGACTCACTTCGCCATGGCCTTTCTCTCTTCCCTCCTAGTCTTACTTTAAATTGGATTCATACGTGGAGAACCACCAGCCAGACAAATTGCTCCGAGGCTCGCTGAGCACTGACGGCTACAGCACGCGTTTCCACTGGAGCCGGAAAAAAGTGAGACTTGAAAAATCAATTTTCACTTTTCCATCTCTTTTCATTTGAATGCCATCAGCCAGCCAAAAATCGGAAAGGAAGCCAATATCTTGGAAAACTGAAGGAAAAGGAGCCGAGCTGGCTTAAGACAAATAGATTTTTCGAGGCTCCATTCTTCATCCCAAAATAACAATTCCAAATTATTCAAATGTAATTTAAATACGTCATTTTTGAATTCAAAAGAATTATATGCTTTTTAAAAATAATTCAAAAGAATATTAAATTATAATAATAATAATCTATGTTTACTTTAAGTATTTTTAATTAACGTTCCACTTTAAAAAATGTGGTAGCTTTTATATTTTATGACATAATTTTTCCCACAAATCCGCCTCTTGTACTTGGGGGGGGGGGTTTACTTTATAACATGCGACCGACCGAAGCGAGAAGTCGGGTGTAACTAGAATTGCCTTTAAGGGAAGGCAACAAAAAAAAATGTTAGTACCAAGAAATAAGGACTTTTAAAGCCTTGTATTTTTTCACGTTAGTTTTTATGAAACATTGCATAATGAGGGGAAAAAATGAGAAAAAAACATATTCTCAATTTAGAAAATGTATTGTTGAAGCGTAGAAAAACTGACGGTAATTAAATAGAAAACCAAAGAGAAATGAAGTCATGAAAAAACGTAAATCATAAAAACGAAGGTTCTAAATGAATATTACTGTTTGAAAGGTAAAAAAGATTTTTGAATTTTGAAAATTATGCACATGTTATCTTGCATTTTTCGAGTATACAGAATTGAGTTATTAATAATCTGCGACTGATTATGTCATTAATGAGCCTCAATAGCCGCATAAATTTGTTCAATTCTGTGTTTCTTGATTTCTCAATCCTGCAGTTGACGCGATGGCGTGTGAAATTAAATCGACCCCACGGCCGACTTCGCTAAATCACACCTGTACGAACTGGCACAAAAGCATCGGGAAAGCGAGTAAACGAGAAATCAGCGGCACAAGTTAAAAAGTAAACGAGTGCTGTGGTTCGAAATGGTTCTCGAGGTGGTTTCTCGCACTGACGCATTAATTTACTGCTTTTTATGTGTCGATACGGGAACAATCGGGCGAGAACGTTCGCATCCGACAAAATAGGGTGGAGCGAAATACAAGAGAGGAATTTCAACTGAGTGCTGAAATATCGGCAAAGGAGGTTTGTGAAAATCGCAGGAGGAAAATTAAAAGGTGAATTGAGAACCTTAGATGCCATGATAATTAAAGCTAATGAAGACAGGGGTGCAGGAAGGTCTCTTGCTCTATTGTATTTCCCTAGCTTGTACATGATAGGTCATGTGAATTCGCGAATGTGTGAGATTGCACATAGAGAGAAATAGAGACAGAGAGAGAGAGAGAGAGAGAGAGCGCTAGAGAGAGAATACTTGAATGTAAACGCAGCATTGGTTTAGTTTGGTTTAGAATCCCGTATCCCATGGGCACTGCATTCGCCACTGCCACCAACTCACCACCTACCACCTTACCACACACAAGAGGCAAACCTCCACACACTATCGCCACAAAACCTTCGAGCTTCAAACCTTGCAGTCCACCTCCATCCTTCCAATTGTGTATTCACTGTTCACTGTTTCCAGGGACTACATGCTTTCACATTACACAGTACTGAACTCACTTACAATTATTTACCAACAGTATCGTCAAACTATTATCCAAGTTCCAGAACTAACCCTCTCACGCTTACGAAAGTTCGTGTCGAATATTTAGTTTGGGTTGGTTAAATTGCTTTTTAGATTTAACTGGAGATGAAATTGAATAATCGTCTACTCAATTGTTATACCTCTGGAGAAATAGTTATAATGAAGTCATCGATTTTTATTTACCAACAGTAAAGTGAAATTATTGTCCAACTTTAATAATTAGGCTTCACGAGACTAAAGTTCATGATATCCAGTATTTATCACAGCTCCAATGATTTACAGGTTTAAAGTAGGTACTCACAAATATAAACAGTAAGCATCCATTTTTCACCGAGCTAATTAAGATTTGTGATAGCGAATCGTCGACAAGTTAAAATATTTTACTCATTTAAGCAAAAACAGAAAATTTCTTTAACAGTTTCATATCATCATTAGTTCATTGTAAAGGTTGTTAAATAGGTCAACAGACTCGTTCCGCGATAATGAATACATTTTTTTTATATTAATCATTCCCGTAGATAAGAAATGTTTGCTCAAAAGAAGAGAACACTGGATTTAAAAAAAATATATAAATATAAAAAAGAAAGTATAAAAATTAAAAGTTGGAAAACTAGCAATTATCTCTCTAAATCTGAATTAGTGAAAAATTCTACTAATTATTAGTTATTTTTAACTAAAACTTTAGTGAAAAGTTGAAAACTTCGAATTGAAATAGTGAAATACAATTAATAATTGGTAACAATTTTCACTAAAGTAAATTAGTGACTCACTTTTCACTAATCCAGATTTAGAGAGAGATTATATGACCTTGGAGAAAATAACAACTATTGTAAAAATGACATGAATTAACAATAATAATGAAAAAGCTTCTACTCAATTAGAACAAAATCTCACCGACGAGTTGGAAGTCAGAAAAGCAAAGTAAGCTTACAGTATTATCACTTTGCGGTAATCTGGTATGTTTGAGCGAGAGATTTCGACCAGCACGAAGAGTTGCCTAATTTGCCCGAACAAAGGATTGCTCTAGGATTTATAGAGACGAGTGGAATGCCCTAGGAAATCGGGAATTAGTTTTGAGGTTGTTACAAAGTTCAGTGCATTATAATACCCAGATGTGAAATATTGTATAATGGAGTTGAGATTGCATTTTATACTATTCTGAATTATTTCAGCCAGAGAGATAGATGTATGGTTTTCAAATAAACCTCCATGTGAGAAAAATGGTTTATCCTCCCTTATTATCTCTTCAGAGCACATTTTCCACATTTCAACGAGTAACTGCTTTGAATTTATTTGAAATGGGAAACATTTATGTTAATAATAACTAAAGTGGAAGCTTAACATGAAAATACTAATTTAAAAGGACTGCCATGGAATTGTGCATAAAAATTGTCATTCAATTAATTAAATAGAATTGAATAATAAAAATGTGATCTCATATTCAGACGATTAAACATTTATTTCCATTTATTGGAATTAGTAAATGTTTTAAAATTGAAAAAAGGGCTCGAAGCGATTTAATTTCACGATTGAAGAATATGTTTTCTTTCAACAAATCCTCAAATATTCATAATAGTTACATATCCCATCACATTATACATATTACATCTCGTCTACAGAAGTTTTTTAATTACCAGATAATTGAATTACTCGTAATTGTACGAATAACAAAATTTTCTTCTTGAGAATTGAAGATTGTAGAAATTGTTCTTCCACTCGTAAAAACGGAAACTGTTTTAAATATAATGTGAAACGATTAACATGCATTTTAATTTTAGAGACAATTTGCAGAAAATCTGCGAATTCTCTTCTCTTGTTTTATTTTCTGGGTCGTGTGTCGCAGAATTGAGGTCCCGGAGTAATCTCACCACGAGAAACACAACGGAATCAGATTGTGGTACAAGAGAGACAAGAGCAGGAGCAAGTAGGAGTGTAAGAAGAGAATGCAAGGAACGAGGAATGAAGGTGTTCTCTAAGCGAAAACGACAAAATACACAGAATTGTAGGTATGTGAACGAGTGCGAAGGAACAGATAGAGAACCACTGCCAGGTTTAGAGTGGACGCAATCATAATCTGCCTCGTACTCAAGAGCCACCCCTCTCTATTCTATGCTTCAACCCTCTATTTCCCTATTTCTACGCGAACTCTCTAGAAACTCATACTGCACTCTCTCTTAGGTTCATAAGCCAACATACTCATACACCAACACTTACTTATGACTATACGCATGTTTCTAGAGTAAATATACACAAATGCCATCTATTCCTCTCTACTCTCAATGAATTCTAAATGTAAGAGATTTGCACAAAAAGGAATTTGTGGATATGTGAGCTTTCCTGTTGTAAGAGAGTGAATAAGTGAATATTCATACCTAAAGTTGTTCAAAATATTCAGCTGAGAGAAACATAGTAGAGAAGAATAATTCCAATAATCAAATGAGACCAAGGAGAAAATAGAGAAATGTATCACTTGAGTGCTCGAAATTGAGGAATTTGAAATTAAAGGTTTCTGTAAATACCAAGGCAGACATACTAAAGAAGATACTTTAAAAAAGAAGCACTCAGCGATTAATTATATTTTTAGTGTGTAGATTCGAGATTTTAAAAGATTGAAAGGGTTTCAAAATATTTCAAGAGATAATGAATATGAAATATGAAAAAAAGAGTAAAAAGATTCATATATAGTATGAAGATATGAATGGAGAAGAATGGAAAAATAGAGTTAAAAATAATGAAATGAGAAAATAACAAGAATTAAAGTAACGTTAAAAGGATAGGTATTTATAACTGAAATCCTTTATTGGAATTGGATAGTGCTAAAACGAAATTGTGAAAAAGCAGAGTCCGTAATTTCACACAGAACACGTTTCGCGCATTTCTCTTCCCGCGAAACAGCATTACGTCGTAGGAGTGTCGATTTTATGCGGGATTCGAAACTTTTTAACGAACCCCTTTACGTTCAACTTTGACGGAATTTCGTATCGTGCAGAGTTCTTTTGCCTACGACTGCGAAACCTATTACCCGTTTTCAACCCTCATCTTCACGTACCTCCCTCTCCTTTAGCACTACTTTTCACTAAACTGTTAATACTTTCTTGCTCGTTCAAAAGTTATAATTGGTATTGCATCCCTGATGAGACTATTAACATAATATAATATATTATTTGTGTATATTTATATATTTATAAAATATATATTTAAATAAAATAATATAATATATTATATCTGTTGATAAATTAGGCCATTCAATTTTTAAGAATAAAAATTTCATATTTGAGCATTTAAGGGCAGGTGTTACTTACCATATGAGCAAGTTTTTAAACCCGGCTTTTTTCTACAATTTTTAAATTTTCAAAAAAATTGTAGAAAAAAAACCGGGTCTTGAAAACTTGCTCATATGGTAAGTAACACCTGCCCTTAAAATTTAAGCGTTTTGAAATGTCTTTTAGTTAAAAGCAAAGGCAAGTCCAAGTTAGCATTGTTAATATTTAAATTATAACAAGCATTCTGTTTTAAGTGTAATTCAATTTTCTCAACTCTTGTAAATTGAACGTATTTTAATTTCAATGTAAATTCGCTTTAATTCAGCTTTAATTATGACATGGTTAATGTTTCAAGAGAATGTGATAATTGCTATAAGAGGAAATTTTGCTCCATCAATTTCATGTTTGTAATAAAAAATATTTTTCGATAAAACTAGGCGATATGTTTGCGTTTGTATGAAATATTCAGGTAAATCGTCTATAGTTTTAAGAAAAAAATTTATAAATTAAAATATAAAATCATTATTTGACTGAGTTAAAAAAAAAATAATTTGAATGTATTCAAATAATAATTTCCCTTCCAAATAATAAAATGAAATAAACTCACCAACACAGCACAGAAGTGAAAACGTAATAACTCAGTAAACTTACCTGAAATCAGAAAAAAAAACATTATTAAAAGCAGAAAAAATGGAGAAATCCACATAATAATTCGAATTTCTGTCGAAAAATCGAGAATCAAATCTGATAGGGGCCATTGCTGCGTAACGTAACGAACTTTTTCTACTGGAAACCTATTTTGTGAGACGAAAAGGTAAACATAGGTACGTATTCGAGGGAAATGACATTGAAGTAAATGAAGGGAGACGTAACGAAATTGGGCAAGCTTTTCGAAAATGTACCCAAGTTGGGGTGTGTACCGTTGAAAATGTGACTTTCCACAATTTCCGAGATTGGTTTCACCAAATTCAGCGACAAGCTTCATTCCCTTGACTAACTTTATGTTAGCTACAAAGATTTTCAGCCTTGCCTTTGATAGTTTCGCTATCTTGTGCCTACCGTCATTTGGCGGCTTGATCTCATTTTCGTTGATTTCAGGTATCTTTTCTTCGATCACACTGAAAATAGATGTCGACCCTTCATGAACAATGACAAACTTTCTGGTTTGATGAACACAGACTAAAGTCATAAAAATTCTCATAAAAAGAGGAAAATGCCAAGTAAGGTGAAATATGATGAATTTTTAGACGTTTACTTTTAATAGGATATGATAAAGTAATTTCTTTTCGATAAATAGCCTTTTCAATTATAGATAGTGGAGTTTTAATATCTTGGATTTATTTTATATTAAAACGTGAAAAATGTCTTCACTCAACAACAATTTTAAATAACCCGATATTTTTCGTATTTTTTAAGCGGGTGACAGCTTTGTAATACATCTATGGAATCGAATTAATCAATCAAATTTTTACCAATCACAATAAATCCATGAATAAAGAATTCCAAATTTTTTGAACGATATTTCATTTGATGGAAGTCAGGTAAGTTTAGTGGTGACATGGACACGTGGATTCTATTTCGTATCTCTCAAAGGTTATAATTGAAATGAAACTATGACTAGATGACTATCAGAGTCCGTTGACCGACATAATTTGAATTTTATTGATGGAGCGAACTCTACCGCGTGTTACATTTTTCAATCAAAAATTCACTTCTACCCAGAGGACTATATAGATCTATGGCTTGAAATCCGGAAATGAATTCGAGATTAATAAGGTTTCAACGAAACAGTCAATAATAATCAACCGTAAATTATACTAGCGACTAAAAAAAGGAGATTAATTGATTAACATTATAATTTTTTTGAACGTCAAATTAAACCTTTTATAGAAACTTTTATAAGGTATAATTTCTCTTTTATCGCTCATCAACTGTACTGATGGAATTACTTGAGGATAATATAATTATTGGCCGTTTTAATAGTGCTTCCAGTTATAAAGGAAGCAGATTATATTATTTTGAGATTCTTCAATATTGTTTAAAAACTCTCGAGTAGTTTTATGATCGTTGAATACTTTGTAAAAGAATTTGTAATTATGAACAACATGGAGAAATTGTGATAACATTTAATCTAACAGAATGTGTTCGACTAAGTGGAAAGATTTAACTTCTGCTTGCATCGAGGCGAACAAAGCGTTGCACATGCACATTTATGAGCGACAAACCAAATTTCAAAGAGGACTTAACATTAATTACCCTTTTTGCAAAATTCACGTTTGTTCCCTTCAAAGTTCCGCTAACTGTGGCTTCACATGACAAAAACCCTTTTTCAGAATCTCTAGACCAATTTTTAAAAAAATTCCGGAAAATGCGATTTTTTTCTCTCTTCTTCATTATTAGTTTAATAACAGAATATGTTTGAGTTAAGATTCCTTAAGAAAATAGAGACTTAAGTAATGAAATAGAATTTGTATCATTCTAGTGATAAATACACAAGAAAATACGGTGTGGATCCATTATATCAAAACTTTCCGTAAAGTGAAACACTCCGCACGATTTGAAACGATGTTTTTGAGTAATTTTAAGAGTTTTTGTCAGGAAAACTTTTCGAGTGAAATGCCCCACTAAGAAAGTTACAATTTACTTGGCCGCTGCTAGTTCGAGGCTAAAAAAGGGCAGTTTTTCTTGATTATTTTTCCGCAGAAATTCATAGAACGAAGAGAAGGAGGGCAGACAAAGAGTTAGGGAAGTTGTAGAGGAGAAAAGAAAACCGCGATACGGATCATAGTTTCACATTGGCCCAACACTTCTGGCACTAATCGGTATTTACTTGCAGAAAAGAACAACCATGATTTTCTAGGGAAACTTACTAAACCGCAAAAAAGATGGCGCGAACGCCAAACCGGAGGCGAGGTTCTACAGATATGTAGTACAATATAGTCTTGTTTACGCAGGGTTTGCACACCGCTGAGCTCTCCCGATGTTTTTATCGAGGTCACGCCCAGAAATTTCTTATAGTTGAACTTGCAAACTTTGCGAGGAAATTTGAAGAAATGCAGCCCGAGATGCAGCCTTAGCTTAAATACTACCATTACAGTCCTCGTATTTTCCGTAACAATACTAATTTTAGCTTCATAAAATATTTCTTACTTTTACTTGATATTATTAGAAAAAATATTATGAAGTTTTTGCAAGCTAATTTTCTTAACACTTTTTCTAAATCCATTTTGGTTGAAAAATTGGATAGGAAGGGGACAGATATCAAATTGGGCCACTCTACTTTCTACACGAACCGAATTGCACGATTTAATTGTATTCTAATGGGAATTTCCACTATTCAGAATTGGATTATCTCCTCATTAGTAACTTGAAGTAAATTTTTTTTCGACTGCTCGCGGGATGAAATTAAAGCTCATAAATTGCGTTTAAAGTAAAGTTTTTACTATTTTATTGTCTAGCTACTGTTGCAATAATTTACGATACTGTCTCCAGAGAACAACTACTTTGTGTTGCACCATGAATTAGTTGAACAGAATCCCAAGGTATGCCGTCTTACCTACAGAACTATCACAGACATATCTCTAATTCTAACACTATGTTAACTCCCAGAAACTTTAATGTGATTTGTGAAACCTGAAGGTAAACTCTGGTTGGATTGTTAATTTCGTGTATTTGTAGAGATAGACTGAAAATGTAGATAATTTATCAGCTTTAAAACTGACAAGCGAACAGAGTGCAACCAAGTTTTTTTTTTACCTTTTTTTTAAACACACCACAAATAAATTATTATGCGCTTAATTAATTATATAAATGTTAATGCTATTCCATATTGTTGCTTGAATTTAGAGTAATTTCCATATTTTTAATTTTCATATTTTTTACAGGGGAAATTTTTTTTTAACTCTGGCATTTCTCATATGTTAATTATGAACTTTAAAAGACATAAACTTTAAAATAAAAGAGCACAAAATGCGATAATTTGAACCCTTTATGTAAAAAATTATAAATAATGTATGTACAATAAATTTATAGACCTTTATAGAAAAAAGAGCGAACGCATAAAATTTAATTTCATGTCAAGGTAAAAATTTTAAGCCCTTTTGTCAAGCGTAAGTGAAAGAAGTGTTATAAAAAAGCAACGATCTATATTGAATGCATTTTCTTCATCGCTACTTCAACTTTCAGCCCCATTCGTTGTCGCCATTAATGTCACGTCCTTGTGAGTTTACGGGACGTTACGTTTCCGCGAGGCGAGCTTTCAGGATTGTGCGTTCGATTACAAAAAAAACAGAAAAAAAACAGCTGGTGCCTCTAGATAGAGGTAAAAAAAAAAGGATAGAAGAAGAAAAAGAGAGATACAAGAACAGGAACAGAAAAAGATGTAGAATGGAAATAGAAAAAGAAAGAAAACGAGTAGGAAAAGGAGAAGAGAATGATATTCGTTGCGCAACCAAGTAGGTATACTCGCGTCCATATTTTATGAATCGAAGAGGACATACTGGAATCTATAAGGGGGCATAGGTTGACATACATACAATACGTTCTATTCACCTTTGAATCGCATTCATAAATTTCCAATCTAACTTACGCTTCTTCTCTTATGCCTTCATATGACAGTATAAACATAAACGCTGCATGGAACTGTCAAATCGTCTTGGTTCATGAAAGTACACACTTTTCTCTTGACAGCCTCGTCATGCAACTCCTTATAAAAGAGAGCACGAAACTAAAATAAAAGAAATCGTTTTGGCATGAAAAAGGCGTATACTTTATATGTGCTTTTCATAGAGTATGGACGCTTCGTGTTCACTATCCTTTTATTCGAGTATCATAAATTACTTTCATGAATTTCGAAATTTTTCTTCACTATTCATTCAAACAGAAGATTTTTAAAAAGGATCTTAACAACATTTTTAGCGTTTCAATTACACCCATCAAGAAAGTTTGTTTGAATCAAATAAACGTATATTTGCCTCAGAGCCAACTAAAAAATATCTTTGAATTAAATAAAATTTATTTGATTCAAAGATATATTTTGTTTGTTCTGAGACAAATGTACGTTTATTTGATTGAAACGAACTTTTTCTCTGAGTGTATAGATTCGTATTAAAACACCGACATTAAATCTTGATGTGAATAATGTTCTATAAGTTAAAATTATTTTACGAGACGTAAGACGTCCCCCCATAGTTAATACATACAATGATTAATTATTTCATTTCAAGTAAGAAATACTATTGTATAAAACCTCTCCAAAGGAATTTTTATGGACTTCAAGGAATTCTAAAAGATTTAAAGATCGATTTCAGGGATTGTTTAAGATCTTGATAATAATGATTTATCTAAATATTGAATGGGGTATATATTAGTCATGAAAAAGTCAGGGAATTTTAAAAATGGAGTTTGGCGACCAAACTGAAGTTGATCGACTTCACTGTGAATTGTGATTATAAAAGTTCAGTTCCTTTCAGATTTATTCTTTACATTCCCCTGAGTATCATCTATAGCTTTCAATGACCACATCCCTCTGACTCTATCCAGACGCCTCTCTCTATTGAACTTAAAGCTCTCTGCAATCATAATCACTGGCCAGCTTACATCCGATGGCCATTTCATGAACTTTCAGTTCGGTTTAGGTAGAATGCGCAAAGCGCCGTTGAAATTGTACAGAGACTATTAGCGTCAGTATCATTATGATGGTTGTAGCCACTCGCGATTCCAATTCCCGATACTATCCAGCTGGGACCGGCTATATAAGACCCCCCCCCCCCCCGTCAAATCTACGTTTCCTGGGGTTACTGAGGTATCCATCGCTTTCAAAATACCACACAAAATGGCAACGAAACGATCCTTTGGGATAGTGTTGCACAGCGATATGAGATACTCAATTGACTTGCTCATTTCCAAACGTCCGAGAAACACTTTCAAAAACTGAGAATTTCATTTTCTTCTTCGTTTTTATCATCAAGTTTCATCTCATTCCTTAAGCGAGTTACTGGTGTAAACATTATGTCATCGAGATTTACTATTTCCTCCAGTAGAAGTGTTACTAATTTATTTAATAGAGGATTTCCCAATTCCTTATTAATAGGGATGTCAACTTTATACATTCGAGAATGCCGAATTATACGCCAAAATTCAAAATTTCAAAAATAAAAAGTAATTTTTGGTTCCTAATTTCTATGTAATTCGACGAAATTGAGGGGCAAAATTAATTTGAAATTTATGATACACAGAAAAATAAGACTGAAAGTGTTTACAGCTGAAATCAGTTTTCAGGCTGAATTTAAGCTTAAGTCAGTTTTTAGTCTTGTTTTAAGACTAAGAAATCTAAAAACAAGACTAAAAACTAAAATTCAGCCTAAAAACTGATTTAAGCTGAAAACACTTTCAATCCTTGTTTTTTCTGTGTAATTATTACTTTTCATTTAAATGCTTTCCAATTCGGCATTTTGAAAAGATTTTTAATGAATTTTAAGGGAATTTAAGATTTTATGAAATTTCAAAAGAATTTTAAGACACCTAATGAAATTTCAACAGACTTCATAAAATATTCAGGAGCTTAAAAAAAATTTGAAAGAGTTTCAAAAGATATTATAAAATTTTCATGAAAATTTGTTATTATGAAATTTTGAATTATTTGAAATGACTTTTAAGGAGTTTTAAGGTAATAATTATTCATAAGTTAAAAATACTTTAAATTGGTTAAAATTCCATTAATAATTATAATTATCAATTATAATGCGCAAAAGGCGCACAAATTCAAAACGACAATTAAATGCATTTTCTTTATTACATATAAGTACTTATGAAACTGCTCTTGAAATAAGTGATTTATGTACACAAAAAAAAAACTCTTAAATCAAGTCAAAAGTCTAGTTTTTGTTACAATTTAAGTCAGTTTTTGGCTTAATTTTAGTTTTAAGGCCATGTAAGACTTACCCGATCCCTACCTTACCGACATTTTTTTTGTCTGCAATGCTATGTCTACATTTATTGAGATATCAAATTGAAAATTTCTGAAATTGAAATTAAAACACTAAGGTACGCTTATCCGGTCTTAAATATTGACATTTGTAAAAAAAATTTTGTTGAAAAATTATTTTTCTATTTTTATAAAAATTGAAGACCAGATAAACATACCTTAGCATATTTTCTTTAATTTTAGAAATTTTCAATTTGATATCTGAATAAATGTAGATGTAGCTGTTGCAGACAAAAAAATGTCGGTAAGGTAGAGATCGGGTAAGTCTTACATGGCCTTAAGCCCAATTTTTATTATGCTTATGCGCATAATAATTGAAAAACTCGAATTTTGCGGCAATCGGCTTCTGATTATGCGAAATTATGCGGCCTTAAAATTGGACCTGATAGTCCTAATATATGATAAACAATTGATATTTACTCATTCCTATCACTTTTAGAAAATTATGCGATTATGCGCTTGCATAAAGTTCACATCTCTACTTATTGAGATAAGTACATATACTTCAAAATCATGAGAATATTCGATTCATATTCAAGTAAGTCAATTCTCCCTGCTTGCAGAAACGTTTGATTCCAAGGGAAAAATACGAATCCGAGATTCATTGCGCAAGAGAGAAAATGCGCGAGAATTTGAGACGTAAAGAAAGCGGAAGGAAAAGGAGGAAAAATAAAGGGAAGATGGGGTTGAAAACCGCAAAAGGGGAAGGAGACGAAAGCGCATAAGCGCGCTTGGCTACACATATAGGAAATGTACGATGTGGCCCACTGGGTATATGTTATATGCTCTATGCTTCTGGTCTCGCGCACGATTTACGGCTCCGCGGTAGGCAGTTCGTAGTTACATGTATGTAGCTCATATACGTAACATATATAAACATATACATACCTATTACTCTATTTTCTATATATGCACACTCTCGCACACACTTACAATCCTCGCTGAGATTCCCTAAACGTGGAAAACGGAAATTTCCATGTTTCTACCCCCTCAGTTTCTTGACTGGTGCACTATGCGAGTAAAATAATAATATAAAGAAATCTTTCTCTTGCTTGGAAGAGAGTGGAATTCTTTCGGATAACACCTGGGTTTATTTTGCTGTCTATATATCCTTCTCTTGAATGGATATCTTTGACGCAGATGAACGTCGCTGTATTCGTTGAACGATTCGTCTCAAGATTTCTCGAGGTGAGATAAGGCCGAACCACGACATTCGCGTTTCTCTGAGAGACAAGGACGAAAATACATTGTGCCGTGCTAAATCGATCTATGAATGCTCTGATTTAAGCCTGATATTCTCCAGAGATGTTGAGAGAAACCGTTAACAGATTACTGTTTAGTGTCCAGGAGCGGAATCTCGTGAATAGAATAGAGAGACAATAGGATTGCAATTTTCCACTTCAAAATTTGCAGTTTCGTAGAAGTATAATAATCGGATCTTAAATGCATTGTAAGATAACAATTATCCAGAAGAAAAAAAGGAAAAATAAATCAGATTAACAACAAATCCCTATAGGTCTAATTAATCTAGGGTGAACGTAGATGCTGCTATTGCAGGTCCCTTTATGTTCAGGTTTTGCTATCAACGTTGATCCTACTCATTCGAAACTCCTATATCCGGTGCAGGTCCTATACCCGAGCTGGGTTAGCTGGTTCTGTTGCCTCACTTCCACCTACCCATTTCTCACCTTCTCCACCTCTTCCGACCCTCAATATCGATCTAGAAACGGGGTTAATCAATAAGAACCCATCGCAAGAAAATCACCACAAAGACGACTTCCTCTAATGACCAAATCCGTGCAATTTCCAAATGGCTCCCCTTCGTACTACCATCTCATCTTAATAAGGTTAAGTGTTCCAAATCTTTTACTCGAGCATGAAAATCCCTTCGTTAGCCGTATTATACTAGGAAAAGGAAAAAGGAAATAGAAAAGGAAATAAGTATCTAAAAATCCATTCCACAATTTGAATAAGCGATATGGTCACGAATAATTACAACCTTTTAATTTATTTCAGTTTTGTCAAAAAATTATCCATCAAAGGTGTTCTTTTTTTCCTAAATGAGTAGGGCTTTTATTATTTTGAAATGGCTTCCACTTTAAACAGAAGTCGAACTGAGTAGTGAGAGAGTTTCTGACTGTTTCTCACCTCTCAAACTCTCATTGCGACCAATGCGGTGGATAAATGCGTTCTCTCGTTCATTCCCTGTAGACTTCAGAGTGGAGTGAAACTCTCACTCGCTAATTTACGTACGACAAACACCATCCGTAACTTTCTACTTACGCTCAGTGAGCTTTCGAAGGCTGTATGGAGAGCCTATAAGCCAGGTAGATTGTGCGAGCCTATTTCATCTCGCGAGTATCCCCTATAGAATTAACGGACTACATTTGCAGTACGTAGAACGTATATATATATATATATATATACGCAACTCGGGAATCGTTCTTGCACCCTTGCACTCTCTAAGGCGAACTATGCTAATGCATATGAATATGCATCGATGACTCGAAACTACAGCGAAAATAATTCTCTGAATTTATCCGGTTAAATCTCACTCCCGCTCACTATCTCTTCCTATTTGCTCTCACCCAGCTTCTCTTGCGGTGGAATTCTAGTCCCAAACTTGCATACCTATCTGGCTAAACCACCGACCCTTATCTCCTTGGTAATTTAGCTTTTTAAATCGTTTATCAAAGTCAAACTATTCGCTGCGCTATCTTTATTTTATTTTTATACAATTCTTCCGGACAAACGATTTTTAAACTTTTTCCTGGATTTTATTTGGTGGCACGTATTCCGATTAAACAGGAAAATCCGGAAATCATGGAAAACTCAGAAAGAGTCAGAAATTTTTCATCATAAGAGTTTTACAGTGATATCAAAAGGTTTAATGATTTTTCAAAAGGCAGGTATACCTTAATTCTAGAATGAACAATCCTGAGATTAAAAATCTCTTAAAAACTTTTAAAATCACTAGAAATATTTTTAAATTTCTCAAAATTCAATCGAATTTCTTAAAATTCCTTTAAGGGGTTACACCACTCTAACACTCGGCAAAATAGGTATGAAAATAAAAATTTTTTTTGGACGCAGTTATTAAGTATATAAAATAATTCTTATTTTGCACATTTACATAGTAGTTTTATGAATAATTTGAAATAGCGAATAAAAAAAATTTTTTAATTACGGAAATATGCGTTCTTCACGAATCTACTTTTTTTAAACTGGTCTACACAATATCTCAAGATCCACTAAACCGATTTTGATCAAATTTACAACAAGTATTCTTTGTAATATTAGCTATCGTGTGACGTAAGATTTTTTTGATTAGAAGCCACGTTAATAAGTTATGAAATTTTAAACTAAAAATTTGGATAAAAATGAGAATTTTTTGTTTCAAACATCTGTCATTTCTACAAAATTTTTTTTTTTCAATTTTCCCTACGTCACACGATAGCTAATATTACAAAGAATCCTTTTTGTAAATTTGAACAAAATCGGTTCAGCGGATTTTGAGATGTCGTGTAGACTAGTTTAAAAAAAGTAGTTTCGTAAAAAACGCATATCTCCGTCATTTTTTAATTTTTTTTTTATTCGATATTATTTCAAATTATTCATAAAACTACTATGTAAATGTGCAAAATAACAATTATTTTATATACTTAATAACTGCGTCCAAAAAAATTTTTATGTTCATATCTATTTTTCGGAGCGTCTCTAAATCCACCTGACCAACACAATTTCCTGATTGCTCCATCATTTCCAGGTTTACCCTAACTGACGACCATTATCTTTAACGTGGAAAATTGAGAAAAAGAGGCTGGAACTTCTGTGGATTCCGCTCGGAACCAAATAAAAGATAGGAGTGCCGAATTTTACTCTTTATGAAATCACAATCGACAGCTTTCAATTTTTAGTATATTTAATATTTAAAATCAAATTTGTGAGTTGCATGAATCACAACAGCTAAATAAATACAAAGGTTTTTCTTTCGTATAAAATATATTTTTTGGGGACGTCAACTGCAGCTGAGAATAAATAATAAATAATTTGAAAAAGTTCGAAAAATCGGTCTCATGAGAATTGGAGGGTAAGTGAAAGGGAGCAACGGACAATTGAGTGGGTGGGAGAAGTATGATGCAGCAACTATATGCAGAAGGTGTGAATCGAGGTGACCGGCGGTCCGGTGATCGTCAATATAGTGCGGGTTGGGTATTGAAGAGAATAGGGGTGCAGGGAATAGAGCATTGTCCCTCGTCCTACGGGATGGTCGTCGACAGTTGGTGAGTTACACCAGCCGTTTTCGAATTACGTCGGTCTTTGGACTGGTCTCCACGGTCGTGGTCGAAATAAACCGCCTTTGTTGTGCTTGAAATAGCGATTTTATTCACACCTTATCACTGAAACCGACAACAGTTTAATTTCCCAATCACACTTCAATAAGATCTCACCTCGGCTCTTATCTAGAGAGTTTCTTTTTTTAATTGCTTTGTTCAGGAGCTACGAACCATTTTTCTCTGGATTCCAACTTTGCTTTACAAAACAAAACTATAAATCAGAATACAGACCAAAATTTAAAGCTCAATAGTATTTCAGATATTTTGTCCGATATTGAAATCATGCTACTGAATCAAAGTCATGAAATTTTAGTAGCCTATGGTGTTTAATAAGTAACTACCTTGTGGAAATTTATAGAGAATTTGTCAGTTACTACTGTGTAACTATGACATTAAATGATACCATGAAAAACCATCACGAGATGTGAAACCTCCCACCCTAGGAAATATATGACAATGTTCAGAACTTCAGACTATTAAATAAGAGTAAATTGTATGTTACTATTACAACGCACACCGAAGATCATAAAAAAGACAATCTCATGAGAATTTAATCATCAAATTGGCTATTCTCTTCAACATGAGAGTAAATATAACGAATTAATTCCGTAAGATCGAAATCACAAGGGAACATGTGCGCATGATGGTCAAATATCGAGAAACAATGAAAACTAACTAGAGCGTAAAAGTGAATTCAATTTCTCTAGTGAGGGGGTAAAGTAATTTCGGCCACCTTATGTAGAGCCCTGCTATTGAGGGGCGTTTCTATATCCATTGAGAAAGTCGCTTACAGCAGTGGTGGTGCCAGTGTTGTTTCAATTAACGCGTGGTACAATTGCTAGCTTGGCCCGGTCTCGTGCGAATGCGATTAACTTACGATCGGGTCTTTGTCGTCCCCTAGGGTTAGCAATTGGTGCTCTCCAGATTCTGGGGTCGGTTTCTCCGGTCCAGATCGCACCTACCCCCCTCGTTATCGTGCAGCTTTTACTGCAAGCAATTCTCGCGAGACATTTTAATAGTTTTAATAGTTTAAACTCAATGTCAACGTAACAGTTACTCGATGCATTTTCATCAAGCCTATACATTTTGCTTGTGTGTGCGTGTGTTGAACTGTTGAACTGTTGAACTATTCAACTGTTTACGCTTACACCCCGCCGCGCGTAACAAACGGGTGTTTAATAAAAGCGTTTACCACTTGGGATCGAGAGCGAAGGGTGCTGAAAATATTATTTCATTCAGTGACTGCATTCATTGCATTTTATTCGTTTATTGTCAACCCTTTTGGTACCAAAGTGTAAAGAAAAATTTCCGAGGTGGCGGTATGTAATTAATAGCAGCCTTTCGTTCACACCTCGCAATCTAAATAGGCAGCTTATGAATAGCTGATGAAAATAAATGTATTGACAGCTTGAGTTGCAATTAGAGAGAAAAAAAAATTGGGAGTGTGTCAGAGTAAATTCTTTATGATGCTACTTGAAACATGAATTCATCGAGAATAATACTGCCTGATGCGACTTACAAAGTATCAACCAAGTGTTTTTGAGATAAATGATTTGGAAAGCGTTTGAAACTTAAATAATACGTATTTTATAAATAGAATACAAAATAATACAATTGTTTGAGAAGTAATCACAATCCTTTGGAGGAATGAAAATGTGGGTTAATTGAATAAAAAATGTTGATTTGAATGAATGCATTGAAAACATGTTTGAATCAAACTACCAGTTTTATATCTGAGCGCAGCCTAGAAACAATTAGATCAACGAAGTTTTATTTTTAGGCGTATTTGTGTTAGAGCGTATTCACAACACACATGAAAGGAAACTAATATGAATGTTTCTATGCTGTGTAAAGATAGTTCATTGCAATACCAGAATGAGTTTGTCAATAGTTGTAACGTGTTGTATTGTCCGAATTGTTTTCAATGCTAAAGTTCTCAAGCACTCTCAAAATAATGATTTAATGATGAAATATAATAGAATAATACAAGGTTTATGTAGAAGCTTGCATTGTAAATCGGTTGTATCTACACTGCGGCAATTTTGAGGTGAACAAAGTCTGTAAATTATGATAGAATTGTTAAGATTTCGATGATCAATCAACTCATAAATATTTATGGAGAATATTACACAGAACTAAGCTTCTAAACAATACTTTTTTTTCTCATTTCTTCAAACTATTGAAAAAGAATCTACTAAAATTTCCCATTAATTGAAATTCAGCAAATTTAAAAAGATCCCTGTAAAACCTCAGCGTCAACATTGACTGAAACCTTTCCTGCAAAAATTCCTGCTATTCACTCTACCATTTGAAACTTCATGTATGTGATCGTGGGGAGAAGATTGGGTGAACGAATCAATTTACCCACGAACCTTAAATTATCCAGTAGAAGCATCACTAATTTCGGAACCGACGAAGCGTCTGCCGCGCGGAAATGGTTTTTATCTCAAAAGTCTGCACGAATCGGACATGATCAGAGATTCGAATTAGTATCCTTCGCAAACAGAAACCAGATTCGCCTACAAACCCGGACTTCCGGGAGAAGAAATGACCAAACGACCAATTGCTCGTATTTGATCTTTTATTTATTCTGAATTTCGCACAAGGGAGGAAAAATTATAGAGTTCTTTTGTTGATAGGATGACCATTAATTAAAGGGACCTACTTAAGTGGATTAATTTTTCCAATTTTATCTACCTTTATCGACACTTCCTGCTTCATAAATTCACCATGTGTCGTTAAAAGGAGCCCTGAAGAATTAAGTGTCTAATTATGGCTAAGTGTAACTAGCCATTAATTTACGAAACTACCTCGTAATTTTACTCAAAAGAATATTTTACCTCAAGAAAATATATTGCGTAATTTAGGATGGACTAAAAAGCTGAAACCAGAAACGATTCTTCATCAATCTAGATTTTTCCAAGCTAATTTTCTGAAATTTCTCTGAAACAGTGGGTCCAAAAGTGGTCGAAGCGTGGATTAAAAGATTCGTGTATGAATTACAACATGATATATAGACTTAAGAGAGACTTGAAAGAGACTTAACAACGACCTACTGTGCCGATACTAAAGCAATTTGTTCCATGAGGAAACAGGGTCTTGATAGGCAGAATGATGTATTTTTTTTTGATGAGTTGGCATTATCGAAAAAAGCGTTGAACAGCGATGAAATCCACGCGTATGATGTAGTCCCACACGGAATAGAGGTTAGTCTATCCGTGGAAATGTCGATAGAATGAGATGCTCGGGGAGAAGGTGGAAGTGTGTAGGGGATGTGGGACTACCGGCGGGTTTGCAATTTTCCGCACCATAGGCCACGGGGCACAGAAACTCCTATGATACGAGCGATACTAGTCCAGAGGAATGAGACTTCGACCCTCTTCTTCCATCCCCGAACCTTTACTTCGACCACCTCGTCTCATCCTCCATCGAGTTTCCACCTTCCTCTTTTCTTGCCTCAGCTTCTCCATCCTCTATCGGTTACTCTTTCTGGATAAACTTTCCAATACCTAGTGAAATCTTTTTGCTAGATATCCTCCAGTGTCGAATATTCGACGATAAAGGCTGGTCTTCAGCTTTTTTACCTCGTAAAGATTTTGCATGAAAAGCCACTACTTTAAACTAAATCGAAAGAAATATCGAAAATATGCTGAAAATTGAAAATTTCGTATTTAGAAACACTATAATTCCCCCTTTCTCTTTTAAATTCGAATGCTTCAAAATACCGTTTTTATAATTCGAAATTCTCGCTTATAAAAGCTAGAGAAGGTCTTTGTCAAGTCGGGAATAAAATTCCCAGAATAAGTGCATTAAATTATAAAATATAATATAAAGGGAGTTGAAATTGAAAATTCGGATTGTGGTTAAGCGTTTAGCAAATAGCGGAGGCAAACATCGAACTATATAGAAGTGTGGATTTATGGTATTGAGAATAAAAGAAGGGACTAAAGAACGGGGCCGTGCGAGAATAAAATGCAAGCCGTCGTTTGTGAAATTAACCTAGGACCATATGGACTAGGTGATATAGCTTATATATATAGAGAGAGATAAAGATGAGAAAGATAGAGCGTTAAAGGGGGGGCCAACCATCCTGTATTACCTTTCCATATAAATGGTTCATAATGGCATCCGACATTCGGGCGTTCGTCGACGATGCTCACTTTAATACCGCAAATGGTTTATACGAGAGGTTGGGCGAAGTGCATTCTCTTTGGTGCTCTATATATGGTTCAATGCCCATCTATATCAAGACATGTTCACCAGTAAATAGGAGAATATATATATATATATATATATATATCTAGAGACTATTAGTGAATGTGACGGAGAGAGAGAGGAATTAGCAGAGAGAGAGAGAGAGAGAGAGAGAGAGAGAGAGAGAGAGGGTGAAGGGCACGTGTATAAGGGACTTGGCTACCCCTTGCCATTCCCATCACTTTGTTTATGGGATCTCATAACCCGAGATACGAACAGTCCCGACGTGATTTACACCGTTGAATTACGTCTGGTAACGTTCATACGTCAACCGCAGATTTCTGAACCACCATCAGGTAAACGGCACTCATCTCCGGTCGACTAGGTTAAATGTTTGTATTTATCTTACGTCGCCTGGGAAGCTTCTTGCACACTATAAGTGCAATATATATAATACGCTATACTAAACTCTAAAGAAAGAACAAATCCCATTTAAGTTGATTAATATTTATTACATTCCTCTTGGAAGAGAAGAAACTTCAGAACTAAGTAGAAACTACATTAAAAAAGAAGAAACTACGTTCTATGCTAAAGCCTCTTCTTCAAGGAAGATCTATCAGAAAGAGATGTGTGTAGACTTGAGGAAACTTTAGGTTGATGGGATTTCTGAACTATCTTAACAATTTTAGTATTAAAATTGTTTGGATGACTGTAAAGAACATTATATTCGTTTTAAATTACACTATAGATAACTGGACTTCGGTATTTTGAAGAATACTTCGATTATTCTGCATTAGTCAATTGATAACTTAAAATAAAAAAATTTGTATATAGACATGTACCTAAATTTCGTGGACACTCTTACGCGAAAGAAAAGGGAAAAAAGTTCAAGGTCGACCTGCGAGATTCCAGAAACTTCATAATTTCCAGAACATTAGACACCCTGTCCGGCTTCATTATAGACAATGTAGAGATGAGTCGTGGAATGGGGAGTTGAAACGATGCGCACATTGAGGAGAATGGAAATAAAAGGACCTTTCTGGGTCCGATAGAGAAGGAGAGAGGAAACCAGAGAGATGGGATTACGAGAAGAAATAAAGTATCCGGCTAAGCTCGGTATACAGGAAAATAGATAGATGGATAGAGAAACTAGAGTTTTCTCTGAGCCAAGTCGTAAAGTCGATTCCGTTGTATCTTAGGGCGATATGTAACATTGTAACGAACTGGATGCTGTGTTGCCTAAGGCAAAAGCGCATTCACGGTGACGCAGTCAAAATCTAGACACTTTCTTAAAAACCGTCAAGCTATCTGGTGATTTATTTCGTCATTCGAGCGGGTAGCAGATGTGTCGCTGAAACCTTTTCTTGTCGGGTAATATTTCGAAGCGCGTGGCTCAAGAGATTGTTTTTTTTATCATTAAAAAAAAATTGCAGAGCATACAAATCTTGCAAGAAGACAGACAAGATAGCATCAAGGGAGGCAAATTGAAAATGTATTTTATTCAAATTGGTTCATCTATATATATTATAATATATCATCAATATCTAATATCAGTTAATTTCGAAAATACAATTCTCGATAACAGGAAAACCCAAAACTGAAATTTATAAATCTATAAACATGGTGATTATGGTCATTTGTTCGAGGGTTATAAAGCTTATACCTTTAAAACATAAAAGATGAAATGAAAGCACGCGGTTTTCAGAACCGCATGCTTTTATAACCACTAAAATACCAAATTGCCATATTATCTATTCTCGATATATCATCATGGAAAAGTACTATTAATTTTAATGAGTAGCATCTCTGCTTTTCTCTATACTTTTAGTGCTTATCTAATTTTCATATAGTTATTTTTGTGCGTGATAAATTTTAAACCAGTTATATCCAATTTCAGCTTTTAACATTACGGAAAAATTCATTACATTATGAAAAATATATTCATATTTCCTGAAGCAGTATAATAAGCACAAAAAGAAATGAGGAACTGCTCTTCAGGAGATTCCTTCAAAGTATAAGAATAGCCAAGAAATATATTCCTTTTATCCGGTAGTGTGAAAGGAAAAAATGGATCAAACACTACCACAATGTTGAATGTTGACCACGAGGTCCAGGAGGAAGGAAGGAAGGAAGACCTACGAAATCGACTCTTTCCTGTCAGGGTGGTGGTTACCACCTACTGGTAGCACGGCAGAGGGTGTGTGGTGAACGAAAATAAAAGGAGACAGATGGTAGCCAGAGGAGGTCGCTCGTTATAATCCTGCATTCTGTATTTCTATATTTCTGTACTACTCTTGGTGTTCTGACGAGCATTGTGGACATTGTAGCCACCGTCAAATGTCCACATGTATGCCATTATACTGCCTATATGTCTCATCCCCAGAGATTTCATCTCTGATCTATCTTTTTTCAGTAGGGTGCGTATTCCCATAACATACTGTTTTTTTTTTTTAATAAATAATGAATAATTAAACACCTACTACCCCGCACTTTAGGATAATCGCCCCCTCATCTTAAGAACTGTGGGAAAATTTTTGTTGCAGGTAATAAACATTTAAATTATCGTACATAAATATCCATAAATTATCGAAAATTTACGGACATTTTAAAATTAAATTCAGTAATTATAAAACTCCTAAAACAACTAAAGAAACAGTTATACTTCTTGCAGAAATTATTGCAAATTCAATTAAGAATCAGAAGAAGTAAAAGTTCCGTGTCTATTTCTAGAATTCCTGCTACGAATAAAGAAGAAAAAAACGCAACCGAGAAAAGTGAGATTAATAAAATCTGAAAGGAGAATCCAGGGTGGAAACAGCAGCTGGTAGCATCTCAAGATATTGATCGATTTATAGAAAATTTACATATATGCACTACGCATGAGAATACGTAACTGGCGAGGTTCTTGAGCATGAAATAAAGAATAGAACGCGTTCCATACGTAAACCTCAAAGAATAGCTTATTTTAAAGCGATCACGGAATCGCTTTTCATGCCTAGAGGATGATGGAATCGCTTTTCATTCAACCACGGGTGGTGAAAAATGATCGATCGTTCTGAACGATTTATCTCACCTTTCTCTATCTATTGTCTTTTATTTTTTCTCTCCTCTTAGCTTTTTTACCCCTTTTGCTCCATTATGCCTGCAAGGAACGTGAGTGCGATAAATAAAAATTCGGGTATCGAATACGCGGCACCTCTTTTAGATTTAGAAAGGGCTACCGCTCGGAGAAGAAATCTATCGAGCGATTATACCTGCGTTAACGAGCGGGTAAGATTTTGTATCCCTTAGCGTGTGCAGGTCAAATAAAAAAAGATAAAAAAAAAAAAATAAGACATCTTGGTAACGATCGTCGCCTCTGGATATGGATAAATGGGTTTGTATTCTTTGGAAACGCCCCGACCATTCATTGCCAAACTGGCCACGAATTACGCCTTATTGATTCTGCGGTGAATTATCCTTTTGAGATCCTTCCTGTCAGATCCAAACATTTTAATCGCTTTGATATTTATGATCGAAAAGGCTTGGAAATATTTCGGGGATGAAGTGCCGACTCGAGGAATTGCGTGTTAATAGGATTTTAACAAGTGGGGAAAAATGTGATGGAATGTTGAACATGAGAGATCGATAAAGTTGGAGCAAGTTCATAAAGTAATAGTCATGAATTCTGGATGGTAATTCCCAAAGTTCAGAGAAAGTTCAACAACATTTCAACTTTTTAAATTGAGAATATTCCTTTTTTATGTAATCCCAAGAGCTAAGCAGATTGAATTTAAATTTTACTCACAGAGAATTATCTAATGAGAAGATATTGTTTGACTCACCTGAAACAGAAATAAAAATTCTTGTTAGTTATAAAAGTATAGGTATTAAGCAATAGATCTTAAATTAAGGGAGTCTGAAATTCTTTTAACTCAATTTTACGGATTTAGTCATGCTTCTATAGAGATGAGAAATTTCAGAATGGGATAGATTGAGAATTTGATCACATAACTTGTTCACATAACTCTATTCAAATAGTTTATTACTTCGCAGCTTTCGAAGCAGTTGAGGCGAAAATAATAAGGTAAAAAGTTGTGTAATTGAAGCCCTAGAAACTTTATAAATAGTTCAATATTTCTCGATCCTTTCTAGGACAAATTTTATATAATAATTATGGTAGTAGAGAATAAAATAATCTAGAGAATGATATTGTAGAAATTACATCAAATAGCAAACGTGACCTAAATTCTGTGTCAAGAAATTGAAATTACTCAAGCAAATAAGTTGATTAATTTCCTAATAAATTTACAAGACAGGAAATCCGTGCGGAGGACCAACAGGTTACTGAATCGTCACAAAATTTCCAGCTATTTTCACACAATTCATGTATTATTTAACTATTAAATAAAAATGAAATAATACCCGTGTTATATGTATATGAGGCATTTTAAATTTAAACCATTTCAACAAAATACATCAATCTCGGGAATTATTTCTAGAAAAGTCCTGAAAAAAAGTGCTTTAACATTTCAATTATTAATTCAAAAGTTCGAAACCTTTGCATGATGATTTACAATAAATAATAGATCAAATTTTACCCCGAAGAAGCCGGATCTTGAATTTTGAAACTACAACTTTTCAGACAGAGGAATTTCCAATTCCGCCAACGATCTGAATATTTTCTTAGTTATTTTCCCGACAGATGAATTGTATTGCCACCCTGGAAAAGCAGAGATATTGTCTTCGATTTGGAGATTCGAAAACCGACGTCAATCTTTTATCGAATTCCTTTTTCTCGGGGGGGTTCGTCGACGTAGATTCTCGACTTAGACGTGTATCCATGGGATTGACGTTGTCACGTAAGGCCATCGCCTTAAAAAGATACGTCGCGTCGGAGCTGACGTAGAAATTGTAAACGAGGTAAGAGAGTCTATATGAGCTTTTACGGTAGCAGTGAGGAGCGACTTACAGTTATGACGAATCGATGGCAAACGTGTGTACGAGGGTGAACTTCCGAGATAACAAGAGTAGAAAACAAAAGACACTAAAATGAAAACGAGAGAAAAAAAATACAAGGAAAAGAGAAAAGTAAAAGAAAATATATAAAATAAGATGGAGAAACAGCAATGTGTTCGATGCGTCGGTTAACTAACATAAGAAACTCAGCCTCGGCGGTATTTCCAATGAAATACGATAACAATGCCCACGAGACTCTAGTCCGTTTCGCAAACTTAATTTTGTCCTGTCACCCATGAGGTTCCCTAACGCATACGTTGAGGGTGGACAATTGTCAAGCATTGTGCTACAGAAAACCCCTGGGACCAAATTATTCTCCAGAACCCCGTTATGTCTCCCTCTTGACACTAAATGAAAAGTACATTTGCAAAGGAAAAGTGCAGAAACACCCAAAAGATAATAATCAACTTTTGTCGATGGATTTTATTATTTATTAGTCACATTGTACGCGATTTATGAGTCAGAACTAATCTCGCCTATATTCGAGAAAAAATCTATTTATTAGAGCTCATTTCAAGTTTAATAAGAAAATGGGAAGAAAATTTCAAAGGAGTGAAGAACTAAACGTAGAGATTGCAATTCTAACTGATGAGAGGAAACCTGCTTTAAGGACAAAGCGGATTACTTAAGACTAAAATTCAACACTTGCAATCTGTGGAATATCTGCACATACCACCTGACGTGATCCAGACAAAGTCGACAGACGGTTTGCGTTGGTTGTGAATCCGCACAAAAAATAAAAAGTGAAAGAAGCCATTCTGTCTCCTAAATTCTAAGGAACCCTCTCTAATGCATGCCACCCTCTCCGGGTAGGTGGAAGTGGGAGAACTAACCACTAGGGTAAAATTCCTCACCCTCGTCCCTCTAGTAACATTAGACCTATGACGGATGTCGGATGTCGGAGAACTGCACGGAACAATGCTCTCATTCATATTCATATTCGTACCCACATTTGTAAGTGTATACTTGTTCGTATATCGGTATTCGTATTCGCAAACACTATACGTTTTTCAGGGTATGTACTCATTCTACGAATGTCTACGAAATTACGTGTATATACCCAATAATACTTTAAGAAAGATAAATTAGATTTTAGATGCCAGTTTTCATGAGAAACTGAGTCTTCCTCCACATAATACCACCATTTCTCTCTTCATCCACATTTAACACCACATACTTTCTGTAAAGATTTTCTTTCACAATAAAAATATTACTGAGACATTTGTGTGAGAGAAGCGCAAAGTGCACTGAATTTTTTTCAGATTTTTTAAATAATAAATAAATGAAGGTCGCTCGAGAGATCAGGCCAGGTAACCGAATCTCATGCAGTATTTGTTTTTGATTGAGAAATTGATGCACTTGAAAAACACCTGCAAAATATTTATAAGAGGAATTTCACAATTTAAAAGCTGCACTGCTTGAATACATAAAGCGAGCTCGAAATATAATAAATAAAAAATGATTAGATTAAGACCCTTTAATTTCAAGTTGAAAACTTCGCTTCACTTTTTCCAGAAGCATCCAATTTAATTTTCATGAGTCTCATCCCATCGGTACTAGATACGAATCTATATAGAAATATTTAAGCATATGCTTTTCGCCTTTAAAGCGTGTTTGCTGAATTTATGTGCGTGTTGATATTCATAGGTTTGTCGGCATGGATGTTGGATGATGATGGTTGCATATGAAAGTTGGTGGTCGTAGAGGTGCCAGCACGGATGGTATATCCGAGTTAATAATGCCCTGGCCAATATTATCAGGATATACGCGGCGTTCATATGTATTCAACGGCACTACTCGAAATCATTACCTTCGTTTTCACATACATTCGCTTCCTATTGCAATAGAACGCGGGTTATTCTGCAGCGCGCTACGCACATCAAAGGAAAGTGAATACGATCCTTTATCCCGAAAAAAGATATATTATAGAAACTCCCCTTCAGTCGCATATCAATTTTCTCTATGGATCCTTATTCATTATTTTATCATTATATGTCAATTTACAATTAGAGATTATTCATTTTTATGTTTGATAGACAACATAAAGATAAAAAAAAAATAAATTAGGAGAACAAAGCTCTATTATTTTTGTTTTACATTTTCTTCTTTTTCTTTTATTCTTGTCTGTTATTTCTCGTGTGAATGTGGTGTTTAGATAAGCTTTAGTTGTATATCTGAATTTAAAACACCTCCAACTGCTTAAAAAGTCTCAAACTTTTCAAGATTTCAAACTGAAAGACGAATTAGAGAAGGGAGTGGAAGCATATCAAGTATTTTTCTCGAGAGCTTAAAAGTAATGCGAGTTTAATCTTCGATTTCCTGTTAGGTAGCATTTGCATAGTTTAACTGCGGCAACATGTGCGAGGAACTTAAAAGCACCTTAAACGCGTTATTCAACCTCGCTTTGCAACGAATGGGTGGAAAGCTATCGCGGTTGCTACGCACGTGCGAAATGTAATATTCTGCGTGTTCAAGGCATACAAATTGGATGGTGTCGATCCTTGGAACGGGAGATGGTGCTTCCCTTGTAGGTACAACGTACACGTAAAAAGCACGCAAGAGGATCGAGAAACACGTGTATGGGACACCGTGCAGTAAAGAAAAGATAGTCTTGAAACAAGGCGAGGTGGAGAATGCAGAGGATCTGTAAAACGCTTGAAATTCAAGGAAAGGAGCTAGCTTATGAAATATTCGACGTATCTTCGCTTGCGTGCTAGCTCATCGCGTGAATGAAATTTATACAATACTAAAGTGTTTCTTAAAAGCCAACCAGCACGATCCTTCTTCTATACGTGCTGCATGAGGGTTGATTCAGTACTCTCATGTCTCAAGCATAGTGGGACTTTTGTAATATTGCAGTGTGTGAATTATATTGCTTAATATACACCGCTACATCTTATTAGCTTGAATATGCGAAGCAGAATTAAAGAGGACTTAGCACTCATATCAGAGATAAATATAACAAACAATTCATTTACGTTATCTTTATACAAATGATTTATTAATTTGATCCCTTTTTCAGTTTTTTCTTTCAGAGATTAAGATTATAATTTCTCTAGCACGAAAAGAAATATACATATGTCCTGTATACCTATTCAATCAACATTTTTTTTTAATCTATTGAAATCTTTCGAATCCCTTTAATTCTTTAAAATTTCTTTCTCATAAAAAGGAATATATGTGTAAAGATGACAGAAGAATTTCATTGAAAATCCATAGGAATTTTTCACTTGGTTGACTGCAAATATTGGAATTACAGAAAGAAAGAAACAAACAAACCGTTTACAAAAGTGTACAAATCTTTTTGCTGTTGATCCCTCGGGGTAGCAGAAAAGTATACACGTATAAGGATTGTTTGTCTTTTTTTTTTAGACTCACTCCTTTTCTTTGAAGATACCTAGCCATCTGCTTCACCCACACTGGGGCAAAAAGACACTTAGCCCCTTGGGAGTTAAAACTACACCTTTCTACGACACTATGAACGACGTCGATAGGAATAGCATTGAAGCTGACCCAGAACTTTAACGAAATGCACTTTAAAAAAGTCTTCCGGCCACCGTAACGCAAAGCACTCTCTCTCGAAAGTAAATTGAATGAGATGGTGGCAATTCTAATGCGAAATGAGCCACTCGTGACCGCAACCAAATGCTTTCGGATCAATTTTTAGATTAAATCTAACATTTTCAAGGTATATCTAGATCAGAATTAATTAATTAAGAGCCACAAAACCTGTATTAGATTTAAAGATTTGCAAAAGTTTCTTACGTAATTTATTCCCTAACAAAAAAAAAAAAGCCTGATAATTTCACTCTTTCTCTCCCTCTCTCCCTCTCCTCTTGTGAGACACTTCTTCGCAGTTAAGACTTTCCGTGAAATTAAGTTATTTCTCGTCCTGCAGAAAGCTCTCTCTCTCTCTTAGAGTTCTGCTTTAGATCTTTAATTTGGTTGCTCGTATTTGCCTTTTCTTCTCACTTGCTGGAAACTTTCTTTTGATCCTCTTTTCCTCGTACTTGTTGATGCTTAGCTACATTATTCTTGCCCGAGCAGAGGACAGCAGCGATATAAAATAAAGATGCTCAAATCTAGTCGAGAGAAAACAGAAGAAATTCCGATAAGACTCTTTTCCTTCTCCAAGGATGAAGAGAATAAAAAAAGCAAAAAAAAATTAAAAGAAGAGAGATTAAAGCTGGAGAAACAGACGATTCGTGCTGAGCATTTAACGTGTTGGCGATGAAAGTTGTGAAAATATGTTGTCCCTCTTTTAATCCGTGATGCTGCAGACTTAAGGCGAGCTTTACTTTTTCATTCTCCTGCTTCGTACCTATGTTTACGACGCGAGAATTAAATTTCACTGAGACAAGAAGGAGATTAAATCCTGTTCCATCGCTTTCTTTCACAATTTAGACACATGAATAAGAAACTACTTTGTGTTAGAACTACTAATTTCATTAGAATAAGGGGTCGGTCGATTTAAAACACCGACTCTTTAATACTTTGAAGCTGATGATTTCATTCAGTAATTTGAAGTGGTATATATTATGAGTTTAATATAGGAATTCTAGAACTGTGTAGAGAAAATCGCAATACCTAAAGAGAAGCGGGCAATACAGCGGTCAATACATGGAATAGAGGGGAAGCTTTCCGAAGGAGGATTTGCCGAGCAACGAGGAGAAAGGAGTAAAATGCGATATATTTTTCAAGATATCTAACAGGGGACTCAAACCAGTGGTGGTTGCATGGCTGGCTAAGGTGGAAGTAGGACGAGGTTGCTTAAAATGGATGAGATCTCGGACCTTCCACAAGTGGATTACCCGTGCTATGCAGTGAGCTATCCGTCAAATGCTACCAACCAGCGAAATCTTCTCTGGAAAAAGATGAGAAAACTGAAAGCATATGCATGATAATCCTGATTTATCGATGAATCACATAATTTAACTTGCGAATAAGGACTCCTGGATTATATTCTACTTCCACACAAGAAAAAAAGCTTCTTTCAAGCATAAAATTTAAATCTAGTTGCAAGAAAATATGTTAACTCTGGAAAAGGAATAAAATAAAGAAGATAATCGAGTAAAGGAAATAGCAAACGAGAAATTAGACATTAGGCAAAGGGAAGAAAAAGAAATTTTGCTTAAGAGAGATAAAGGGGAAATGAGAGGCAGGAAGAGCAGGCAGAAAGGGAATAAATGAAATTCATTATCAAGACAGCTTCGTCTCTTGCTCGACTTAGTCGTCTTCTTCACAATTTGAGCAGCTGGTGTGAGTAGAATGTCTTAGTTAAGGAAAGGTGAGAAGATAAAACAGACACGCGCGGCCTGTATATGAGCCACCCGTAGCAATGTTATACCAGGGCAGATACTCAGGAACAATGATAAATCAGACCGCCTGCTAGGAAGATGCCTGATTTCATAAACGTCCTGGGGGATGCGTCAACTGGCTCCCTCTTTTAATCCATTTTCCATGGTTAACCAAAAATGACTTTGAGTGAATGCTTTTTAAATTGATATTTAATTTATCATCTTACAGAAATAAAAAATAAACAAAAACGATTTTTCGCTATATTAGGCATCAATGACTTTGTTTAAAGTGAGGATGGGAATGAGAGATGATTAATAGTAGCAATATGGCTTGCAATTATGACCAGTCTATGCAACATACATAGTTAGCTGGAAAAGGGAGACAGGAACATTCGCGAGGAAGCTGAATGACCGAGTACATATTATTCGAGGCCACCCGGTACACAACATTTCGGACTATTGTTACTAAAGGATAGTACGTATATTGTATATTAGCACTGAGCATATGGCACGGACACATACCGACCTAGAGTAAAGCCGTTGTCTCATGAGAATGCCAGTTGGAATCTGAATTCTGCTGCTTAGATGGGCTCGAACCACTATATTCGATATACCCGTCCCATATCATTCACTTGCACGAGTGCTGAATCTCTCTCTCGGTCCGCTTTCTCAACTATCTCCTCTCAGCTTCTTCTCGGATGAACGCCTCATGATTCTACGCCAAACTTTAACATCCTTATGCTTCGATTATCGGATTAATCGAAAATTTGGGTCTTATCCTTGACAACCTAACACCCCCTACTTCAAAACTTATCAAGCGAATCTAAATTCTCTTCCTATCGCACCTCCTTGAAAATGATCTCGAATCAGAAAGCATTAAATTATAAAATGATAGTGCAACAGGAAATTATCACTGATAACAGAAGTTGATAACCGAAATTGAGTTCGCGATAAAAAGTTAACGATTATGTACTCAACAGAAGACAATTATTTATATTCTCGGTTGAAAACAATCATTTCTAATAAAAATGGATGAAGAGGAAGAAGACATTCCGGCTCGGTGAACTTGATGACATGTACCGGTCAATCTGAGTTAAAAATTTACAGGATCCATCAGACCAGTTCTAGGATTGGTTTAATGCACTATAGAATGCAAGGGGATTCTTGACTATTGATGAACAGATTTTCGGATTGACAGATTGTGAAACTGTGGAATCAGGATGTTTGTAAAACAGATAATATTTTTCTAAATATTTGTCTAAGGAGAGCCATTGTTGTAAGGGGAAAGTTATCCATTGAGCGTAAGTTATTGGACGAAAATGTAAGATTTGAGCCAACTAGTCAGTCAGCCAGTCAGCCAAACCCATCGACTCTTAAGGGTGGATTTGCGTCGCAATCACAAGAGAGCTGAGATGAATTACTCGTCGTTGTCGAGTCTAGCATTTCTCTGCATCTCAAACCCCTCATCTTGCAGCTCAACTTCTTAGTATCCCTTGCGTAGAGCCGAGGAAGCATTCTCGCTCTCCCTGTCTGAACTAACCCGAATCTCGATCTCTTCGCTCGTCAGCAGTGATTTCCTAATTTATGGTAATTTTCGGAATTCATCTTGCACACCCGACTCTAAACGCTAACCAACACAAACGAGTTAGAAATATAGTGCACAATGAACACACGCATCTTATCTCTAAAAAAAAAAAAAAAAAAAAACAAATGGGAATTTTAACAATCTTAACGAATTAATATCATAATTTTGCAAAAATAGGTTACCGAGACAATTAAATTTTATTTGAGAAAAAAAAGCACATACAAGAAAGTGCAAAGCTCGTTTAGAAAAATTATACCTGTACGATATTTTACAACACTTGCATTGGTTTTCCGAAGCATATATTTTTAAAAAATGACTAATAAAACGACAGAGTTGTAAAAAGGAAGAAAAAACCTGTTACACAAGCTGGATACGTAAAGTAACAGTTCACTTTTATACGCATTACCTTAGCTTTTCCGTGCTCTATCTTATAATGACAAACACCTCGGCAAAGAAATTTCAAAGTGTTGGCTGAAAAACATAACGTACGGTTACGCCAAGTAAAATTTAATCCGATTATACACTCACGAGCTATTTTAGTATAGCACTTGACTTTTTATGACTTATTCTTGCATATATTTTTATCCCTTAATTTTATTCCTTTTATCGCGAAATTTAATTCAGTGGGAAGCATGCAAAGTAAACTGAATACAATTTTCCAAGTAATCCAAATAATAAAAGCTTTTAACTGAGACTACAATCAAATGGATAGTTTTTATCTCAATTAAATGCAATATTGATGTAAAATAATCATTAAGGGCGTTGGATCCAAGCGTTAAGCTCAAAATTCCGTTCCCCATTTTACTCAACGAAAATTATAGATAAATATTTTTTCGCTCTGTATACAGAGCTATAGCACTAATCTTTTTTCAAATATAAGACTGCATACAGAGCGAAAAAAAAATTTAATTTCGATACTTTTTGCATAAAATGAGGAATTCAAAATCTAACTTTGAAATTTAATATTTTCATTTTACTTAGAAATGACGCTGAAACTGACGGCCAGATTCTAGCGGCCAGGGAAATATTCTCGGAAATATTTCCATGTATTACAACTTCAAGTCAGTCGTTGTAACGAACGATAGGTTAAATAACGAAAGGTATTGAAAATAATTAATTTCTTGCAAAAAACAGTTTTGCAAACGGAAATTTCGCTTATATTCAGATACTAAATTATTCAAAGATAATTTCCCTTATTTTTAAAATGATTTATCGTGGTATTTAAAGCAAGGATAAATTAATTTTTTTTTTTTTCAATGTAACCTTATATTGAAAAATTTATCCTTGCTATAAATACCACGATAAATCATTTTAAAAATAAGGGAAATTATCTTTGAATAATGTAGTATTTGAATATAAGCGATATTTCCGTTTGCAAAGCTGTTTTTTGCAAGAAATTAATTATTTTCAATACCTATCGTTATTTAACCTATCGTTCGTTACAACGACTGACTTGAAGTTGTAATACATGGAAATATTTCCGAGAATATTTCCCTGGCCGCCAGTTTCAGCGTCATTACTTAAAAAATATTTGAATTAGATATATTCTCGCTCTATACGCATAATTCTATTTAAAAGATGATTAATGCTACAAAGGGAAAAAATTCCAAATTTCATATTTGTTGAGTAAAATGAAGAAATCGAATTTTTAGATTAGAACTCGGCTCAAACACCCTTAAATTATCAGCACTAATAGGTTTAAAAATCCTAATTGTCTTTCTAATGAAAAATTTTTAAATGTCGTAAAGGGTAGATTTTTCTTCAAAGATTTAATAGGATACCTATATCGTTAAATCACAACCGAATTTTGAATCTACTTTCGAGTAATGATCTCGAATTCGATGCCGCAAGCGATCACGTGTAGTAACTGGCAAGATGCCGAAATTATGAAATCAGCATTACGTGAGAGGGAATTCTGAATTTGAAGTGGGAGAATGAGAACGAGGAAGCCAGCCAGGAAGGCAAGAGTGCAGCATGATAACCAGATTCCCAACAGGGCCATAACCCCACTTCTATGTCTGGTCACGACGTTACGCAACCAGGTCAGGGGTTATGAATGTATCTTGACTTCTTTGCTGTTGGTGGCATGTCACCATGAAAGTACAAATTAGAAAATTTACATCCCCTGCAATCTACATTAAATCATTATTTCTTTTGCTCTTTACTTCTCTTTTTCACTCATTTTTTTCTCTTCCTATATTTTTCATTTTCTTAAAGCCCCTATCTATATGTAATGAAATATTATAAACCTGTCAAACAATTGTCAAATGTTTTTTCAGGAAGAAAAAAACGCAACAAGAAAGTCGCCTATTATTTAATAAAATAAATAAATACCATTGACGATGAAACTGTAAAAGCAATATATAAACGCCTCTGAATTCCAATTTCATGTTCAGCAATTAAGCACTTCAAATTCAAATCAATTTTGAACGCTTAGAGATTGAAATTATTCAATTTGAATGCAAAATTATGTAAGACTGTTATGAGAGCTTACTACCGTAATTGTCTAATTTCGACCGCTTCGAATTTGGATTTATACAATTTTGAATGGTATTACTCGGAATTGGAAATGATTGTATCTTTAATTATCTGTTATAGTACATAATTTTCAAGTTCTGAACGTCCTAAAAAAAGGGGTTAACCAAAGAAAAAGAAGAAAAGTCATCCAACTCTCTGGTCTTTAATTTACCCCTTTTTCGTGAAATCAAGAGACGTTCCAATCACGGTCCTTAAAGCTCAGATCCAAAATGTGGCGGTGAACTACAACTCGATCAAAGTCGAGCTGAGGTTATACACGAACTTGTGCCAAGGTGGGCGTGATACGCCGAGTGGACAGAAGGGATGAAAAAAAGAGAATGGGAAAAATTGGGCAGCAAAAGGGTCGTTGTTTGTTAGCTTGTTTACCCCGAGGGACTTGTTCCGCCTTCATAAGAAAACGCTGGGATCAGAGAAAAGTACTACGACGAACAATAAAGTCCAGTCACCAGCCATCAAGTATTATATATATAACTATATCATATATATCTATATCCTATATAAAAAAAATATATATATACATATATACATTGTCTTTTGATGTCCAAACTAACAGAGTCGAGGAGGATAAGCCACTGAAGAAGAAATATTATTCCTGGTCGTTAGGACAGAAAGCATGGTCGCTGATTCCGTATAATTTGATGGAAACACTGTACATGATTTAAATAGAACCTCAGAGATTTCGTATATGGTATTCCGTGGAAAACAGGGTATTGTGTTTTACATAAAATGTCCTTTTATTGTGGAATATAATTATTCTAATTTAAATATCTGGGTCGATTTTAAGAGACTTGGGAGTGAGTAACTTCGCAGTTAATAACGAGCTTATGAGTTACATCATAATTCAGAAACTAGTTGGCGGAGTAACAATTCCAAGTTCTTTTTTTTGGTACATTAAAAATGTCTGTGAAATAAATTACTAGACCAATTTATCGATTGCGAAATTATCCTAAAACACGCAAACTGGAATATTATTGAGGGTTGAGGAATAAAATATTCCTCGGGCTTTTATGTTTCAAAATGTACATATTCTAATTTTTCGAAATGCGAATAGAATACATTTTCCGATAAGAATGAAGAAATTTCAAGTGTTCGAATACACTAAATAAAAAATAAAAGATTGAAGTAAAGCAGAATTGTAAAATTGCAAATTAAACTGTATTCAGACAATCGTATAATGTGTACAACGGATGAGCTGAAATTACTGTCCTCTCTGTACCGAGGCAATTTAATTAAACGTTTGATGAGAAACTACGTATCCCTGCAAATCGATATAGTACGGAATATGGATAGAATCGACCTAGAATATTAGATGATAAACCACATTCTCTGGTTTGTGATTATGCTCATCCGATATATGAAACAAGATTGAGCAACCAGTTTGATGACAAAATTAAAGGCTAAAGAACATGATTGGAGTAACATGAAATGTAGGATAATAGGATGATTAATTCGAGAATGAATTCTTGATAACTCTATTTGGTTCAATTATATGCATCATTGTTGCAAATTTGATGAATTGCAACGAACGATCCAATGGACTGGAGAAGATTTGATATTCAGAATTAAAGGATATGTATTCAAGTTAATTCGTCTATTTATGCTTATACATTGCTCTAAAATTCCAACGATAAATGACCACTACGTCTACCTACAAAGTGCGTAGATATATATAGGTAGAATTGCTGTCCACGCATACATAGCTGAAATTCCAATGGCTAATACGATCCTCAGAATACGATATGCCTTCAACGACCGTTTGACCCGATCCCACGATTAATCGATTGACCACCGCGTTCCATCCTCGCCGCACACAGATCAGCAGAATTCATAAGATATATATGAAAAAAATACTTTGAGTTCTGAATTCTTTGTTCTATTTTGATATAACGTTAGAGTGAATATTACTCTAGAGAAACATACAATCAAATATAACCCAAGTTATACCTACATGTATATCTAAAGCCTAATTAGTACTGTTAATTAAACGCTCCTCAGTAACTTAATTTATCCTAAGACTATATTATTATACGTATAATAATCTTGCAAGTTTCTATTCTAGGCGAATGTCTAAGAAATATTAGCTCTCCCTTTAATGATATAATAAACGATGAAAATTCTTCGGGTCCCTATTGTAATATATCTTTTATCTTTACTGAAAAGAAGGAAAGCGGGCTCTATAGTTGAACGGTTTAGTTTAAAAGAGTCGATTCTCTAGGGACTCGAGCTAATCTGAAGTTGGACTTATTACACAAGAAAAGAAGTTGTAAAGAGAATATCTCGATTCGAACTTTGATATCTAGGAGGAGGCAAAAATCAATGCCTGACGATATATTTGCGAGTTTCGCCCGATTTGTTCGTACTCTGGTGGACTACATACTTTAGCGAGGTTTGACGATCAGGCGTATCGTAGTTCGTGAGTGAACTGTCTTCCATAAATATGTTATTTCCCCAGGGTGAGATCATTGCTTCACTCGACTAGCCGTTTCTGCGGAGAGTTGTCTGGATTCCGAACAACCTACTCTGGATTCGCTACTCGTCTTTCTCTTCAACCCTGATCCCGTCTCAAACCCCATCCACGTCCACCTTGTCCGTTTTCCTGGAGCTAACCTCCCCCTCCTTCACCTACTTCATAGATCCTCCTCATACCATATCCTATCTACCTTTAATCAAAAGCCTGGCTTCCTTCGACTCTGTGGGTATCTCGCCTGCGTTGACACAACCGTTGGTGTGCAACGGAATTTCTCTGCAGCGATGATACACTTCAATATCAATGGGACACTTCAATCTCGCTCTTCGAATAGTTTCATCAATATACAATCTTTTGGGGAAATTGCTTGCACAGTTTTGAAACTTGACACAAACGGCGGAGATGACTTTGTAATTAATATAATAGCTTGGGAAATTGGATAAGAAGACGATAGGACGAACTGAAGTTTGTATTGAGAAAATTTAATTTGGAGTTGCGAGAACAAAATGAAGATGATCACCAAGAAGATTTAAAATTTAAATATTGTGTTAGAACTCTTATTATATAGGTACCACAATAAAGAAATTCGCTTCTGCTTCTGCTAACAATATTGTTAGTAGAGACAAGGTTGAAGTGTTAGTTAAGTTTAGAGAGTGAAGAATGGGGGTGGAAGAGACGACTGCATCTCTAGTCGATGGCCCGAGGCCTATGCTAATAAGAGCGCGAGACTCTTCCTTCCGGAAGGGCTCGTGACAAATTGCTCTGCGTCATTGCCGCGGCCGAAGAGGCAACAAATACGCAGACTAGAACCAACATGGCAGGAAAGAGAGTTGTACGTGCACACGAACCATTCACGTTTCTATCCGTGATCCGAATAACGTATCGAACAGTTCATTTTTTTGCCCTCTCTCTCTTTATTCCCGTGGTTGCCGAAAATAAACTGGTCCCATGAGTAAATTAAAATTTGGTTGAGCTCCTCGTTCGTCATATCGTGTGCCGTTATCGAATATTTTGAACCTGCACCCAGAGACACAGATGCGACTTTATTTATATCCAAAAACATATGCATCAAGATTTCCTCAAAAGCCACTAATTAAAATGTACATGAAATTTTAATTCCCGACAATTTGTCAACATTGCCGACTGCATAAATTCTACCTCGTAAAGTTTATTAATCCCAAACAATATGAAAACTGAATTGTGTAAAAGAGAATAAACAATTTAATGGGGAGTAATAACTTTTTTTGATAGCAACTGTAAATTGTACATTTTTTTTATTGATTACGCATGAACCCTAAAACAACCTTAAATTGAGTTCCTTCATTTATACTTGAAAATATCTATGCCTCTTGCTTCCCCTTTTGCCATTAATTCTTACCCTGACTCTAACCCCTTCTATTTGTTCTTCTTCTAATACAGAGCTCGTTTTCTTCAAGACGTGCGTAGAATGTCCGACGTATCGCATCAAATCCGGAACAATAAAAAAAAAAAGAGTAGAAGAGAAGTGAGAGAAAAACAGATAGAGCAAGTGAGCAAGAAGACAGACACGAAACGTTTACGACATTTTCTCTACTTTAAGCGAAATTCCTTCTATTCTGGGGCTTTATTCAGGATTCAAGTTCGTTATGTCACCCTTTGCTATCGTGTCATTCCTTGTCAGATATTTTTTCATCAATTTCTTAAGGGAGAACCACACTATGAATTTAATGGTTTCCGTGATTTGACCTTGGTTGTTGACCCAGGAAGTCACCGATTAAAGGCTCGCCTAAATTTGACTACCATTCATACTGTCATATAAACAATTATTTACCTATTTAATTATTTTTATTTTTCACAATCGTCTTGTGATTGAATACTGAATTTTCCTAACGGTGAGTTCCATAATATCGTTAAAAAAATGCTATTGTATATATTTGCAAAAGTACCTTTCTGCCACAAAATATTGATTGAAGAAAATTCAATTGAAGAACTTTGGTGCTCAATATTCTATTTTGTGGAAAATGAAAAATTTCCTATATCCATCATTTACGACGTGAAAAGGTAATGTTAAACTACAGTGTTTGCGTTCAAAATTCAAATTTCAAGCACCTTTGTGAAATAGAATATTGAGTAAAAAAATCATGAATTTTTTACGTCCACATTTTTGGAGAAAAAAATGAATTTAAAACAATGCCCTTCCAACATCCTGAATACCACAAAATTTTTATTTTATTCTGACCCGGCATTCCAAGAATTTTATTGATGTATGCACAGCTGTGATAGCATCATGCAAATTTCAAAAACAGCAAAAAGGCCGAATCTAGAGAAATGGATATTATATAAGTTTAGCTCTAGTTATGTGGACGTCTAAATAAAACAAAAAATAAATTAATACAAACAAAAACGTCCATTATTTTATAAATGAAAATTTGACTGTTTAGACAGAAATTTTACATGATTGATCAACCATTTCTATGCTATGTAAACATTGAATTTGACGCACAATAACTTTGCCTTTGTTGTACTTATTACAATACCCATAAAAATAAAAATCGCTTCAAAAGCACTGTTTTCCGCAATACTGCATCCATTTTCTCGAAGTAGCGTTACAGCCAAAGGCATCCAGAATTCACCGACTGGAATAATCGAAAGCTTGTTGCTGAAAGCATATAGAGGAAGAGTCCTGGGGGTAGCTCTGATTTCTATGTACTTCCTGCACCTACAACTTTCCATATCTCAGGAAAGTAATATTATCGACAAACTCATAATTCGTGTTTGATCTTCGCGGCCTGTATATTGGATGAATTCATGTGCGAACGGTAATTCGGTTGTCAAAAAAGTCTGGTGGAGGTAGTAAAGGACAGAAAAGAGGAAAAACATTAAGGAAGGAAGGAAGGAAGGGAGGAAGGAAGGAAGGAAAATCTAAAGGGGATGAAGGAAAGGATAAATAAAGAAAGAAAGAAAACGAGGACCCTTTACCGTCATGTTGTATATAAACGCGGTTGAGCAGCCGCGAGGTACAACATTGTTTCCTTCTGGGCCCATTCTTCATCCCCTCACACTTATCTTTCGCCACTCTTTCCTACTTCTCTATCGTCACGAACTTTCAACAGTATTTTCTTTCTCTACCTATTCTCCGATCTCCGTCTCTCTTTCTCCCACGCCCACTTTTCCCTTGCGGAAAATTTAAGGCCGAGTGCATTATCGGGTAATTTAGGGCGCGCGAGGGAGTCAGAATACGAGTGGAAGTGCATAGCAAGTGTGAGAGAGGAAGAGAAAGAGAAATAGAGAGAGTGAGAGATACTGGGAATATGCAAGTACACCTGAAAGCCGAAATGCTTTATCCCGCGGTGGGCCATTTCGATAACCATGACATACGTATCTGGTTGTAGCTTTCAACCCCCTGCCCCTCAACCCTTCCTCTTTTCCAACCCTGTTCGTTGACCACTTGCAGGTGAGGTTGAATTGCGTGCATGGACATTGTTCATTGTACAATGCACGTGCATAACATTCAGGATCATTGCAATTGGGGCAGGAACTATACGCATACTGGACATATGCCGCAATAATCTCTTGTGCGATTTCTTATCGCGTTGGTCGACCGACATAAACTAGCTTGAATCCAGAGGGAGCCGAGAACTTCGTGCCAGTCGTTTCATACTTTTTTTGAGGTCGTAATCGAGCTGTCTTACATACAGTCTGTTTTTATTTCCCTCTACGCCTCTGCGTGCTGCCGAGGCGTTTAATAAGGGAGGGAAAAGTTACGATATAAGATACGATAAGTCGGGACATTACACCTTTCTGGAAATCGTTGCTATACTTTTTCGTGCTGGAGGAGCACCCAGCATAATAAATCATGTTCCTCGATTTTTATTCAGACACCAGTTGGTACTAATATTGATTTTGAAGGGAAGGAGTGACTCATTCTGGGGAAATGGTTTCTTAAACAAAAGCTCAAGATAGACTATTGCGGGTTTATGAGAACTAATCTGAATTATGAATTAGATAAGGGAAGTTTGTTTTCTTTAATGGTCAATCACGCAATTGAAAAAGTCGGAAAAGTGATTGAGGGGATATTTTATAAAGTTGACCCAGACACGAGCTTCTGGACATGGAAAATTACATTCAGATAAGTGACGTCCTACACGACTGCAGACATATTCAGTTCATATTCAGTTCATATTCTGTCGTCTTTCTCATAAGCTCTCCACCTCTTATTTTCACGGCCTGTTATTTATTCTCTGTGAACTAGGTATGTACCTCATGTCTCTTGCCTCGACCCCTCTAGAGAATAGAGCAAGTGTCCTGCGCTCGACGTGAGACAAAAGTGCTAAGAGTGCCTGGCTCGCGAGACAATATTTATCGTTCTCTCGGACATGTCGAACGATACGCCCCTGAAAGAGGCCGCCTGACATTTTATACATAACGTTTATTCTCCGAGCTACTTTCCATTTATTTATTGTCACATTTTCCTATTTAAAACGTCAATTTTTTCTATTATACTATTTCCTCACTGTAAAGGGAAAATTATATTAGAATTTCAGGATTACGTTCAGGAGAAATAATTCTCCTCTTCTCTAGAAAATGGAATATTTCCCTATCTTCATCTCGAACGCGTAGAGAAACAAAATATTTCTCTTGCATCAGAAACGTGTTTGCACAATGTAAATCTATGTTATATGGTTGGGCAAGTGTATTTTTCACCGATTCAAGTAATCGTTAGCTCTCGCAGTTGCGCGACCGTGAAAATGTCAAGTACATATCTGTAGATAATAAAGGGGTGCAGTTGAAAGAGTCTTCCACCAGAGAGATAAGAAAATATCACGTTCGTTCCATAAACTCACTTCTTTATCCAGTTCTGTTTTTACCTGGCATCATCCTTGGCATAAATGTCGCTTCTACAAGGTATTTTCAAAACTTATAATTTACATATGTAGGAGGAGCGAGATATATGGGTCAGTCTATGAAACTTTGAGCTGTTTTATGTCCTTTTAGACTAGTATTCTTAAGAAGTTTAGGTAAAGTTGGCTCGACTTCATCAAGTGGAACATAAATTACCTCGAACCTCTTGCCAAAAAGCTAAGAAAATGGAACTAATTAAATTAATAATTAATTGGAAGCGATTTTAATTGATCTTTTACTTCCATACCAGAAAAAAATTAGTAAAATCATAATTTTCTCAGAAGTTTTAAAAAAATATGTAAAAATACTGAAGCCTCTACTTGAGGTACATATATGCGTATAAAGAGAGATGAGTTTATTCCCCAAGTAACTAGTATATTGGACAAGTGGATAGAAATCTGATGCGCATTACTTGATGTGGTTGAAGTGAAATTTTAATATTTCCTCTTCAATGAAAAACCTTCACTCGAGTGTGATGGCGTAAAGAATCTTTTGTACGAAGCACTGAACGAGTGCATTCGATGCACCGTCGACCCGTCGACCCTCGTCACGCTTGCAAAGGCTCTTTTCACGCTCGCGTAAAGCTCTAGTATCTTCTTTCTAACATAACATATGTACATAAACAGTGCAGACCAAAAAAATATAAATAGGAAATCTTCGACAAATTGCTCTCGAAAACAATCTACATAAATTTGGATTAAACGAATCAAGTTTAAATCAGGCTTGAAAGTTTAAATCTAATTCATCAACGATTCGAATGAATAACAATCAACAAGTAAATCTCATTTGCTAAAATACATTGAAAAGGATCATTTCTACACTATTCTGATCTAATTTAATAACAAGAAAAGTGATGAGAAAAATTTGGCTAATAAAATGGCGGTGACACAGCATGTTTAAGACGAATATCCATGTGTGTAATAAAATTCGATCGAAAGAATCACATGTCACGACTTCATCATTTCTGAGTATATTTATAGAAAAATAAGTCGCACTGCGACTCAGCGGAAAAAAATAATGGCGCTTCGAAGGCCCCATAACGCGGGCGTAATGCTCGCGAGGAAAGAAATAGTAGTCGCATTATGGCTCGAATAAAGCGAAGACACACGTAGTAAATCAAAAAAGTCTTGCAAAAATAGTCTTTCTCGCACTATGAGAAAATGTGGAACGAAAGACGACAGCACGCGCCCGACTCATCCTGGTGAAAGAAAACTGAGCGAAATTCACGGAAACAAGAATATGTGCAAAATGCGAATTCTGGTTGCATGACATTGTACAAGTGCGATATATTTACAGACGCGTAAAAGCTCTTGCACGGCCAGCAGAAAGCTATGCTTTGTCAACGTGTTCTCGTGAATGACGAGAAATAGAGTATCCCTTCATGCTTTCATATGCATATCGGTCATACGTGTGATTTCTAGCACGTTTTCTCCTCTCAATAACAGAAGTCACGTCAATCACGATCGATATTTCTATTAATGCTATTCCATGTTAAAAAATAATAGTATAGGTTCAATACAGAAATATCCTAATGATCAAAAATAAATTATGAATAAAAGTAAAGAGAAATTCTGTATATTCTATTATCAAATGATTGAATCCATATTGCTTTTTTTTCAATTGAAAGAGAATTGATTGTGCTAATATACTGTTTCTTTTCAAGAACGAGTTTCTTTTTCATTTGCAAGGGGAACTATTTTTTCATTGCGGACCCTGGAGGATCAAAGAGGCTTTACAGTAATAATGGCATACGTAAGGGGAAGAAGAGAAAATTGGTATAAAAAAGGGGGTCCCTTAATACCGACCGGATGTATGCGGTAAAAATATAATAAATTTAAAAGAGAATATTAAAAATTTGTGATGGTACAGAATTTCTGGCTTCTGTGACCAGAAATTGGAAGAAAAGTACTCACATAAATTGCAGATTATAATATTAAGCTTCACAACATTGACTCACCTGTAACAAAAAAATTAACATTTTTATTAGCATAATATACATATTAGCAAAGAAATTAATTGTAGTATAATTTGGTGTCTATAAAACGAGGCCAAAATTATTATACATTTTACTTCCTAGAGACTAAAAGAGTGACGTCACATGTGAATTACTTTAAATTATATCAGTATTTTTAGCCCCACTTCATAGGCATGAGAAAAAGGGATTTTCTCGACGATTATTAAAACCATACACTTGTCGAAAAAATTCCCATTTATTGCGGTGCTTCCCATTCAAATATAACCGAGCAAAGTTCTGTTTAATTTCGATTATTGAATGAGAAACCTCAAACCACTTAAGTGTCCAAGTATATTGTTAAATTCAAGAAAATTTTTAGAGAGAATCTAAGAATCTAAAAGTCTCATATCTTTCATCATAATCGATATTCAATCCAAATACCGGAATTGAAAAAAGAATTCCCTAAAAAGGGTGAAGGCAAAGAACATAGAACAAGGAGCCGAGGAAAAGCAAATAAAGGAAGACAGGTAAAGGATTAAAAAAAAGAAAGAGAAAAAAAAAAGAAAAGAAGGAAGTCGGCGATGGCGGTAATATCTTTCGGATAATCCTTTGCCGCGAAGAGAGGGTGGAAAAGAGGAGGCAGATTCGGGTCAGGAATCTTTAATCTCCGTCGAAAGAAAGTCGACGGTAGTGGAAATCGGAAACGATGAAGAATAGGAACAGAGGCACCGCGGATATCCGGCTCTTACATATCGCGAATGCCGGAGATTTCTCCCGTGAATACTGCCGATTCTTAGTTACTGTAATTTCAAAACTGCTTTTAAAATCCTTCGTCAATATGACTTTGTCAACCATTATTAAAATGAAAGAGGGATTATTTTCTCGGAATCTTCAAAGCAATCAGGGTAGATGAAATCCACTGCCCACTGGGACCCACTGCCCAAGAGGATTCATAACATTTCTTTCATGAAAGACAGAATTCTAAATGAAAGGATAATAATAAATGTTAGTTTTCACACATTTTATAAACTAGGCCAAATATTAAGAGACGAAAATAAATAATTAAAATGACGAAGGAAAATATTTCCCAAAGGAAATTAGTATGTGGATCCATTGCTAATAGAGCAATTATAATTCTGGTAAAACTGCAATTAGAACTGAGAGGTGAAAATGAATATTTGTAGAAAGTTTAGAGAGTTTAAATGAATAAAGTTTTAACAAAGTTTTTGTTTTGCTTCAACTGCTCAAAATCGAATAATGTGTTCGGGATTATCGAAAAAGTTGTAAATAGTAGCGAACTTATTTTTCCTTTGAAAATATATTTTTTTCCCTGGATGTTTTAGATCGAATCTTATGTTAAAATTAAAAATTTAAATTTAAATCTAAAATTTCCGAATATACAAAGACCAATTAAATATTTAAATAAAGTATTCATGATTATTTGTGTAATGTAATTTTCTTTTTAATTTTAGATTAACTGGAATTGACTTATAAATCGCTATGTAACTGCTAGTGACCCGGGGTAAACTGAAAAGAGCTATGAAATGGTCCGAGACGGAGGAAGACATTGACAAATGAATTTCCTTCTAACGTAACTTCAGTCACAGAAAGAGCTACAAACCGCAGGCCAATTACGGGAGCAACCACCTATTTAACTCCAATGCTACTAAATTTCTTTCTCATTTAAATTTAAAAAAAGAGACTCGAAAAAATATCAACTAAAATTTGTTGGATATTATAAATGATGTATTATAATTGGATCAATCGAAAAGTTATGAATAAACATTGTCTCTACATGCCAAACAAAATTAAATACTCTTTTAGTAAATGACCTTTTACCTCGTAAATTAAGAAATCCGAGACCTTTTCATATTGACTCTACAAATATTACTGAAGAAACTTTCTCCTCCAAGTTATTTGCCACGGTTAACGGTTTAATACACATCCATTTTGCAGAAGAGTTGGTTGTGCAGGTGCAAGCAGAACTCGAGCGAATGAAGAAAAGAGGCTCTGTTTCTGGGGCACACGACGGTCTAAATTATGCCGAGAGGTAAGTGGAGGAAAGCGTTGTGCTAGCTCAAAGCTTCAAGTAAAGTTTAGTTTTCATGACCGGGCATTTGTCTGACGCATAATTCGGAGTTCATTCCGCTCGAAATCCCACCGTCGTATTTCTTGGCCATCTCTTCGAACTCGTGGTGCGCGTTCTTCTTCCTTCCACCCTACAAACACACTTACATTTGTGTAGATTCAAGCTTACATACACCCAAAAACATAAGGTTGCTTCCCCTATTCTCTATTCCCTATTGCATTCACTCTCGCGATCTACTGAGTGAATATATTCCCTGATTACGGTCTTTCCCGCGAAAAGTAGCTGGCTTCAGGAGCTCGCTACGATAAAGTGCAAAAATATTTATTGCGACTTTAAAAGAATGAATTGTTCTTCTCCTCCAAAGCTCGAATTTGTCAGAGCAATAGTGGAGATAAGTTTGACACGATATAAAACTCGGCAGTGATTCAAAATTAGACTTTCTACGTAGTTATATTTCATGTACTTATTAAGATTATCTTTTCCTTTTGCATTATTTAGATTCATTGTTTGCGCGTGCTAAAGTTATGCCCATTTTTCATATCCTCTCTTTCAACTCTTTTCATTAGACTTCATTAATCGTTGCCACAGCGCTATACATTCACTTCATTCATTCACGATTAATTTTCATCTAAAAGACATTTAAAGGAAGCTTCGTCAACTTTATATATCCATAACACCATTTTCTTAATCGATTTTTTACTTCCGTCTAAAGAATTTATTTTTACGATATCCCATCAATAACAATTATTATAAGTAATGCTTAGAGGAAGGTTTAATAGACAATATCTACTTTAAAGCAAATTCTAGACTGAGAAATAAATATTTTTTTAACATTCTATTAGCGAACAAAAATTGTATCACCTAACAGTAAAATTTTATACTTGAAATTGAAAAAAAAAGAAAGAGAGAGGACCAGAGAGAACTTTGCTCTCTATTAATTCTTTCTCTTTGGAATCAAATTATAGTTCGACGACTACTTTTTTTTTTATGTTGACAAGCTCTAAATCTTAACCTGTAAATTGATTTCCACAATGCATAGGTGGTATTATTAAAAATGACGAAATCCCGGAAATAAAATAGAAAATGCCTCACTAAAAATGAAATTTTAGGATAAGAAAAATATCTCTAAATTATTAAAATTTATATAAAGTAAAATGAACCGTTGGTGTGGAAAAATTGCTGCAGTAACTGGTGCTTCAGCTGGAATTGGTGCAGCAATAGCAAAAGCCTTAATTCGAGAAGGAATGATTGTGGTCGGACTTGCAAGAAGAAAAGAAAAAATGGAGGTGAAAATGTATTAATTCAATATATATAATTCCATCAGAAGACTCAAAAAATTCAACATAATCATGTCTATTTTAGAAAGAAATGGAATGCGTAAAAGACAAAGGTACGTTTATTCCACGGGTATTAGACGTATCTAATGAATGTGATGTAATTCAAACATTCGAATGGATGAAAAAGGAATTGGGTGGCGTCCATGTTTTGATAAATAATGCTGGCATTGCAATTCCTGGAAAAATCCTAGGTAGATTGCAGTTTCCCAAAAATAAATCAAATAAAGAGAATAATCCGACCAGTTATTTCCATTTTAAAATTTCAGAAACTGATACAAAGACTTGGGAATCAACAATTAATGTCAATATGTTGGGTTTGTTGCGTTGCACTCGGGAAGCTGTTAAAATTTTGAAAGAATCTTGTGAAGAAGGTCACGTAATCAACATAAACAGGTTATTGTCAATTGTTCCTTTTGTGATACTTATTACTATTCGATCTAATAATCTTGGTTGAATTAGAAATTTAAAAAACAATTTTTGCAGCATTTTAGGACACAGGATTCCTAGAACACCGAAATTTGCCTTAAATGTTTATCCTAGTACGAAATTTGCAGTCACGGCATTAACACAAACTTTGGAAGATGAGTTATATGGCTCAAAAATAAGAGTTTCGGTAAGTAAAATGATTCTGCTTTTTTTTTTAATTTCAAAAATACTACTGAAATACATATTGTTCATATATTTTTTTCAGAGCATCAGTCCAGGTCTAGTGAAAACAGAAATATTTGATTTTGATAAAGAATATACTGAGTGGCCGACCCTGGAATCGGAAGACATAGCAGACGCTGTAGTTTACGCTTTGAGTACCCACCCACGCGTTCAATTAAGTGAATTAATAATTAGACCCGTCGGTGAAGTATTCTGACGAGTTTCAAAGGCTATTAAAATAAAAAAATATTGATAATGCGATTTGAGCTTGAGCAAGTTTAAAGCAAAGAATTATAATTTAAAAATTAGCTATCGTTGTTGAAACTTCTTGAGGAAAGAAATCTTTCGCATTATTTCATTTCATTTGACCCAGGCCATGGTACATTTTGAATTCGCGGCGGAATGAGAAAAGTTTCAGCTTAATAAGCGATACCAATGTAAGTTTCCGCCACTATGCTTCTTCTACTTTTCCTGCTCTATTTTCCTTATACTATATCACGCCAGAAAGTATAGTAAAGTAAAATAAAACAAAAAAATAAAAAGCTCACAGTGAGGATAAGAGAGAAAAGAAAATGATAACACCAATCAAATTCAGCCAAGAATTCGCATTTGTCTAAGATCTGAAACTTTTACTTTTTTTCTTAATTTCTAAGAACGTAAGACGTTTGTTCTTGGCAAAGAAAGGTTTCTTCGTTACAGAAAGAAAAGGCCTTTCAGTAACGCCTTTCCTCGACTGGAACAAAGAACAGGAAACTCGAGAGTTAGAGGGAAAAATAGAAGAACTGAAAAACATAGGGTAGCTGTTCTTTCTTCTAAGAAATTTCGAAGACAGCGTGAAACAAGTGAATTTAATGGAAGCAGAATACAAAATGAATATTCAAGATTCTCGCCTTTAAATGATTAAAACTTTCAACTATTATTAGCCATAAAATTTCATTAAAATTTATTCTAGACGAGATTAATACAAATTATTTTTACTTTAATGTTTCCAGTTTCAATGTAAAATTGTTTTAATTTAATTAAAGCAATTGCGAAATCAATAAGCTTTGAATTCGAATTTGAATGGATCCATCATTGAATTTCACAAGCTGTTTAATTTTATTCATTTGGACTGAACGTTATGTTTTAAATTATATTTAAATTGCTGATTTTGAGGTAGTAGTTGCGCCAAAATGAATTGTATTTATTAATTGGTATATTGGACAAAATTTGGCTGGTGCGCCAAATGTTAATAAATATTTTTCTGAATGTTTAAAAGACACAGTCAAGTTTTAGACCGGAGAAGGGAACCTTCCGTTTTCCTCCTTGTTTGGGGTCTTCCGTCTGTAGATTCTAGCACCCTTTTATACTCTCCTTTCATCCCCTAGATCCCTTGGCCTGCCACTTCGTTTTATTCCGCTCGGGTACCGCCTAACGTGAGGCGAAAGCTGCCAGATTAAAAGTGGGTATTCTTTCAAACAACCCCATCCCCGGAAGGCGCGTGCCCTACTCTTTCACAGTTCTCCATGGTCTTTATTTGTACCGAGCTTGCTTTCCCCCTTCACCTTATCCTCCTTCTTTCGTGTCTTGCTATTCAGTTTCCGATCTCTCTAAAAGTCTAAAAGTGCAGCCAACTTCTTGTCTTTTCTGTTTTTTCCTGATTCTACTGTGTTCATCTAACCACCCTCTAGTGTTTCATCACAGTTCGTTTCTTCTAAGGACCATATTTGATTCAAATCTCCCACAGACCCTCGAATATTCCTTTTGCCACCTTCGAAGCTCTAGCTGTGATTAAAGGTATTTCTGTTTTTTGTTCTTTCCCATGTCTGGTGATGTGCACCCTTATACTAGCAAACCCTCGCTTCGGGCTTGTGTAAAGAAAAACACGACAAATAAAGCTCCTTTATCGCCCTTATTTGTATGTAAAAAAAAATCAGGCGCTTAATTCCTTAGTTTAGATCTCTTGAAAAAGACTTCTTGTATTGCAAGATCTGCCTAAGTAATTGAGGTCCCAATAATATTGTTTGGATTGTTATTATTGTTTGTGAAGGTAAAACGTTTAAAACTACGAAGAATTTAAAATTAATTAAAGTAAATAGAGTTATGGTACTCACATTGATCTTAAGTTAAATTACGTGGTAAAATAAAAACTCATCAAAGATTGACTCACCTGTAACAAAAAAGAAAGATTTTCATTAGTCAAAATAATGAGCGATTTATACATTCTTTGATTTTATCAAATACGAGTCTTTTAAAATACTCTGAAGGAATTCACATCCTTGAAAGCATCGAGGTAGAAAATTCTACAATGTTCTGAAAGGATAGGGTTTACGGAAGACGGTTATTGACAGAGGGGTGGGTTCGGATGAAAAGAGATAAATAAGGAGTAGTCTATTGGATTCTCGCACGACATGAAAGTTACTGAGGAGGAGAAACCTTTAACGCTGTCATTGCCGTCACTGAAGACTTTGCACTAACGGAATTAACCAATACTCTTGTAGAAATGAGGACACTGAAGCTGTCTCTCTTAGCAATCTACACGCCCATTCTCTGTTCATCCCCTGACCATCAAAACCACAAGGATCTCGTCGATAGCACGAAATCGAGTTATAGAACAGACCAATAAAAGACCAAATTATGTTGGTCACAAGATGTAGGGGAGGTGGTCCGGTGATGGGCATAGTTAGGTATTTTCTTTATAACTTTTGACCAAATCAATTTTATGCAGCAATAAGCATATCAACAGAAAGCTAGAGACCTTAGCTAACTACTAGTGATAGGATTGATTCGTTTTTGTTGAAAAAAAAAAATATTCATCTTTTTATAGAGTACTCGATTTCGACGAAAAAAATTTTTGTAACCGGTTGTGGGCACCCCTGAAAAGTCTTCTAAATATTGAAAAATCTGAAATCAAACGCCACGAAATGGAGGAAAAAAGGAAATTTATTCATTTTCAAACCTGTAGTGACACAAAGATTAATGAAGAATAACCAAAAAGCCTTCATAGCAGCAAAAATAAATATAAGAATGAAAATAAAAATTATTCGTCGTTGGAATCGCAGTGTATGCAGGTGTAATAACCGGCATGCATGTCAGTGCATCTCAAATGCACTGGCCGATGGCACGTGTTGCAATCTATTTTTATTTATTTATTATTTTTTTTTCACCCCTGTACCCCGTCAGGAGAAGTTATGTTAACACTAATAATAGTTTTTGACAGTTTTTTCGGACACACACATGCGCTAAATGAAAAAAGCAAGGTGCCCACATCTGATAAAATTTTGGTGCCCACTACTGGAAAATGCAGAGCTCTCAAAAAATGACCAGAAAATTTGTTAGTGCGAATATTTTCATGAAACCGATATGATATCATAAAATATATTAAATTCCCTTTATAAATATATGATACTTACTTTTCTTGCCTTCATTCATTTCGATTTATCGCACTTCAAACACAAGGAGAAACTACATCACTGTCGATTTTCGCGGATCAAAACATGTAATCGCTTGTAGCTACTAGGCAACCTACCCTAATAATTATACAGAGAACTTTACAAAACAGATTCTTACTGATTCAAACTTAATAGAACATTCAAATTTCTTTCAATCATAATTTTTCTCTCAATTATTATGGATTTGCCTATAATAAAAAAATTAATAAACCCATGAATGGCGTTTATAGGGATCGTAAAAGTAAAGGAGGCTATCAGGACAATAAGAAAAAGAGATAAATTTAACGAGAAATCGAAGAGTAATAGAAAAGGTCACAAATGTCACGACACTTAAGCAGTTTAAAAAAGCTTTATAATAAATTCACAATTCACATGTGGAAATTGCCGTGCTTATTACCAGACGGTCTAATAATTAATATCATGTCTACTAATGCAGACTTAAAATTATCATACTTATGCATTACGTTCATGTGGAATCGGTGGCAAATGAGCTTAAATAAACATAAGAAATGGAGTCTCGATGGGTCGAAGCACGACACAGACAAATATCCAACTCGGTTTCTTTAGGAATTTATAGTCCAATCTTCCCTGACACGAGTGGATAATCAAAAGTGTAGCTTTTTGCACCTCTCAAGTTCGGTGGAAATTTACACCTTACACGTATTTCCAGCTAAAATAAATTCAACAACTTACATCTATTTTAATCTGTTAATTTACGAATTTTGTATTAATTGACCAGTCTATTCGAAAATATGATTTTTTATAGGTATTAGTGATAGAATTCCATTCAAATATAATGACCATTAGGAAGTGTGAAAATTGATCACTCTGAGGGATCAGAGAGTATTTTAATTACGGAAATAACAGGTTGATGATTTTATTACCCAAAATATTGTGCTGAAAGAGAAAATATGGCCGGACTCTGATTCGTGGAGCCATAATTCAAATTCGGATACATATGGCGGATTACCGAACTTGCGACCCTTACCAATTCTGCATACTCGCTTCGGCGAGTTCAGCTAATCGGCCGAAACGAAAATTCGCGTTCGATTGGTTTTACCGATAAGCGTAAAGCTAAGCGAAACAAAGCTTAAAACGAATCCACATTCATGTACATACATTGTACAATGTACATATACCATTTCACAAATACTAACAACCTCCAACGACACGCGTTTGTTTTTACCGATCAAAAATATCAAACAGAAAAGGGGTTCGTCAAATTTTCCCCATCAGTTTCTACATGCAATTTCATCTTCCAATAATTTTTTACCCTTTCATCATAGGTAGTTATACGGATTATAGTGATGAAAGCTGAAACGTATTAGTCTCTATTACTGAAGGATAATAGAGATTAAATCTTTTAAAAATATCTTTCATAAACTATCGAGGTTTTAATTTATTTATCAAAATGTAAAATTAAAAAAAAAAAATAATTTTATTTTCCATTCTGAGAATATAGAAAAATGATTTTCGAAAAGGTAGTAGGAAAAGGAGTTTGGAAAAGGTCCAGGAAGATGGAGTTGAAAAAGTGTGGTGGAAGAAAGTTGAAAGATGAAGTAGAAATTTTTCCAGATGGAGAAACGACGGTTGTTTAATGAAAGGAAACATGACATAATTAATAAAATATTTTAGCAGAAAGTAAAATCTGTCATTTTAAAACTTAAACATATATTTTTGACATATTATTTTATTCTTGTCTCGATAATATTATACTGATGCAATTCTATCCAAGGTAAATTAGATTGCAAACTGCAAGATGCTATGTTGCAACCAATCTAAAGGTGAAGGTTTAATTCCAGATTGCTTCGATCTATTGCAGACTCAGAGGACGATGCAAGAAAATTTAAATTAGCTCGATAGCATAGTGAAAAAAAATAACTAGAAAAGAAATTGTAAGAAAAATCAGTTTTCCACTCTCGAGGAACTGTGTCAAGATACCGTTTGCTTCAGACGTTTCCATGAAAAGCTTGTCATCTTTTTAATGAAAGGCTTTTCAATATTTCAACAATGCTGATTGTATTACTTATCCTTCATTTTAGAATCAAAAATCTGGGGATTACTCTGATACAATTGTTTATATACTTTTTCTCTTGCAGAGCAAACTTTTTTATATTCCAATATTTATTTAGGATAGCGTTAAAAAAATCAGATTTAACTTTTGGCTCAAAGTTTGAAATTTCCACAGGGAGTTTGTCGAGGGCAAATCGCAGTGATACACGAATCAATGCATAATTAATCCAGCCAACTTTTCTGGAGAAATTGAAGGGGTGAAGTGGAGCTGTAATTAAAAGCCAAACGCGTCCTGTGATCCCGATCCGAAGTCACTTGGTGTACAAGTTCAGTAGCGCCCAAGTAATTCGCAGTAAGTCAGTAACGTAGACAGGTACATCAACCTATCTACTTTTCGGATGCGAACAAGCCGATTAGCATAGAGATTGAGTCTCAGCTGTTTATGCAAATCGGGGATCTCGTCGTGTTAGAACGAGACGATCCGAGACAACGCAAATCGGTGAGCTGACTTTGATTCGATTCCTAATCATCAACTCTCCTACATCAAGAACATTGTCAGTACTCTCACTATCCATTCTAAGGGAACCAATCCGCGTAAGCCTTCACTTGTATTGACTGAATGCAAATCTAGATACTTTCTTCAGAAAAATAGCCTGTATACTTTTATTCACAGATAAAAACGAACTAAGTGTAACAATTTGAGATTAAACTCGCACTTTGTTCACTTTTCTACATTCTCATTAGAGAAGGTATTAATTTAACTCAGTTTTCAAAAAGTGACAATCCGCAATCTGGTTGAACGCAACTCGAGCCGAGAGTTCGCAAACCTTCTAAATCGAGTGTTTTTCTTCTGATCCGCTTTACGAGAGTGAGTGTCGCATCAGAGCTCGTCTCGCATGTCAAACGCGCGTTACGTCAGCGCTTTCGTTTAAAGTCAATTAATCGACTGGCGAGCAAGCTCGTGTCGATTCAACCACCAGTACTACACAAAAGGGTTAAGCCTCATTCAGATTCGGGTGATAAAGGGAACATGCGGTGGTTATCGGAACAGTTTCGGTCGGTGGAAATGCATCACCGTTCTTTGTCTTATCAGTGACAGGTGAAAGGTTGCGTCCAGAGAGCTTTTACTCGATAACGAGCTTTACGGGTAGCCAATGATCGACACGCAAGCCGGATGTGCAAGCTAGCGTATCATTTCGTTTTTTATGATTTTCTGGTTTTTATATATAGTCTTTGAAACAGACAATTGGGGGAAGGGGTTGAAAAAGTAGAATGAGGGGTATGTGAAGGGCGGAGAAGCAACTCGCGGCTGCAAAACGCCATACTTCTATGGCCCACCGCGATAGTAAATCAATTAGCTCGCATTGTAAATAAATCACCGTTTTACAACTCTGCCGCACCATTTCGAACGACATTCGGACCAAATTTATCGTCCATTTTCGTTCGTTTCGCTCCCATTTCGAGTCCAATCCGCGCACGCGTTCACCATTCTAATCTTCAATTCGAATTTGTCTGTCCAGACATTAATTTAACTCTCAAACTATTCCAGCTTATTCTTCATTCGATACTCTTTTATTTTATGCAACTCATACTTTCTGCAAACGCATATTTTCAAAAGTTTCAGTATACTATTTACTAGTATACTATTTACCAGTAGTGTATGATTCAACGGTGGACCAATTAGCATAGACCATAAATCAAACAGAGTTGCGCTAACATAGAGGCAGAAATTAATCGAGCAGGGATAGTTTGCATAAGGACGACGATAAACATAATCAGTGTTGGTGAACTCGTTTCGTATAAGATCTTTACTTTGCTATTTATGTGAAGTTGTCCCCTTCACAGTTTCGAAATTTCAAATTCAGATCGTCCTAAGTTAATTTTTTTAATTATCGAAACTACGATGCCTCTAATTCTGCAATTCTTTCAACAATAGAATTAATTTTTTTGGCGAAAAACTTGTATATTATCCATTTCAAAAGTTTATCTTTTAAATGTAGTCTAATTGCTTTTCAGACGCAATTTCTCTAATTTTAATAGGGAACCAAAAGCTTTCCAATAGAGTAAGCATGTGGAAACATGGAGTCATAACCAATATTAGTGGTCGACGCTAACGTTAATGCGAGTGTCGGCTTTAATGATAATGCTAATGCCGATGCTAATAATGCCCTTCGAACTACTCTGTCGTTATAGCTAACTCTCTCTGATCAAGCAATCTGTCCACAAGCATACCATCGACAGAACATTCGTGGATCCGAAATCGTCGAGCTTTCGATGGTAATTGATTATTGGCTATTTATATAATCTCTGTAAGCCAATTAATTAAAGTATATGTCATCTTCTGTCATTGTTTTCCAGTCCATTTCCTGTTCTGACATATTTCGATATTGTTTCTACCCTTTCACGAGAACATTTACCAGATGCGAACAAAAAAGACCTCACCAATATTTACGCAATGTGTCGGCTATTTTAAAAGTATTATTTTTATGAAAACGAGTGAATTTTACAAAGATTTTTAAAATGTTTAAAAGACTTTACTCGATACGTTAATTTGACACTAATTCACAAAGTTAATATTTAGTGAGCCTAATATAGAATGGAAATAAACAATTATTCATTTGATGAAATCAGAAGATTGATATGAAATTTTTTAAAGCTGTAAATTATATTTCTGGATCTTAAATTTTATTCACAACGTGGTACCTTCTTCATTATTAAATATTTTCAAAAATCCTTTTCTCTCGGCGAATTCTACGTTTAAAACTGAAATAACTTTTCCGCCCATTATTTATCACCTCACTTATTTTGAATCCAGAAAGAGCCAATTTCCTCAATACGAAACGAGAACATAATGAGGACAAAACTTTTTTAAAGTATCCAACTTTCGAAAAGCAAGAAGCGAGATTGCCCTACTTAAGATTCATCGAGTACGATTTTATGATAATTTTAAAATGATACGCTTACTTTAGACATTCTTCGAAGATTTCTCTCCTTCTGGGAAAGGGTAGGATAATTTCCAAGTGCAGTAGTAAAGTAAGGTTAGTACGATTCGCGAGCCATGAGCCACTATTCCCAGGAGAATAGCTTGGTTTAGAGGCAGAGAAACCATCCGGTGACATTATTCCTGGTTAGCGCATTCGCGAATCCTGTCGCAGGCTGTAACCACCAGGCGATTTACAGCCAGGATCAGTGTCTTCTCGCCAGCTGTTGTAACGTGGGTACTCCTTAATCCTCGTATCTCCTGCCAGAGTCACTCACGACACAAGCAAGAGCACCTTCTTCATTTTCACAGTCTTTGTCGACGATTCCGAAGGACGGTAAATGCCCGAGCCTCGTGCCCTTATAGAAGCTAAACTAAAGCTCAAATCCAGACCTAAACCTCGACATAAATCTCTACACTCAGGTGGATTGGCTTTAATTCTGGTCATTGTGCTCCACCACCTTCCTAAAATGTCAAACCTTTGTGCTAAAGAGGGGAATCGTGATTTTGGAGAAAATCACCTATTATTGTCTTTTTTTTCTACACTTATATGTATAAAGAAACCCTCGGCGCAACAAAAAAAGTCTTGGAATCAAATCTCTTCAGAATTGATTTTTTTACAGTGCTATCAAATCACTTCAAAATCTGGATCTTTTCAGTACAGTTCACTCAAATATTTTGTATATACATCAGAATTCAAAGTCATTTCAAGGAATTTTAAAGGATTTCATTAGAAAAGAATTTCAGTAATACTTAAAGAATCTCAAGGAATTCAAATACTCATGTACTGATATCTTATCGTGACGTAATTTTCAAGAAACGATTACGTGCCATAAAGGGAGAGGTTCTTGTATAATGGTCGTCAATGAAAGGGACAATTGCTCCAGACTACTTCCGGTCTTAGCGTGAAAACGATGCGAAAGTGGAAAGCAGCCGAGTGAATCGGAAACTGTAGGTGCGAATTACCTGTAAAGCTTTAGTCAAGGGTGCGCGTGCCGAGGGGTAACCACACAAAGGGCATAGAACTCGTTGTGACTCAACAGAAGGGGCCGAGGGCACCAATACATAGAAGAGAAATGCAGCAGCCCTCGGCCGAAATCAAAGGTTGACCACGAAATACCGAGGGGGATGTTTGCCTTTGACACAATGCCACGGTATTTCAACGTTTGCCAGCTAGGACACAGAATATTCTCACCTTGATCTAAAGATAGGACTTTAATAATAAGGGGAAGCAGTCTTCAACATTTCCTCAGATATACGTAGTAAATAATTCTAAAAAATCATGAAATTTTTTGGACGTTCCAATTTCAGATACAATAACAGGATCCATGCACTAGTTCAATTTAATAACAATGAACTATCTTTCGAGCAAAGTTAATTTAGATTGAAATTCCTATACCCACGTCCAACATCTACAAAATAACAATGAAAATAAACTCATGCAGAATTTCAAAGACCCGGAGGGACATTTTTCCTATTTTTTTTTTATTTTTTTTGTAAATCAGGATGTTGGAATTCAGTTTCCTCTGGACAATGAGGTCGAATAACCCGGAGCAAAATGCGAAGATTTGAAAGAAGCAAGCCACATACAAAAATCACATTATACTTGCATGTAGATTGTGGCTACATCTTATACATTCTACACACTTCGGAAGCATTGTGATGGAAATGCCAGGTTGGCGTTCACCAGCCAATCATTCGCTCTAAAGCGCCTCTTCCACCCCCAACTCTTTACCACTTTTCCACGGATCGCAACATTTTCTCTATCCTAGTAGGTAAAAACATAAACTACAACGAGAGGATGGTGAAAACCTTTCTCAGACACATTTCACTTGTTCTCCTCTCTCTTTGCCCTCTTCTTTTCTTTCTGCTTTCACGGATCCTATCACCGAGTTAGATTTCTTTCATCCCCAAAGTGCCTTTCCACAGACTTCAATTCGTAAACACTAATAGCTAGCAAAGAGTCGAAAGCTTTTCTGTGATTGTAGTTGAATTTGGAAGCTCGAGAATAAAGTGGATGATATGTTTTCAGAAGCTTTAAAAAGTTTAAAACGTAGTGATTCTAGTTGAAATGCAATAATAGTGACTTTTTTGTTAAACTGATTGAAATAAATTCCGGATAATTCAAAATTAATTTCGTTTAAATTTAACGAAGGTATATATCCTTTATGAATAAAATAACAACTGTCCATTTGGAAGATCTGCTAATTCGAATTCGGTTATCAATCAATTACTAAAATCTCTAAAGCTCTAACTGAAAATCCCAGAGAATGTAAACTCTGATCGACAGGTAGAGGTATTTACCCGAAAGTCGCCTATTTGTTGCAAACAAGAGATGCTCGTGAGTTGGTATCATAAATGAAATCACGTTTTCGTTCAGCTAACCTGGAATCCAAATCTGCACTCGTTCACTAGGGTGAAATCGAATACAGTCCTGCTAGGGGTGCACGAAACCGCTAGGCTTCTGGAAGGAAATAGAGTGAGTGAGAAAGCGAGAGGAACAATGTAACGGCGCTAGGTAGTTGAGCAGGTACGCTGAAACTAAAATCAATTGTAATCAAGGCCGGTGTATAAATCAAATCGCTTGTGGAAGATCGAGGTAGAATATAGCGACGATGTGAGGAAATGAATCCAAAGAGGAGGTGGAATGAGACCATGAGAGAGATGGCAGGACCTAAAAGAGGAAAAGGACAGAGAACACACTTCCTTTCGAATGATTTGTCGGAGCTACGTTGCATGGAACCTTCTTGTACTCACTATGTAAAATGCAGAATCCTGATCCTTGAGGAAACTGCGAAATTACAAGAGGAGAATTAGAGTTCGTAAAATATTCAACATGAGATTTCTCAAAGTAACTAGTCTAATTTATAATCTTGAACTTATTTTGTATATAAAAAAACAAGTACAGGGTTTTAAAATCCTATAAAATACTTAAAAATCCCTTGAAATCAATGCATAATTAAATTGTAAAATTTTTCTATTTTGACTTTCCCATAAGATCCAGATTTTCCCTGATATGCGGTCATCCTCTCTAACATTTCAGGTCCTAAATTATTTTCAACTTATAAATAGTTAAAGCAAAACTGAAGACGTTGGACCCTCTCTTGAGTTTGAATTTGGAGGTGAATAAATGAATCTTTCTGCACCTGTTTGCATTAGAACTCGAGGAAACTTGGTAATGCAGTTTTCATCGAGAAAGTTGGGAGAAGGAAGTATAAGCTTCGACGATAGAAAAGACCGAAGCCCGAGGTTGATGATATCTACTGATAGTGTTTGGTGGTGTTGGTTGATGGACACAGTGTTGGTAAGACTACGGGTTAGGTGGATCGCAGGTGTTGTGTTTGAAATTTTGTTCCTCGTGGATGAATAAATCTAGAATCCACTCCCACCTCTCTTGCTACTCCACCCCAGAAACCTCCAGACTTTTCCTCTCGTGTTTTCTTGCTGTTTCCTGCTCTCTCTTTCCAGGTCCAGAGAACCAAGCTTGTTACCCGGTAAATCGCAGAAATTACTTTATGAGCTTTTCGAGACAAACGGTTGCCGGTCTTTGGAGTTCACCCCTTACGAGTTTCATTATCATTTACCACTTTTTTTTACTTTTAGTTTTTCTCCAAATGCTAGTTTCATTTTCTATGAATTGTAGCCCAAAAGTTCTAACTGTATTTGGTTTTACACCAACACATATATATTTCCAGCCTTGAAAGTCCGTAAATTTTTATGAGCACTTGATCGTGTTTAAATATTGCTAAATGAACAATGAAAATAAGTTTATCTGAAAATTGGGTAATTCTGCTAATATGAAGAGTAATCATGGTTAACGGCTTCGAATTATATAAAGTGGAATTTGTAACTATCATGACCTTATTATAATGCTAATAATAAAGCATTAAAGAGAGCAAATAAATGTCGAGGCAATTTTCTTAAGTATCAACGAAGACGTAATGAACGAGAAACACATGCGAATTATTAGAAGAACGATAAATTCTAAATTATTTTAAAAGAATTATTCAAAAAATAGATTCTTCCTAATGGAAAAAAATCAATAAATTTCTAAATATAAAGAATAATATATTATCATTCCTAGGAGTAAATCAAATGTAAAATTACCCTGAAAATATATACCTGTAGTTGTAAAACAGCAAGAGCTTTCAACAGATTTTACAAGGAATCAAATTACACCTCTTAGCTCTTGGAATGAATAGTAATTATCTCGTCTATAATTTCTCCTCCTCGAGAGGAAATTCTAACTCAAAGCCGGTGATATATCTATGACGGATGTGTAAATTTACATATCCCAGTTTGTAGGGTTGACGCACACTAACACTACAACGGAGTATTAGGAGTGTTTTCCTTGTTATCTTGCCTGAGTTTGGGTGAAATTGATCATCAAGGTTTGAGTTTGCACGATCGACGATTCAAGAAACGTTGAGGGCGTTGAAGATGTCGAGTAAGTCGCCAAGATATGTCAAGGTATGGTTATCTAGTAACACAGGCGAAGAGAAGTAGAACTCGATATTCCGGCACGGCAGGCATTTCTCCGTAAGCTGGAATTTCTATCTTGCAGACATCCTCAAACCGTTTGTCTTTCCTTTGAAAGGTACATGAAGTGGGTGCGAATGTATGTATAAACAACCACATAATCCATACGCATATATACCTATTACAGTACCACATGAACGTCACACATCTAAACATCAATCTTCTATGAAGCTGGCAGAGAATACGGACAGGCCGTTAGCAAGATAAGGATTAAAACTTATAGCAGATAATAATCGAACTGTTTGCGGGTTGACTATAAGCCACGTTGATGAACGTGGTTATACAGAAAACAGGGTGTGTTCGTTTATGTTTACGTGAAACACAAATAGGTACGAATGTAATAAGTATACATATTACATTGGCGAGGTGGTGATTACGGGTGATGAAAGAGTGACGGGGATTATACTGTGTTGGTTAATTGAGCCGAGAAGTATCGGAAGAGTTTCGAGAGTGAGGTCAGTTTATGAAAAAAGTAAGCGAGTATTAGTAAGTAGTGGTGAGAAGAAAGCAAAAGGAGAAGGAGGTAGAGAAAAAATTCTACAGACTAATCCTAATTTGCAAACCAAACAAACGAACCAACCTCCTCGGAAAGGCCTAGCCGAAAATGTTCGTGGGACCCCTGTAACAAAAATATATATAAATCATAAGAAATCATAGAAAACAAAATCATAATAATCTAGAAGGGCATTTTGGAAGGTTAGTAGGTTTTGAGAAGAAGAATTAGAAACAAGTTTAACTTCCGCCACACAGTTAAACAAATAATTTTATGACGTGCAGATTATCAACGCTTTTTTGAAATCTGCTTTTATTGTGGTAAATTCTCTGCTGTGCCGCTTTCGATAGCGAAAATGACGATGAGAAATCGTATAGATCGCGAGCACAACTATTGCCGTTCATCGACTCCTGCAAGTCTCGTAAAAGTATGTAATCTATCTACGTCATTCGCATTAAGCTTCCCTACGTTCGATAAACCCCGCGACCTCTTTCTGGACGTGAAACACATAAATTTCGAGCGTTCTATGTAATATCGAGTTAGTATAGCAACTCCACAAAATATTAAGCTGGCGTTTGTTACGTAGGTCAAAAGGTCAAGAATTTATAGTGTAAACAAAGAATATACCTCAGTATATATTAACATCCTTTTTCAATAAAAAAAACATTTATATTACACTTATCATCAGTATGTATAAGAAAATAAGATTTAAAGGATGAAATCAAATCAGAAATCGAAAAGGAATAATTCATAAAAAGGTTTTTAGGTTGAAATGAACTCCTCGTGAGGGATGTGAGCACGTGTCGACAGAAAGAATCAGAGGGGTGACGTGTGAACAAAAACGAGGTAATATCTACATTGGAGATACACTAAAGAGGAATTTTGACCTGAGTGAATAAAAAGCCGGCCACAAAACGTCAAAGACGTGCTAAAGACCGACAAGAAGAGCCCAATCTTGGGCTAAACGCCATCTGTGAGAAGATAACCTGCCGTTTCGAAATTCTCGAGGGAGTGGCAATAGTCCCGCAGAGAAGGATGAGATGAAAAAGGACAAGGTTGGGTTAGAGGAAGGGACGAGTGTCACGGATACGTAGGTGCGATCTCGAGAGGTCTCATAACACTTGGAACCAGGTGGCGTCTCCTCTTATTGCTCCTCGAGTGAACGAACTCGATTCAAGGTAAAGAAATTGAAGGAGGACAAGGGTGGACTTTAACTAAGATTGGTTAAACAATTCTGGTGGGCTTTCATTAGGTTTAAAAAGAAGCCCGATGATGTAATATCGCGATACGAAAATTAAGTTTTAAATTAAGAAGTCAGGTTTATAGGCAACAGAAATTGCCTCTGAAATGTGGCCATAAATTAATCTGCGAAGAGATTAAGAAACAAGACTTCACAGAATTAAAACCCAATCCTACTTTAAATGTTTCGTTTTTTGTTTGTTACAATGTAACAAAGGCAGAATTTCTTCAATGGGGTTTTTTTCTGAAATGAAAACATTTTACAAATATAATCCAAATACAAAAGATTACATAATTACTAATATAAATTTTTCCAATAATGAGATACAATTAAGAGTTAAATGTGCCATATTAAGAATTTTTACTAGTGAAAATACTAAGTTTTACACAAAATATAAATTTTTTTTTTCTAAAATTTAGCATTTGCACTAGTAAAAATTCTTAAAATGAGACGTTTATCCCAAAATTACACCGCAGTAAGAAAAATTAATATTATAAGTTGCTCCATGCAAGCGGACACATTGAAAATATTTACAAATGAATGATATGAAAATTGAAAAGATCCAAAGTTGGAATCTCATAATAGAACGTTTTAATATTTGAAAATTCGCAAATGAATGCATTCCAATTTAATAAAGAATCTACAATAATTAACTGTGAAGTGCTTAATTCAATTAAAAGTAGAATATGTGAGATATCTATACTCTAATAAAATACGATACTAATAAAATAGCGAGTAATAAATAAAGACAATACCAAAAAGCAATAATAAATTAAATAATGAAGTTTTCTTGAAAAACTCTGAAAGAATCATCATCTGGCCTACATTTTCATAAACGTAACAACATGTTAGCCCGAATCGCCTTTGAATACTTCACTCCAGTATAATTGAAAGTGCAATGCTCTTTATCCGAGTTTCTTTTTTTTTTTTACTTTTTCTTTGAGCTTCTCTCTCTGATTTGAATAGCCTCCGAGTATTATTTTATTTTCGACTCGTTTCAGTCAGCATGTACTTCGAGTGATAAAGTTTTTCGATTTAGCCGAACAAAGCAAATACGAATGCGAATGGGTACTTGAACGACAAATTACTAACAGTCATACCGCCTGAATCGAGCAAGACAGTGAGAGTAATTTTCTCGTTTCGCGGTGCACTTGACCTACTCAGCTTGTATTCACTTTGAATTGAGACAGACTTTTTGATCAGTTTCTGCAACACGAAACGAATATAATGCAGGATTATCGAATCTCTTCTGGAGTTGAAATAAGCTGAGGCTTCAAATACAAAAGGCATTTGGCGGGCATCTATATATATATGAAAATGATAGATCATAGATAATAGAACATATCAATGACATAGTGGGCGACTTTCCTTTCATGTAGTCCTTTCACAGTTGAGCTTTCGAGGATCTTGAAAATTGAGGAGCCGAACTGTAACCCACAGTAGAAATGTTAGACGAAGCTCGCATAAAAAATTAATAGAAATTTCAACATCTAGAATTAATCTATTTACTAAAAGTACTTAATAATTAATAGTAGAATCCCATATATTCTTTAATTAAGATAAGTTCAGCAACTTTTTATTCAGAAAAAGTTCTATATCTAGATATGAAAAATTGAATTCATAAGAAGCCACCTGCTTAACTAACGAGTACAACGAGGTAGAAAATGTGAGCGTCGATTCTTGCGAATATAAATCAAACGAATGCGTTAATTTGGCCCCTCTGGTAATTTCGGTTTTCCGATGGTCGAAATTGGCGTCGAGGTCGATTAAGCTCAAGTACTGTGTCGGCGAACCGTTCCTCACCGATCGATCGAGGCGAATCTCGCGGTTAGCCGATCATCGATGGATGTACTTTTCGCGTTTCGTATTCACCTTAAACGTCCGCCACCCCTTCCTTTTAGTTCCAACAACTAACCGTTCCTTCATCGCCGACCGCACTTACAAAACCGGGCTATTATTTACGATATTTACGATATCGTAAATTGATAATTAGGTTCGACCCTACGAAATTGATTTCGCCCTCATCGTATCGAGCCAAAGCGGAAGAATTCCTCAATCAATGGTGATTTAATTAAAGATTATGCCTTAAGGAAAATTAAGATTAATCGCGTAAGAGGTGTAGACTTGGTGAAGAAAGGAAGCTTATTTGGTTTGCCTTCTGGGCAACGGCCGTAATTATTCCCCACCGTCATGAAATGCCGGCAACGACGTCTTTTGTTATAACGAGAAACGATATGCTTCGGAAAATGAGGTCGCAAGAAAATCAAGATTTTCCTTTAATTGTCACGTTTAATCAAGTTTTTTTTGCTAAGCTTCCCTACCGTTGACAGAATCCAATTTTTAACTTTTCTGAAGACTGATATTTCATTCATTATGACCTTTTATCTGAAAATCAGGACGTGAATCTGACTGGGATTCCAAATTCAGAATATTCAGAATTTGAAAGAATCCACATTTGGCTTTAATTCTATAATTATATGAAATAAATAATCGATAATTCTCTATAAACACAATATATAGTCTATTCTATCTATAGGATAGATTCGAGATCGGAAACCGATTCTCCTTAAGAATTCCAATGAAACAAGAGAACAAAGAGTGAAAGAGAGATATGCTTTCATGCCCACTTGAGGGCGCAATAAACGAAAGAAACGAACCATTAAGTTCTACGCTTCTAAAATACCGTTTCATGAAAGGAAAAAGGGCAGCATCCGTTTCGCAAAGGATGCTACATTCCTGCGACAACCACGAAGAGAGCTGCTATGTCGATAAAGGAAAGAAAATAAAATAATATCTTTTCGATGAGACCATCGCAAAGGAAAGACACTTTGCCTCTTCTCCTCTATTTTTTTTTACTTCTCCAGAGCACAGAATATTGCTCATTATATAAGTACTTCATGCCAAAAAAATACAGATATAACTAGATTCCTATTGGGAATATAAAATTATCATGAAACTTATATAATGAACATAAATGTATTTTTTAAAAACCTTATGAAGAATATTTAAAGTCCCAAAGCAATTATAATTTAATAAAATAAAAGACCATTTTATATTAGCTGAATATTTTTTAATTTAACTGACCAATGCGAGCGAAACTTCTAGAGTCATGAATCTCTAATACATAGATTACTCCTACAATTGCACCATTTATGAATATTAGAAACTAAGTATATGCTCTTATAGGTCAAATATATATTAAATAATGAGACTAATTAAGGGGCGTAGTTGCTCTTTCATCAGAGCAAGATATAATTTATGATTTATGCGAAGAGCGCACATGGATATTGAGTTTTAATATTTGCACAAGGAAGATATTTGATTCTAGACGCTGTTCCATTCATCGAGATCCTGGTTAACATAAGACAAAGGAGAACTTTGAAAACAAAGGGACGAAGACGCATATTATAGTAAGCGAAATAATAGGATTCGAGCAACGATTATAGAAATTTCAATCGACGAAAATCATCCTCGGAGTATCGTTTATCAAAATTCCCTTTGCAGTCAAGGTCAAATTAAGAAAAATTTCTTCTCAAATATTTGTCAAGGTCAGATTCAAAATTCTCGGATGGAAGATCATTCGTAGAATTCGCCGCTAAGTTTTAAACGTATCTCGGAGCGACAAGCGGCACGCTATAAAGTAGGAAGAATTAAGTGTGCTTTGGGTGAAATAAAAAAAATAATAAAGTTAGGTGATGAAGGCTAATTGGATTTCTTCGAAAGTTGGTTTTTCGGAAATGATGACGAGAATAAGAGGAAAGATGAGTGAAAGAGAACCGAGCTAATTGATTTGTCTAATAGGAGGAGCTCACAGAGGTGAATAACTGGCGATTAAATTTAGACTTAGGAGGCGATGAAGATACAAATGTTTCTGACATTTATTGAAAAATTTACTTATAAAACGTATAAATTATCCAATTTATATATCCATGATAAAATTAGTTATTAATTTAAATTTATAAATAAGACTGATAAATCTGACCTGCATTAACAGTAATTTTTTATGATAATAAAAAATACTACACGAAGATATAAATAAGGCTTTTAATGAAATATCAAGCACCAGATCAAATTAGCCCCATTTATCAGAATTATTAATTTCCCTTGGCTGCATTGAGTACCTTATAAAATAAAGCCTTATGATACGTCCGAGGATCAGAGGTCGACCGACTTTCTTGGTTTTATCGAGCGAAAGGATTCAAGAGAATCGCGTGTCGCGAGGTGGGTCGACCATTTTTAAGAAGAAAGAGAAAGAAGAAGAAACTAGGAAGAAAGAGGAAGAGAACAAGTTGTTCATACACTTATTCTCCGTACTCGTTCCACTTTTTACAGTTCTGTACACGTTTTATTCAAATAAAAAAAACGTGTTAAAAACAGTGCAATCGATCGCGTGGCATCAACGAGGCACACGAGAGATACAACTTTGAATACATCTTAAGGTTGATGCATACGTAGAGATCTAATAATTGTCTCTGAAGGAGAAGATTGTCAATAATTGCTCCAACTGTAGACTTAATTCACCATCTTCCTTCTTTTTCACTTCTAAAAATATATCACAGTCGGAATCATTATATTTTTTTAAATTGCAGGCTTTACAGCACATAATATTTTCAAACTAGGGGAAATAAGATTAATTTTTTCACGAAAATAGGGATACAAATTTTCCTGAGAATAGAACTTTTTTTCATCAAAATTAAAATAAATCTTGCAATAAGACCCTACCCTCATAATTACGTGTCAGAAAACCGAATCTAAATAATTTTCGCATTCTCATTGTGTATAATGCTTCACAATAATTATGACTGACTGAAAGCTCAATTATAAATCTGTCCAAGGTGAGGCAGTTTTTATAAAAAGTGGACAAAAATCCAGTGTCACGAAATCCTCTGATCATTTTATCTTAAAGACATAACTCGGTTTAATGGACACTGAGGATGGCACGGCGTCTCGAGTCGGTTATAAAAATCCTGCACCGCGTGCCTAGAACCAGATTCGAGCTTTTTTTGTTGCAACGATCCTCTCAGGAAAGACATGTAATAATGGCAAGCAGTTTTATGCATTTTCGTTTTATTTATCTTTTCCTTGCAACTGATTGCGTGAACTGACCTACACGCAAGAAAATTCTGCCTAAGGACATCGGCAGCATTTTTGATTGTCCAGATGTTGTAAATATAGGAGTGTCAGTGTACCGCGATTATTTTCTGTTGGCTTTAAGTCTCTTATTACCTTTCCAAGAGAATTCATTAAAGTCATTTTCCATGAATATATTCACAATATTTTTTTCAATCCATGCTTTCAATTACGATTTATAAAATTTTCCAGCTTTAAAGTTCTTTACCAGGTCATTATATTTAAATTTTAAAGTAAGGCAAAGAAGTTTTCAGTTCATCAACTGATAAGTTAATTAAACATACTCAGACAAGTCTGACATTTTCTATTACGGGAATTGTAGACCTAATTGAGATATTTCATTATTTACAGGTGAACTTTTGTCTGAAGAATTTAATAATTCCTTATTATTCGAATAGCACTAATTAGAGCTTGGATTTTTTTTTTACAAATTAAAGCTTCTATCTGACTTTTCAAGTTTTAAAGCTTTCTCTAGTTTTTCAACAAATTTAAGACACCTTTGCTTCTATTCTGACGATAAAACTCTCATTAGGATTGATTAACTAACATTTAACAATGTAACGAGTCACGTTTTGGATTGATTGCTGGTAACTCTAGGGATATAACTTTCGTAAAGTCAAGGTTTCCGTAATCATGTCAATTTTTCCTGTAGTTCACCCCGATCAAGAAAAGGCATGCACACACCAAAGAACCATCGAAGACGTTAATGGCATCACAATGGTATAGAAAGTTTGTGCTCTGAAGGGTTGATTGAAATGGAGTTGAGTCGGAATAGAACTAAAGTAGAGTCCGCAATTGAGTTTAGTTTCTCCGCTTCCACAGTTGACTTGACTTCATAGAGCTCTACAAGTCTCATGGTTTAGTTCCGCTACAACCTAACTTTACTCTAATTTGCAGACTAAGGAATAGGAGATGGGTAATTTTTGACCAAAGAGTATGTCAACTATCAAAATCATCGGGAAAAGAAAATTAAATTCAAATTAAGTATTGTGTTCCAGTGAATATAACTGTACCTTTTAAAAACGAGTTAATCCTCAATGAAGGAGAGTTTTTTAAAAGAAAATACTATAACCTTTTACAGTTCTATATCACCCAAGAGGCACTGGATTCGTTATAGCTTCGAGATCTTCGATTTCAGGTCAATTCAATAATATCCTATATTTCGACGAATATCTTTCGACATTTATAAATGGAGGAAGTGAAGTTTCTTCACAGGGAACTGCGTTTCTAGAACAAGATGATTAATGCAATAATTTAAATCCAAATCATTGCCTTAAAGACTTTAACTTTACATAATTAATAGAAAAATCTGTTAAATTTAATCAAAAGATTATTTTCTTTACAATTCTTGCAGTCTTAATCTTGATATATAGGTCAAATTTTTGTAAGAAGTATTTTCTAAGGGGTAGTTCCAAGGAAGGAGAAAATAAAGCCTTTTTCTGACTAATTAAAGGAACGATAAATAGCCAAGTCGTGAAAACGTAACCAGGCCACTTTAAGTAGTACTACGGCTCATTCACTACCGCAGTTCTTTTAAATCCATCATTTACTTAGTTCAAGGGGCTAAAATATCCGACTAATTAAATTCTTTGCAAGCTTTAAACACGCCTTGCTACTACCCAGCCAGGCTAGCTGAGGAAACTTATTTGCTAAGTTCACAGCTCGTTCGTTTCTGCAACCAGGATTGTAGCACGCGAGTCCTTTATGCGACAAAATACAGGGTGTCCTACACGTAATCAGATCATCTAACACTCCTGTCAGATATTCCTAAATATTTCCGGCTTTCTCGTTTACTTCTGAGAAAAGAGTTAAAATATTCCTCTCAAGAAACGAACTAAATAAATTCCTAATGACAGGTGTAAGCGAGTAATTTTGTAATTTATTACAATATATTCCGGGACCTATGCAAATGTGATAAAATTTGAATGCCGTAAAGGCGATGCAGATTGATTGGATGAAATGAGAATCCGATAATGTGACACTTTGCAAACACTCGTAAATATTGTATGTACATTGTACATATATCTAAAATAGCTTAACACAGAGAATGAGACTCATGTGGGATTCAAAAGCTTCGCGACCAACCACTTTGGATGTAGAACATACTCAATTCTATGACGGAATTTATATCTCCGGCAGAATCTATGCAACTACCATACTAAAGGCTCTACATGCTAGTATAACTACAGCAAGGCTTTCGAACGCCATGCATTCCTTTCCTAATTAGCTTTTGGTATTTCATCGATGGAAATGCTATTGCGATTCAGCCGGTATTCCCAGATTCGATTTTTTCCCTTTTGCAAAAATGACCACTGGCCACAGCGATTTCCGGGACTATAGGAGCATGATCAACTGTCCGAATACAAAATACCCCGAACTAAAACATACCAAAGTTACCCAGAGAACTGAAATTTGGTATTGCCTGTGCTCAATTTCTATTTTCGTTGACAATCGAAAATATCATTCCCGGAAACGTTTTTCTAGCGGTTAATTGATATTTAAGAGATGTTTCATTATGGATGGATATTCATAAACATTTTAATAATGAGTTGTGTCGATTTTTTTAGAGATATTTATCCTATTTTTATAAAAAATGATCGCATATACAACATACATAGTACCAGAATTAAGTATCAATGAGACTTGTAAGTTCTTTACATATTCGCGTTCAATTTACGCTGAAGGCGGACGCTCATTCGAGCGGAAGTTGGTAATATATACTGCTACTCTTTAAATTCTTGCTCGTTAAATGCAACATACACTTGTAGAAATATAGAGGATTGAAAACAATTTTCTACTATTACGAACGTGTTAAAAATCTTTGACAAAATTATTCTCTTATATGTAATAAATAATTTTCAATTATAATTGAAGTTCTTCTTTTGACAAAAAAAAAATAATATTAAAATATGAAAAAATAATGATTTCTCTCTAAATAACGTTCTATTCACTTTTAAAATATTTTAGATACTGATAAATGAAATGTTTAAATTCATCTGAAATAAAAAAATATACGAGTGGAATTAATAACACCAGTGATCGAGCTACACTCAATTAATAAACGATATTTTATATCCATCCACCTTTTTTTTTAAACAAACAAGAGCTTAAAATAGTTTATTAAAACTTGGATTTCAGAAGCCGATTTTCGGATTCTACAAATATATTCTAATGAAAATATTCATACGTTTTGAATCCATGACAGTCTGTAATAAAAAAATATTTAAACCTATTACCCAGTCTGCCAGAGATTAACGAAATGTCACTTTTTGAAACAAGACTTTTTATATTAAAAAAAAAAATTGCCAAAAAATCCACCGAAATAAAGTCATAACAGTTTGATTGATATAAAAGTTTATAAATAAAAAAAATCCAAAAAAATCGCTAGGCGATAATTGATACACGGAAACGCGAATGGTTTCAATCAGTGCCGGTTTCCCAACCCATCACCGTCGAGCGGAAAAACTGGTGAACAAGCAACGATCGATGTCGTTGATAACCTGCGTTCCTTTTCGCTTGGTGATTTAACGAAAAAATAGTCGATGTTGTGCTATTTATCCATTCGGTCAGATTTTCCGATGGCACGGGAGTTCGACGAATTTTAGAATTTTTCCGTGCAAAAGTTCGTCCTGTGTCGACGATCGGATCTTATCAGTTCGGCTGGGCGAACCTTTAGCGATAAATTATGAAAGCAGTCGTCCTGAATACGTGATGCTATGGCTAGTGCTATTTACCTCCATATAGAAAGGACGGCAAAATTTCTAGCACGACAGAGTTAAATATTGATGAAATGAAGGAAAGACAAGAGGCAAAGTTTACCGACTCTTCGTGAAGTAAAACTTCCAATAAATCCTCTACTACTTGATAAACGAAACCGCAGGAGAAGAAGAGAAAATCAAGCAACTTTGCTTTGGAGTCCCCGAAAATCCCCAATCTTTTAGAAATTGAACCTCTTCTTTCGACTTTTCATTGATTTTTCAGTGGACTGTCTAACTTTGAAATGGTAATAAGTATTCGTTAAAGTTCAGCAATGGTTACAGATTCGACAAGGTCCTTATACTGTATGTGATTACTGAACTGCTTTAAAAAGCAAATAAGGCTTCAGATTCAGATCACCATAATACGAAAGGAAATTCAATTTAATTTACGCAGATATCTTTTTTAATTGCACATAATATGTAAATTCCTACGTTTCGTCTTTATGGATTTATGCCTTTTAGAATGAAAATTAAAACATGTCTCTAATTCAAGGCATTCATCGAGCTGTGAATTGATTCACTGTGTCGGTGCAAAATTTCCAAGTCGGGATTTTTATACGTCTATAGAATATTCCGAGCTACAACAAAAAAACTCGGATTTTAGAAGAACGGAAGTTTTATCCATGCCAAGAAATTTACATTTTCGAATTACACATTTTGTTCATTTATCATTTGTTGAAATGTTTACATGAAAGTTATAAATGCTATTAAATCATATTTTCAAGAAAAAAAAGTATGACATAAACTTACGATTTGAGACTAGTAATGAAAAAAAAAAGTCATAAAATTCATACCCGAGGGTCCTCTTTAAATTGTAAATTAAATTCCTCGCGGTTTAAGTTAGTACCAAAATTAATTACGGGTTAATTCCGAGTACTTAAGGAGGTTTGTAGCTTGTTCGCCTTTCTTCGAGTTTTGTTCGCTTTAAAGTGCTGGGATACAAAAATACGAGAGTAAATTGAAACGCTGCAGTGGAGGTAACTACTATGCGTACCTGGAGGGTAGTCACCACTACAAACGGAACTCGTGCCAAATAATTTGCAATGCTGAAACGGAAAGTTGTCGAGCCGTTACCACGAGCACGAAGCTTTCAGAGAGTGGATACTCCTCCAGACTGTAAGGTCTTACTCACGAATAAAGAGAAAGACCGAGAGCAAGATAGAAACCCGAGAGACAAGACCAATATAATAATTGTATTGTAGCCCCGTTTGCTTTTCGCGCTTCTGCAAGGAAAATCAAGTTACCCCTACTCAAACAGTTTTCCATCTTCTGTTCATGTTCTTAAGCACCTTTTTGTCCCACCAGTAAAGCTTCTATTATAGTTCTGCCTGCCGATCTTCCTCGAGCGTTTCAACCTAGTCTCTCGTAAAAGCGGTTCCACTATCTACAAGAAACTTCATTGAGTGTACTTCATCGGCAGCATCACCGCGGTTGTGTTCGTGAACCTCACGAAGAATAATCGAGATCCTGCGTGATTTACTCCCAGAGACAGTTTAAATCCTGACATTCCACATCAGCATTCTTTCCGGAAATCGCTTGTAAAACGCTTCACGAGAAGCAAATCTGAATTTTACTTTTTTTTCAGCCGGTCGAGTCAAAACGTAAGCTTAGTTGTAACGAAGTGGGCGATCTACAGCCGTTCGATATAATTTTTTTATTCGTTAATAATCATTTTCCATTTCGGGAAGATGGAAAAAGAGTTTGAAAAATGATGGAAAAAGGGGTTTGGAACAGGTAATTTAAAAAGATTAGGAAAAAAAGCTTTTTGTAAAGGGGTAGAAAAAGAATAGGGTCAGAGATTTCGAAACAGGTTGACAGAGGTTCGAAAGAATAATTCCCGGATTTTTTACAGCACCTAACAGTTCCATAGAAGTAAATAAATAATCTACACTTTAAATAATTAATCAGGTGTTTCCAGTTACTTATTTACCGACACTATTTTCCTCTACCTTGTATAAAAGTTGTATCACGAATGCAAACTAGATATGAATTACCAATGCTCTCTGCTGATTTATTAATGCAAAAATAGTAATTATCTAACAGTCACTGATAAAGCGACAGTACACATTTTACTTCGTGCTTAATTATTTTTTTATCGCGAGGGTAGTGCATGTTCTCCTTCCTCGAGAAATTAAGTATCAAGTATCTTTTTTCGGAAATCCATTTAGTGTATAATGACCTAAATGGAAGAAATTCAATAACCAAGATAATTACTATAATCCAATCTAATTATATTATCAACTATTCATTTAATCCCTAGAGTTCGGAATAACAAATACCATAAAGTGGAACGTTAAAATAATATTGTGCTACTGAAGTATTATTCCCGAGGAATAGGTTGTTATCGCTTCTATCAACAAACTAGAATTTATCGCAACATCGCTGTTCGTTAGCATGCAGCAGCGTTGGACAAACTTATTAATTCTCTATCATACTTATTACGAGATCAGGTTTAATGATATTTTTTTCGCGATACAATATAATCATCGCTCAGCCCTAATAATCTCAATATATATGTATAAATACATATAAATCACAAATTTGTTCATGTCAGGGCTAACTTCAGAATTATTATCCCGTTTAACTTGTCATAATATACAGTAAGTCAAGCAACGCAGGCAGGTGCAACATCGACATTATAGAATAAACATTTTAACCCCACAATAGACTTTGCTCGTTCAACTTTATGCGCCCCCGACACGACACATTTACAGCTTGTTCATATCCGTGGAACGCACACTTGTGAACCTATTACGTATGTAGAACGCTGAATCAAGCCTATATATATATGCATACGTTCTCTGGTTTGTTATGTGTTTGCTAACCGCCCCCATAAGCTCTAGAATGGTTGTCTGTGGTTAATGCGATCTTTCCACCTACGTGAACGATAGACAAACTAAATAAGCGTGTAATGACACAATGCAGAATTTAAGCTAATAGTGAAGTTCATTCATCCGTAAGAAAGGGGCGAAGGCATCAATATCTCCCAAAAAAAAAACCTAAAAAAAAATTCTATTTAATCATAAATTTGTCAGCAATCTAATATCCAAACTTTTATTTCCGCCCTAAAAACGGGAATATAATTTGTTTATACCTTCCATTAAGTACATGAAATTTCCTCAATTTATGGACAATAAGAGACTTATCGAGCTGGGGTTGTAGAAATAAATAAAATTATTATCTACATAGATTCTAATATGTCCTTTTTGATGGTCTATGATTTTAATAATCTTTAATGTTCCTTATCTAAATATTCTGAACTCCATTAATCAGTATGTTGAAAAAATATTTTCAGAGTACTTAAAGAAGCGAGTTATGAATCAGTAATTTGGATTGATGGAAATAATTGGAATGAAATCAAGGGGGAGTTGAATAAATTCCGATTTTTTGAAGGTGACCACAAGGGGTTTGAATTGATTGATTCAATTAAGAAATAAAATATTTCAGTGGGAATGGCGATGAACATCAGGTCCTGTGATACGGAACAATGAGCAGGCACGCGCCCCTCGCAACCTGTGGGCCACGAACTTGAAACCCAACGACCGAGATCGTGGGGTGCTCATGTAACCAACCGTGCCGATCAGAAACGTAACATTAGACCCCGACGCCACGTAATTCGCCAGCCGCGCCTCTATATAATCGTGTGACACGCACGCGTATGAAGTCCGCCATCACGCGAGAAATACAACTACAGATCTACTTATACAGCCTCACACGTGCACCCATTAAATCGAGTCCAATTACAATTATACAATGACCTGTTTTTCAACCACTGACTAGAGCCTCAACACCCAACAAAAGCACACACTTGAAAAAATCGGTTCCAGGTAGACTCGTCATGACAAAAAACAAGTCCACCACCGAAGAAAAACTATTACACCTCTTAAATTCTTTTAACATATGTACCTGTTCTGCAGGACAATTTATTTTTACTTTTATTGTACTGGAGGTATTCGAATTTTTTCGATAGGGACGCAATTAAAATTCTCACGATCAGAGGTTGTTTCATTTTCAGAATTATTCGACAGGTGTTTCAGATTTTTCTGTCTGAAGGACTTTTACTATACTGGAATACAACAGTTACATTTTTAAATAATTTCTTCATGTCTTAATGTATCCACAGTAAAGGCTTTTAGAGAAATGAATCAGGTGAGGCCTTTGAAAAACTAATTAAATTTGAAATAAATGGAACTTTTTTCCTAGCAGTATCATGCCACTACAATGAAAACAGACATCTAGTTCGTTCAATATAAATTATTACGCACACTTAGTTTTTTTCTTTTAGCAAACCTGGTCTGAAGACAAAATTATAACTTCCCTAAAATGTTAACAAATAAAAAGATTTTTATTTGTAAAAACATTTTATACTGATCCAAATGAAATAATGTTCAGTGGATCTAGGCAGAAGTTTGCAAGACGATTGGAACTTTCGAATTGTCCCAAGTTTCTCAAAACAAACTTAATTTTAAGTTATCGCAAACTTTGAACTCTTCAAAAAATAAATCGAAATAGAAATGTTTTCAAAAAAAGAAGTTTTCCAAAAATAAAGAATAAGAACTCTTAGGAAATTTCTTCCTTTTTATTATGGACTATCAGATTATGAAAAGGATTGAATCTAATTTTATGAATTGAGCTGCAAACAAAACTAAGTTGATTTTCTTTTCCACGAAAAAATGGACTAACCTGCAGGAATTGGCTTAATCCAAATATATAAAAATGATGTGCAGAAAAGAAATACTTATAACATTTCTAATAAAATCTGTATAAAGAGCTTTAGCAGAAGCAAATGAATGAAACGACAGCTTTTAAAATGAATAAAATTTGCACCAGACGGTAATTTTCCGTCCGGTGAGACTAGATATTTGAGGTGAAACATACACGCCATTCAGCGATCATGGTGTGGAATTTAACGACTGCTAAGCGTTTCATCGATAGAATGGAAAAAGAGGTAAAAAGAGGAAGGATGAAGACATGAAACGTGTATTTGTAGGTAAAAGGGCAATGGATGATGGAAACTGACCTTGTGCGCTCACGTTGGTGAGCAGGGCAATGAAGACAGCGATCGGAAGACACCTCATCTTGACACCTTCCTAGGTTAACCAAGCTTCTTTCTTTTTGAATTCTTCTTTCTCAGTTTCCACGCCAGCGCGTTGCACTTTGTCACTTTTATCTTGCTCCCACACGAATGCGCCGTTCCTTGCACTTCAGTCACTTTATCGCTTTATCCACGCGCCACTTTGATCTCTGCGGTACGCCCTGATCACCCATCACTCGATCTACGATCGCAGAATATAGTTTTACACAGGCTCTGAAAATACAAGGATATTCTATTTAATCCAACCTCCTTCACTCAATTCCTTAAATTTACGATTTAAATCACTTATTCAAGAAATAAAACAAAACTTAATTTCCTAATGAAAATAATCTTTATATAAATATAAATATATATATATTTTTTTAGTTTAGTTCTAAAGAGGATCCGATCGCTTGAAATCTACTAAAGCAGAAACTGTCAAGGAATGAATGCGAGTTCAGCTCTTTTAGGTTCCCGAGGATTCTGCTTTGAATTTTCCAGCAGGTTGAAATCGCTTTTGCCCCAACAGTTCAGTTGCTAATTGTTGGGAGTAAGGCTAGTATTCACTAGAACGAAACGAGGGCAGAAATGCCTTTCAGTAACTAACAGAAAGGGACTTCGTGATTGCCTCGACTACACTCACATCGCAAATCGATGGGTGCGAAGAATACTAAAGCAGGTTCTTTTCTCTCTTTATCTTTTCTTTGTTCTTAAAATCCTCTCTCTCTCTTTTTTTTTTTTTTTTTTCAATTTCAAACTTATGAAACGATTTCACCAGTGATCCTCGGTTTGGCTTCTCCGAATCAAGTTTAGGAAAGAAGTTAAAAGTAGTATTCTTGCGAAACTCAATGAAGGAAAAGGCGGATGAAAAGTTCAGCTTTGACCTTTATCCTCAGGAAAACGTGAACCCGCAGATAGTTGTCAGTTGGAGGACTTGGAAAAGTTTGTCTCGAGTGTAAGGCAGCTCGTTGGTGGACACTGAGGATGGTGAGGACGACTCTTGGCGCGGACATTGAATGCGGCCTTAATGATCCTCGCGTGAATGACCGGGGGAGGTTCGATAAGTCGCTACCTTCGCGAAAACGTCGGGACTCCCAAGTTTTGGTTCGTTCTCTCGAGCGCAGGCCGCTTTCGGTAAAAAGGGGAATCGACTTTTTTGAAGGGTTTTATCGACGATGATTGATGAACTCGGAACAGCCACCCACCCCCTCTGGAACGATCTTTCACATCAGCGGACCTCTACTAAGCTATGGACTCGACTTATGCTTCAACCTGGGTGTAATATACGGAGCACTTCGCCCCCAGATCCTCGCGTTCCTCATCCCCTTGTCTTCGAGACATAATTAAATAAAACCACTAAGTGATTAATTGCAACATCGCGTTCTTCCCTCATCTTTTCATCTTCCATAAACCCATCTTTCATTCCCAAGTTTGCTTATTTGCTTCCTTAAGCGGATCAGGGTTCAAATGGAATTTTAATTTTTTATCTCATTTTCGAGATGCAGGATTTATGAGAAGAGGAAATTAATATTTTTTAACTTGCACCTGCTCATTGTGTCATATTTGACGAAAAAAGATTTACTTAATTTTCGGAAAGTTAAAAAAACTTCTGAAGGTTATTAAGACTATATAAACGTAGAGATTTATTTTGAAAAGTTTATTTTTAATCTCTAGGCAGTTCAGACAATTAGTTCCGAATTTTTAACGGTTTGGAATACTTCAAATATCGAGATAGACATCTAGAAACTTTTTAAATAATCTCAAAAAATTAGGGAAATCTTTTTTGGCCAGAGGACAAAATAAAGCAGTGAGAGTTTAAAAAGTCTTGTGAAATTGATGAATTAGCAATTTTTTATTTTTATTACAATTATTAAATCCCTACTAACTCAGATTGACAAGAGTATCACCCTAAAACTATTCCCACTTCAAAAACATCTGTGAATTCTCCACGTTAAAGCCATTTCATAAAAAATACAGCTGCACTTCATAACAAAAAAAAGTAGGAATCAATTCAGTATATCAATCATGAGATAATACTTTTAAATGACAATGATCTGTTTACTGTGCACACTAGGGTGAAATTAAAAGATTGCCCCTAGGAAAATATTTACGTTCTCTGTTTTTATTCCCCCTCTCTTTGCTTTATTTTATATTTGCTTCCTACCACTCTAACCCCTTTACATGATTACGCGATTATGAAATTGTTTGAAACGATAAGCTATTTAATCCATTTCAAATTTCAAATCTATAAGACAAGGATACACTTGATATGGAAATACATGTTGATTTGAAACGACTTCGTTGATAATAAAGCGAACTTGTGTAGGTGTAAACTTGTCCACCTTGTCAGTTTGGATTGACTTTGAAAGCGCAAACGAGGCAGTTTAGTTTACTATGGATTTTCGGTAAGCCACGAGTCGATCATTTAACTGTTTCCACGTCCTGCAAGAGCGTGGTTTTGGCATTTAGTTTATTTGCAGAGGTTTATCGTCAGTTCACAGGCCCACTGCTCCTGTGGAATCAAATCATTTTCACTTTTAGGAGCAGTAGTTGACACTAAACGCAGTTGGGGTAAAGCTTTTCCCCCATTCTAGATCATAAAGAGAGAGCTCGCTTGTTTACTGCGTTCTTGGTCGGGGTGGATCATTCGTCACGGATGTTATGCCTCGTTTACTCAACGAAAGCACAGTTACGTGATGGGAGTCAAATGAGATTCCACCCAGAAACTTTTGATGTCCCGAAGATACACAAACTCGAAAAAAAAAGTTTATTGGACCAAACCCCAGTTTACTTGCGAACATTGCCTGACTAATTATACTGCCAAAGAAGATACACTGCCTAAATATTTTTTTGCCTCATTTAGTCCACGTATTTTTAGAAATTAAAGAGTAAATCTTCTGTATAGGAAAAAGCAAAAACGGAGATTAAAAATGAGAAGTCTAAAATGAATTAGAATTTATGAATGATCTCAAAAGAAATTTTGATGTGATTTCCGAGAAAGATTCCTATTTTATTTTTCAAGATATTAAAATGAAAGTAATGAGTATTAAGCTCAATCAGAGTAAGTAAATAATTTTGGATGAATAAATTGATAAGCGAGAGGTGCTTAAAAGTTGTATGAATTATTTCTCTATAAAATCCAGGGAACTTTCTGGTATCATCAATGAAAGGAGTTAAAACACTCATTAAATCCTCAGCGCACGGTTCATTACTCTTCACTCTATTATTCCCAGGTCGAGTGTTTCGTTAAAGTGTTACAATGCCATAGAGTAAAGTGGAGAACGGCCAACTTTTTTCGCTTGAAGGGATATTGCTGAAATAGTCCATGAATTGAATCCGATGACTTTCGGAGAGAGAACTTTAGGGGAAGTAACCCTTTTTTCTGGTCCCCTTTTTTTTATGGTCCCAGGGTCAATAGTTCAACAACAAAATACCACGCCCCTTTTCATCAATGATGGGGTGGTTCCACTAATAAAAAACAAGCGAAATAACTCCTCCAGTAGTTTTAGAGCGATCGAGTCCACTTGTTGAAGTAAAAAAATATTTTTTACTTGTTTTAAATATTTAAAAAAAATTCTCACCCATTTTTTAAAATGTTTAATTAAGGGAAAGAGTTCATTTAAAGTCTGTAACACGTCAAATCAATTGGCGAAATTTGAAATAGATATTTTCGCGTGAAATCTTTCATACCCCGTTTTAAGGGATGAAAGGAAAAGTCGCGAGAGAAGAGTCGAACCGTACTTCACGTATGTGGTTGCGCACCGTGCGTATAAGATACGCGTACGCTCGCGTCGATCGCGGGTTCAACACTGACGCGTTTTGGTGCTCGAAAGTTTAGTTCTCGGCGCTCCCGAGAAGCGTCGCGACGCCTGCCTCCCTCAGTCCGCACGCTCGACCGTGACTCCCGTCACCGATGCCACAACACATACGTATAGAAAACCCTCATATGTCAAACACGGGCCATCGGTCCAGAATCCTCTAATTCCTCGGTAATATAATACTCAGGGGCACAAAAGATATCGATCGCCGATCCCATCAATGGCATTCGACTTTCAAGTCATTCTTAGATGTCCGAAATACGAGTGACCTGTTTTTATAGGCAACACGGTCAAGCACCTTCGAATCTTTTATTAAATATAACGTATCGAATCAAGAACTTATATTCCATAATCATTTTTGGATCGGTTCATATAAATGTTTAAAAAAACGGTTGGAGAAGAGGGTGGGCAAAGGTTTGAAAAAATGTTGGTAATGAACAAATGAGTTTGAAGGAGGGGATGGGAAAATGGATCTGGAAAAGACAATGGGAAAAATGGTTTGAAAAATGGTGGCTAAGGAGAGTTTTAAAGAAGGAATGAAAAAAAAAGGGTTTGGGTAAATGGTGGGAAAAAGGGCTTGGAAAAAAGGGATGGAAAAAGAATGGGAAAAAGAGCTTAGAAAACAGTGAAGGGAAAAGGGTTCGTAAAATGTTAAGAAGTGTTTGGAAAGGGGGGTAGAAAATTAGGATGGAAAACAAGAATTTGCAAAAATAAATTTCAAAAAACGGTTTTGAAACAAATGGATGGGAAAGGATTTTGAAAAAATTTCCCTTAAATCTCACAAATCAGACCGGAAGAGTGATGAGTGAATTTGTAGCCTCGAATTTCGAGGCAGCTGCAAGTCTGTCAATATTTCAAGCAGAGAATCTCATCTAACCTACATGGATATGATATTCAAGTTCTTTTCCTTTTCTCTTGACAAGAGCACCCGCATAAGCATTGACACTTTATCTCTCGTTTTACTAACATTATGAGCACGGAACACGAAGTTTCCTTTGTCAATTTATATAGGGAAGAGGAGCTCAATTGATCCTATATACAATTTTCTTGGATCTATATTTTTATTATCAAACAGAAAGGACTTTAAATAATTCAAAAAAAAAAAAAAATGAGATGTGTAATTTGAAATGAAATTGTTATGACAGAAGAAAATGTCTATTCTTACGGAATATTCGTGAGAATAGTCACTTTTTTGAAATTGCAATAAATAATTAATATTCAACATACCTTTAAAGACCTGCTGAGCTTTCCTATAGCCATATTAAAGAAAATACTCCTCAGATGATCCTGGAACAGCTGAGCACTTTTACAAATTCAGTGAAGGGTCCTCCACAAAATACGTGATACTCATGGGAGGGCATTAAAAGCAATTTATTACTTGATATAATAATCAAAATAAATTTTAATAGAGAAGTTTTAATAAAATGACTTATTTCTTCATATTACTATTGTTTTATATTTATTATTACTTTTAATGTTAATATTATTTTGAAGAAAAATTGGCTAAATGTCAAGAGGTGCAAAAATAATTATGAAAAAAGTATCACGTATTTTGTGGATTTCCACTCACAATACACAGTCAATTATATTGCACAAAAATAGAATAATTCAATGAGAAAAATCAACACAGTGACATGGATAAAAGCTATCAAGAACTATTCATTCGAAAATAAATAGATCTTAATAGAAGTTCCCCTCTTCATGTTTGGGGCTCTTCGGCATATAGCCTCTTCTTTATTCTGATGGCGCAATTGCCATCTACGAATTCTATTTGCGCTCGAGTTCTATCAATCCGGTATAAATAAAAATATTTCCCAGACTTTCAACTCGAGCACATCCCGCGATATCAAAAACGATTAATGGCCAACCGGTTGTACCAAAAATCTAGGAAAAAGTATCTTTAAGTGAAATCAAAGATATTTATTCCCAATGCTACCTACTTAAAATTATAGATTCACACCAGAAGAAATTACCTGCCTATACCTAGCTATATTTAAAAATGCAATAAAATAACTACACCAACACACACACTCCACGGTTCTCATTCACACCGCTCCGGTGCAAAGGAACCTAAACCTAGGGATACGTCCCGGGACGCATCCGACACCTGAGCTTATAGGGCCACATTAGGGCACACACATACCAGCTCGAACCCTGAAATCGTACACCGCTTTCTAAACGGTTTTAACATGATAAGTTTTTAATTTTTGTAAAATTGACTGACACAAGACCAGGGGGTTTGTTTTAGTACTTTTAAATAAAAATAATGCTATTAATAAATTAGAGTATTGTTGCATCAGTTTGCCAAACAAAAAGTGATTCGAATGGAACTTTTCTTTTCAGTTCTCTACTTAGAAAGACAGTTATAAAATCTCTAATCTAAATTCCCATTTCATTATTCAAATGAATTGGAAATACTCCGTCCCCGTATTATTTTACTAATAATTCCGGGAATAAGGATTATAGATAGAGTGATAATTTAAAAGTTAAATTAATAATAACTGAATTCAAATCAGAAATTGTTGAGGCACACACACTGCTTAGCAACAATACATTAATCTGGGTACATGAAGTTAATTTGATTCTTCAATATAATATAATATATGATTAATAAATTCAAATATTATAAATCAGAAAGTGATTTATTGTTATTCAAAAATAAAAAGATTAAGTGAATTAATAATTGTATTTCAAAAAGTTACTCAAGTCAGGCAACATCTACACACACACACACACACACTTTAGATTTTGCAACTGACTTCATTAAAAACGGTGTACGCTAAGAAAAAAGCATGTTAAAATTAATCACATAATGCTAAAACTCTATAATTTTCTCTCTCAATTTTAAAATTACCAGCCAATTTAAAGTTTAAATTCAAAATTAGAACAAAAAGTAAAACACGAAAGAAACTATGGTTGTGAAAACCACGAAAATAGTAAAATATGGTACAATTGATTAATTTTTGGCTGCCACAACCACAATCGTAGAAAAGGCAACCACAAATTGTAGTTGTACCATACTTTACTATTTCTGAGGTTGTCATAACCATAGCCGTTTTTTTCGTGAATTGATATCATTTAAAAATAAAGAAGTTTACTCAAAAATTAATTTAAATCAGAAGAGAAGAAAATATCTCAAGTTAAAATAAAATTCAAAAATCTACTAAATAAAATATGCAAATACAAGTGATCAAAAACATGAAACACAAAATGAACCTACGGATTTTCCACGCATCGAAGGAATAATTGAGTACGATTATGAAAAGAACATGTTCGGCTTCCTTCGATATGCGGTTAATCCGTCCATTTCTTGGTTATCTAGACAAACTAAATATCTTATTTGTCACGAATTTAAATTTAATTAATTTACTGAAAAGTTTATCCTTACAATCATGTATCTAGACTTAAAAATTATTTTAATTCTTTTAAATAAAAAAGCAAGTTGATCAATATCGCGAACCAAGAAATAATGGTACTATACAAATAATGATAAATAAATATATGGTGAATATCCACTTGCTAATTAACAATGAAGTTTAATTAGCCGTCACTGTACGATTTTTAGATTTATAATTACAACCAGTTTCCGTGGTAGTACGGACCTTTCATCCCTACCATGATTGGAAACACGAGGAATTCAAAAATTGACTCACATTTACAACTGTCCCTCGTCGTACCGATGGCGTCACGATGTCTTCAGGCCGATCCCAGGAGATCCGAAGACCCGGGGTATTGCAGGGGCCACTTTTTCTTCGGATCCTCCAGTTTCGCAGATCTTTCCATCAAGAGGGTTGGACAATCATTTTCCTAGCTTCCAGCCGAAATCCAGAATATGTGCTTTGAAAATTAACTGTCCTTTCTAGCGACGAATAACTAAAAAAGCAAAATAGAAAGATTACTCTTGTACTTTATTGTATTTTATAAAAGGAATGTTTGATAAAATGTGCCCAATTACACTATCAAAAATTGCCGTCGACTTGTATTACGGAGATCACAAAGTAAAAGAAAGAAGCCTTGTAGAAAGTTTTAAAACTTGGATCAATAGATCCCGGAAGCTGTAAGGAGGATAATTTCTCAAAACTTCGCTTCACCATATACAAGGCTTCTTGACTTTGCGTAACAGGAAATTGGGTTGGTTACTTGCTCGGTTGTGTATAAAGGAGAATAAATATAAAAATATGAAACTTGCAAAATTTACTGTGCAGAAACAATGAGAAAAATATTTCTTGTTTCCTGCAAACTGTTGTTAAATAATATACAAAGGAAGAGTAGTCCTTTAAACGGTATACAGAAAATGTGGAAAATATTCACAGAGCTTCAAGTTCAAATAAACTGTCAGTACACTCAACAAAAACTATATGAATCTCTTTATATGTCTGGAATTATTTTCAACTCTAGGTGACTAGGTGGCTCAGAAAAAAGATAAAGAAAAGGAACATATTTGTCGGGAGAGTTACTTTTGAAAATGCGAATGGCTGCAGATTTTCTTCTCGCATTACTCAGTAAATATCTTTTCACGACTGCCCCTTTGAATACCTAGAGGGTTGTAGAAATAGGAAGCGAAAAGTAAAGAAAAATAATAAGACTTGGGGATTTTTCCAGCTCGCACTGGTAAACTATTATGCGTTTATCCGGAAGATTGTGAGCCGTTAAAGTGTCTAGGCAATTTGAGCATCCCCGATTACTCAACATTGAAGTGAAGATTATTCGGTAAAGCTTTCAACAGAATAGAAACTCGCAATTCACAAATCTGCGATGGAAACTATTATTCCGACTGTACCAATATTTATAGGAAAAAGTTATACATTATAAAATAAAATCAAAATAATTAATATCTATAATAATAAAAAAAAACAAGTTGTAAATACGCAATTTAATGTCTGAAAACAATAAAATTGTTCTCGTATAAAACTTGAAGATCGTTAATAGCGATCAGCACTTATACGCGATTTCAATCTCGCGTGACAAAAGGACGGAAATTATTTGCTTGATTCACCTTTTCTTTCAGAATTTCTCCAAGTCAATTTCCTGTTTTGACATTCGCGATTTTCAATCCCTCATAGTATAAAGGACCTTTCTCAAACATAATCTCAAACAATTATTCTTTTTCTTATCATCATTTTTCAATTCAAATCACAAAGATTTATTGTGCCCGTTTATAGAATTTTATGTACATTTTTAGCAGTTAAATATTTTCCATTTGCCGGCGAAATTTTAGAAGAGTGTAATTTTTCCTCGTTATAAGGTTCAACCTGTTATACGCTTCACGTGTATAAGTTCTCTTGGGCATTGGATTAATAAATTACACTGAACTGGGAGGGCTAGTAAGCTTTTTCTGAATAATTAAAGAGCAAATGAGAGTGTCAGAGATATGATTGTTACTTGCTTAATAAAAATAATGTACACTTTTGTTCGCTTGGGCTTTTTGTGAAATAACAGATTATTTTTTCTATATGTCGTAATTATATAAAGTAAACAATAATAGGATAACAATTTGTGATATTTCAGAATCCTATTCGATTTCATTAAATAGGTATTTAATTAAAACAATCAGTAAATAATTACAGTAAATCAAACTAGCTTGGAACTCTCGCAAAATCAGAATTTTCTCTAATTGTGTATATAAAGCAGCTGCACCAAAGGCATCGAATTAATTAAAGTCTAAATTACAAAATTTGTCCACACCTGCTCCTGATCGCGTCTGCGCAATGGAATCTATTGTTTGATAGTCTACTCATTACAGAGACGATACATACAAAACAGAGTCACTTGATACATTTTCCCGGTACAAGGTGAGATGCGCGTTAGTCCCATGTACTATTAATTAGACGTTAACCGACTAATTATGAGACAAAGCGTCAACGTACAATTGCATGTTGTACGCCAACAAGCGGCTATATACGAATAGTTAACGGAAGAGAAGAGAGCCGAACAACGACAAATGTTTGCGTGTTGTAAATTTAAGTAGAAAATGGATATTAGCTGCTAAATGAAACATTGAAACCCTAATAAATGAACTAATTAAAATCTTTCTATTTTGTGTGACTATAGCGAAATTGATGGTTAGCAAATGTGCACAGAAAAGAAAAAAAAAGGATATTCGTTGGACTGACCCAATCTGTGCAGCTAGCCTTCCATTGGTAAAGAGGAATTAAGGCACGACGATCGTGCGTGCGACCCCCCGAAGGATGGACTTAATAAAGTTGTTCGTGACCACCATCCCAAATGTTTCTATTTACAACGGATGTCTTTATCTACATGTGATAAATAAAAAGTAATACACAGCGGTGTAGTTTTATATGTTGAGTGTTTTTCCCCGGGTATTGTTCAGAATTACTAATTTATCTCAAAATCTATCCGGTGCTCCCTTTTAATATTATAATTTAATTACTCAAATGCACTACAGTATACAAAAATTTACCTAACTGGAACTATAGTTACTTTGAAGCTTGCTGCCTTAATTTCGATAATTGCATTACGAATTTTTACATTTGTACTATGTGCAAAGATTAAATGGATTTTTGATCTCGATTTTGCCATTCAGGGTCGGAATGTTCACTATTCTTGAATAATGAATCGTATATCAAAGGATCGTAAATGTACGAAAGACAAATAGCACATGTATATTGGACCTCACGCATCAGGGATGACTGTACTGCGACAATAGCACGAGTCTCGCTCGAGATCCGGCGAAAATCGAGACACTAAATGAATTCGAACCCCGGCTAAGCTCATCGAAATCTCGATGTGTACAATTGTACATGAATGGAGCCGCATTGTCGCAGACGAAACACAATATATATCTATACGAACTGGCAGAATCAGCTTAAGCACGAATAAACCTTCAATCCTTGTTTGCTGGCATAGCAATCGATTAATTTCTTCATCAAAGTCAAGCTTTCCGTTTTTTATTCTATAACAGTACAGATATATTAATATTGAATCAATCTATAATAAATGAACTCATCTAGATTAATAATTAATAATAAAGCATAATTTTCATGAAAATGATGAAACTTTTTTGGACTTCTTTCGACATTAAATTGTTTTGATTATTGAATCTATCAATTACACAGCCTCAAAATTCGGAAAATTTTCTCTTCAGAATTTGCAAAGTTTTATTAAAGAAGAAATTAAATTGTTTGGATTTTCATTAAGAATAGTTTCCATAATGGTTTAATGGCCCAAGTCTGATTGCGCGAACAATGAATGACTGTAACTTTCGCAAACTTTTTACGAGTTTCTCATAATACTTTGAAACTGTGATTCTTTTATTTGACGTTGAAAGTGGTAGCTTGTCGCGTGTATGATGACTTGGTGTAGCATCGAGAAGGAAAATGAAATAGGAAATTCTACTTTTAGATCGTTATAGAGCAGGTCGTACTTTTCCTTGCCACGCCTTATATTTACGCTTGGCCAAGTACACCCAGTGGCGTAGCCTATTAAGGAACGCACTGGCCTAATTAGCTTCCAATATTCTTTTAAGATTCCGGATCATTAACTAATCAATGCTCTCTTATGCGATCATTAGTGGATATAACGAGAAGTGACTCGGTATCTCATCGTGCGAAATCTGTTCACCCGCCTTCATTACAAAAATATGCTTAAGATATAATTTACGAGCAGGCGAGAGCCCTGGAAATAGGGTCGTTGGAAATTAGGGTCGTTTAATGATAAAGGTGTAAACAGATATAAAAGATTATGTATAATTAAAAGAAAAATATATGAAACCTACAGTAAGAAGGATATTTCTTTATCACGAATTCTGTGATATATGCTGGGTGATTTTTAAATAATTCAAATCTATTTAAGAGGAAATTTCGGAAACAATACGCGATAATGCGAGTAAATAATTTCCAGCAGCTGCTGACATAATTTGGAGAACGGAGAATGAGAGGTGAACGATAATCATCTGTCAGAGCTCTTACGGGAGTGAATTGCATCAGAGAGTATTGGAAAATGTTTTGATCAGCAGATAGTTTTAGGCACCAGGTACTTTTTCACACTGCTACGTTTATGCACGATTAATACTGCCTGCGTTCAATTTCCCCTCGGTGTCGTCAAAAAGCGAGCTATTTCGACCAAATTTGTTAAACGCTTTCAAAATAAATTCATCATCGGTATTTCTAACAATGACTGACACTTAATTGACCCCCATTGCACAGCACAAGTGCACAATTACGGGTTCATCTCTTTTACAATTTTCGCGTCAAAAGTTAACCTTTTTCGAAAATTGTTGAAGTCTAACAAAATTTGTTCAGAATTTCATATTATGATACTTTTTTCTATGTTAATAGGTATTTGAAAATACAGGTTTTATTTAAATACAGAAAATTTTCTGTTTCATTGGAAACTGATGCACAAAAGAGCAGTGGATTTTTTCCCTATTCATGTGGGGTAGTTTCCCCTACTTGCAACACATGACTATGAGGCAACGACGCGTCATTGCGCTTTGCGTTCAGTCACCGGGTGGAATTTCCCGGGGGCGAATAAATAATTAACAAATTAATTAATCGAACACCGTCGGAGGATCGGGACGGGGAAGACTAAATTCAAATTGAGCTTGTTAGGGGATGGTTTTATGATGGGAATATGGGTTGAGAAGATGTCGAGATAAAAAAGGATGGGCCAAGGGTTATGAAAGAAAAAGTGTCAAGCAGTGTTCTCTTCTCTGCAAGTGATGGACCAAGAACTAGAAAGATGCGCAATACGAACGAGACAAGGAGCAAGATGTAGATGAAGTACGCTACCAAGAAGATGGAAAGGGGCATCCTTCAGATTTACATTTTGCCGGTGCTACGGAATATTAATGTACACCTCGAGACGTTAAAAAATCAGCACCTCTCCTCAACACTTCTCTTCCTTCTTGTTAAAGTCTCAGCTTCTCTCCAACTTCAGTCTACGAAACTTAATGTAACTTATAAAATATGGCCCTATGATTACAGTTTCAATTTTTAAACTATGATATAAAGCAATCTCTTTACTCCTTATGCATTGTAAAGTAAATCTTCTATAACATAGAATATCACTTTTTGAATCTTAATTAGGCAACTTCTTTATATCTGAAAGCCATGAACAATTTTCATCTGGAAAATGAGAATGTGCTAAGAAAGTAATAATTATTGCTGTTTATCAAGTTTATATTTCTCCATGAATAACCCTGTTAGGTATATTTTGAGGTTGCTCCAGAGCACGACTTGACCGTAAACTCATGAGACGTGTGAAGCAAACTGAGTTTTCGGTTGCTATAGTACGTGAAAAGAGGGCGGGAATAAAGGATCGAAACACTGACTCATTAGAAGATCGATTATTCCTAAGATATGCGAGAAGTGGAAGAAAAGATCGTATTAAATTTCTCGAGAGATATGTGATTCCCTTGATCGTCATCAGTTTGTCTAATTTATGCATATTAGTTACTAAGCATACGCCGAATTTCACTGGGACTTGTCATTATTGCCTCTGACCATCGAAAATGAATCATCAGTTGGATCTTGGACATTTTTCAACTTTTAAATAAATCAAACGAAGTCTAATTATACTATAATAGAAATTACTGCTAGAATTTCATGAAAATTATCAAAATAAGTGAAAAATGGATGTAAGAAAACAGCTTGCACATCTAGAGCTTTAATTTTCACTGAGTCTGACAATATTGCTGCGCGTGCCAAGCAAACATCTCCGGTTTCCCGGAAAAGAGGCGTGCCTCAGGATAAACCGAGCTAAGTAGTCTTCCTGGCAAGAAGCCGTAGAAACTCGACCACAAAATACTTCAGCTTGGACCTGAGGGTCAGTTTAAGTTTGTTTTCTTTCATGTCAGCAAAAGGCTTTCAATAACAAGCAAAGCCGTACACTATCAGTAAGTTGTATAGATACAATTATGAAGATATTATTTAATGCCAAAAAGTATTTCCGTTTTTGTATCATTTATTAGAATTAAATTAGTAATTAATTACCATTAAGGGCATCACAGGTTTCATCATAATTCACTGCCATGTTTGAAATAAGAAGAAAGGTGCCACATTTCGTAAAGGTAATTAATTATTAAGTAAATAATTAACAATTATTATAAAGAATTACCAGGTTTTTTTTTATATGTTAAATAATTTCTGAAGATTTCAAGATATTTTCAAAGATTTAAAGGGATTGCAAAGAATCTGCAGAGATTCAAAGAGATTTCTAACATTTCCGAGGGAGTATAAAGAAGTAAGATTCATTAATTTGTAAAAAAAAGAATACTGAATAATAATTCAATTCATTAAATATCGACATTTGTCTCAAACGATGGAATTTACTGATTCAGATTCGAGAATATCGAATCCGAATTGAGTCCGCTCGAAATGAGGTCGCTGATAATTAAAGGAAACCGAATACGACGTCAGCAGAGAGTAAAAATGGAAAAATGGTAGAAAATTGTCGTCACAGAAAATAAATGAAGAGCAGAAGAGAGTTGGAATATGACCGATGAAACTGTCCAGGAAATAAAGGAGAGGAAGAAAGGCGGCGAACCGACACAAAGTCTCATAAAGTTTTTAACGAGGCGAGATACGCGTTCAAAGCTGTGACCACCATCGACCACGTCCTTTTAACTAAATTAGCCTGTTTAAGTTCGAGGGGAACACAGTCGATATTTTAACGCGTTCGGATCACGCGACGCCTCGCGTCGTCGTGACTGCAGCGTCCCTAGGGCGTTTCTTTCCCCGGAGGAGCAGAAGTGCCTCGAGCAAGGTTAGGGATGGCGCGAAACGAGATCCCTTCGGCCCCTTTATATCTCGCAACCTGGCGTTACGTGTAACGCGATCCGTTAAATTATGCATTTACATAATTGCAGAGCAAGCAAGAAACCATAACTCGAAAGAGAAGAAAAAAGAGAAAAAGGGGCGTGAACGTTTGTATAAGTCACTCTTACAAATCAACGAGGTAACGACTCACGAAATATAAGGTGTTACCTTGGCTGTTACAAAGAATGTTTCAGTTGTGTGAAATGTCTCGCGAAGAAGAGAGTAAATAAGATAGAAGGCTTCAAGTACTCACGAAATCTAGGAGGGTCAAGTACCCTAAATGAGCCTATCTGAAGCTGAAATTATAAATCCCAACTTCTTAGTTCTTCTACGAACTCTTTAAACTCTTCTGAAGCCTATATTTTAGATTCTGATCACCTAGCATTCATGTTTCATCAACAGTACATTCAATCGAACAAAATTGTCGAAATTCTTCAAGTAGAAAAAACTGAGACAGCCGGGATAATTTCAAAGTTGGGAACTTGAGATATTCAAGATTTAAAGGCAATGATATTTGAATATTAGATATTTGAAATATCTAATTCTAAAGAACTTGTTCGACTAGCTCGAAAGAAGAACATAAAAATCAATAACCAATTTTCAGTCAATTTTATTCCTCCCGGATTAATCGAGACCTTCTTCAAAGAGCGCAAGGAAGATACATACTGCATACATTAATTCAAGAAAGTTTATGTAGTTAGTCAAAGACAACCCATTCTGCCCCTTTCGTCAAGCAAGCTTTCTAGAGATGAGGTTCCTCCAGAGAAATTCCGAAGAAATTGGAAGGATAGAGAGTTTGAAGGAAGTAGGAGAGCGAAAATAAGCGACGAGGAGTGTGAGGGATGCGTTTCAAGGAAACGCCTCTCAGAGCTTTGTAATTTTAATTATTTCATTAGAGAAAATCCTTCGAATATACAGAGGAATTCAAAGCTCGAAATGCTGAGCGTCCTGAGAATCGTTTGGTCGTTTTTATTTTTCTTTCGTTCAGTTTGCGTTGCCGATGGTTCTGCAGCCTGCAATTCTAGCTTTTGTCCTTGCTTCTTCGACCAACCTATAACTAACCACCCTCGCACTACCTCCTACTATTTCTTTTTCTCGTTTTCTTTCTCTCTCTTCTTCAGGATCCCCTCAGGTCACGTACTGCAATCGATTCCGCGAGAAACTCTCTCTCCCCCTCTTAACTGTCAAAGGTGAACGAAAGGATGTACCAGCTAGATAGATATGAGTCATAAAAGCCTTTTACTTTTGATATCGCCGATTCCATTCATTATCACAGCTTTTGGAAAGCACTCTAGAACGTTTTGTCTTAGAAGGGTGGTTTTTACTTCCGCGAAAACAAAACACTTTACAAAACATTACCTAGCCTAATATTACATGAACTACACGCGATTCGATGCAAGCTTAAGCATGCAAAGATGTTAACGACCATCCAAGTTTTCATTCTAGGCGTGAACTTCGCTATCTTCAACACTTGCGTGATGCCGTGAGAGTCTCGCAAACACGTGCCGTTCTTTGAAACATTATGTTCCTCCATACATATATAGATTGGGCTTAAGTGTTTCTCGACGATAAACTTTTGAAGTACATAGTACCTACTGATTTGTAGCAAAGGTTAAATCGATATAAATTATATCGTAAAAATGTTGCGAAAACGACTGTGAATTGAAGATACCTTACAAGATTGTAGTGCTTTCTCAGTATTTGGAGAATTAGCTTAATTAAAGAACTCCTATAACAAAATTTTTCCATTAAATGTCACCAGCTTAAAAATAAATCTACTTTGCTCCCTTCAAATTCCGGATTAACAAGTCTAGAATAACATGCATCCACGAAATATTGCATTTCAAAGAGGCGCATGAATATTCCTCAAATTCTATTTTCCCTAATATTTATTTTACCGAAAATCATTTAACCGAATAGCATCATTTTTATTTTATCAAATAGTACATATTTCGAGTAAATAAAAGTTGTCAGACGGTAATTAGGAAATACAAAAATAATGACAAATGTTTACCCCGACAAATAAAAATTAAAACAAAAACTCATTCGGAAAAGTAATTATTATAAATTTAGGTAAATTGACAGTTAGGACAAATAATAATTAAAGCAAATTGCTATTCGGTCAAATTTGTAAACTCATATTAAATTAATCACTCACTGTTTAAACAAAATCCAGCGACATAATAATGCGTTTTAGGAAGGGATCAAAGCGAATTGCGCTCACGACATTTTAATATACATAGAAGGTGAAACAGACATTTGTCGTTGTACGAAAATAATGTACGAACCGTGACCGGAATTTCTGAAGGTAGTAGAACGATCGCGGCATACTAGCGGACACATTTTTAGCTCGACAGGGAAAATGGCTTCTTAGATCTCTCTCCCACCCACGCATTCCACCCCCTTGGTGGATAAGGACCTCGTAAGAAGCAGCTTGTTCCTGCACAAATACGGCCATCCATTTTCCGAAAACGGTCGTTATATCTGGAAAGACCCTCGGAATCGAGAGACTCGTACATATCCGTCGTGTAGGAGTGGAACCGTTACACGGGGTCGATTTGACCGCCGACAACGTCCTCGTCGTTTCGGACAAGTTCGTGGACGTTTGCCTTCCGAGGGGGTGGTTTACATTTTGCCTTTTCGCGGCAATGTGGCTGGTTTGTTTGGACCCTTGGAGGGAAGCCAAATAGGAATTGGCTATTGACCAAACCAATGGTACCTAAATTACCACAGTACCCCACGTGCCCTTGTACCTAGAGGTGCTGGGGGCTTGTTACACGTCGTGTATTCGATTATCTACGTCGTGGTTTATTATGGGTTAATGTCGCGACAATTGTGCACTGCTTATACCCTGATAATCATCAAAATCATCCAACATCACCACAAATGGTTCAGAATACTTTAGATTTTTCATTTTCAGAGCAATATTACATTCGGAGAAATTTCAAATATTAATTTTTCTTAAATTGTGTTCTCATTCAGAAAAAAACATTTCATATTGAAAATTATTATTAGTGAAAATACTACATTTGATAAAAAATATATGATACTTCAATACAATTTATTTTAAATTTTCATATATTTGTTTTTATAAAAACAAATTAGTATTTTCAATAGTGAAAATTATCAATATGAAGGAATAACCACCAAGTGAATTTATAAAAGAGCCTATACATATATATTAGTTCGAAAGTAAAGGCCGCTTAAAAACTGACAAATACAATCCGTGTAGTACAACGACCTCCATCCGAGTATAACCGAATCAAGCGCTGCTTAACTTTGGTAATCGAATGAGAAGCCTTAAACCATTCCAGTACCATACAGAACAATTCTTCAATCTTCAATCTTTCAAATCTTTCAAAATCATTTCAAGCATTCGTTTCCATTAAAAAATGTTTAATTACACTTTTGAGTTTTGATAGCTTTGAGTTTGAAATTAAGAATTAAATCGCCAATTTGTAAAATATATCGCTTTAATGTCTATCTGTATAATTTAAAATATTTGAAGTTTTCTATTGAATAGGAAAAGTTTGCAACTGCTTTTGACGTTGAAGCTTCTCTAATTGTATGATGATGACATATATTCTCTAAAAACTCAGAGAAAATCTACTGATTGAAATAGATAAAAGTAAGATATGTCACTAATTCAAATTAAGAGAGCTGATGAGCATGAGACTCGTCTAATACAGCATCTAAAATAGCATCTAAAACATGACATCACCTCCGAGGATTGAAAATCCGTATTACCCGAGCGCGATAGCGCGCATTATCCGAGCGTGAAATAGGGACTGGATTTCACGTCGAATCGAAATGCATAACAGCAAAAGTTAGACGATAACTTTTCATCCTAGTCACCAGTTGCTCACAGTTTCCATAACCGAACTTGCTTCTCGACTCCTATTGTTTCAAACTCAGTAGCTGCTTTCATATTTAGGAATAAACTGAAATTTCAGCTTTAGCACGTCGTTTGCAAAAAAGGAATTAAATGTTTTCATGAAATGAAGCAATCGATAATATAATTGTCACGATACAAACTTTCAAACAATTCTAATTTCTTCAATATACCTTCAATATATAGATATTGACTAGATCAGGACAATCGGAGTTTATCAAGGAAGTAATATCACTCCTTGCGAATTGTTACCTAAGTTCTAAATTGTTAGACTCGTGGTATTCGTGACTTGATTACAAGCTTAAGGGTGTCTAACCCTATCGGTATTTCCTTGTTGCTTTGACCTGCGATTAAATCGGTCTGTCACACTTTAACAAAGTAACTTCAATCATCAGTAAGTTCTCAACTAATCCAAAGGAGCCTTTCAAGTATTACGTAAAACACATTAGGTAGGACAGGGGGGGGGTCAGCCAAATGTTGCTGTGAGTTACATGGAAAAGGGAGGGTGTTCAAAGTCGATACTATGTAACGCTCCCGATCACGAAATTCCAGTACAATTTCAGAATTCCTTAAATGCCCACACAATAAACCCCTTGAATACATCTTTGAAATAATATTAATATTTTAAAAAAGAGAGTTTTCTCTTTACATCGGTTTAAGTAGCTACAGTGCGTCATTGCCAACGTAGACAATTAAGAAAACTTTAAGATGAAGGAATTCAGAATCAAGCTGACTAATTACATAGTAACTTCAATCATCAATAAGTTCTCAACTAACCCAAAGGAGCCTTTTCACTATTATGTAAAACACATTAGAGAGAGAGGAGGGGGGTCATATTTTTGAGATGCGAAATTCTAAATACCTTAATTCTGTATTCTATAGCACCTACATATTTTGCTAGCTAGAAGACAATCAAGCCGGAAAAACCACTTCACAATACACGAAAAATGAAACTTTCAACAACAAATAGATAAAGATAACTTTAATACGAAGATTTAATAAAGAAAACAAATAAAATAATTAATCTATAAATTAATCGCGAGCACGTTACGCGTTGACTTTATCGGATTAAAGTCTTTTCCCAACTTCTCCGGACGAAAGCCAAAAGCAAACTAAGAGAATAAGGTTGTGAATTGCGAAATCTTATTATTGAGAGTTTGGAGAAGGTCAGTCAACAGAAACAAAACAAAAGAGGCCTTGTAGAACAATGAACTCACGTGAAAATTTCTAAGAACTATATAAATCGTCCTAGAAAAGATAAACATTTAGCAATTACAAACCTAACCCTAATTGGCTTTGTGAAAATATCAACAAGTCATTTCTAAAATGATACACATTTTAATTAAAACGCAACATGTTTGTTTTGAAAGGATCCAATTTAGAAGGCTCTTGAAATATGTAAATAAAAGAGTCAAATTTCCGAGAATCCAACATAAGAATGTCTAATTTTGACTGAAATATTTTACATGCTTGCAGAGATTGTTTTCTCAATCAGTTTGAAAGTTTCATTTTCCTTTAACTTCAAGTTCAATAATAAATTTCTATATCTGCCAAGGACGAGTATAAAAAAATATTTTAATTATTTAATTGTATCATATTAACGTTTAATTACGACATAATAAGGGAGGGGATTTAAAATCATAAAAAAGTTCTTAATTTTACAATTGAATTCATAGCTGATTACTATCTGCTTTGTTATCGCACCATCGATCCGTCGAGATGTCAACCGAAATTTCCGATTTCCTTGCTTGCATATTTAATTGTAACTATCACCCCAGCATCTCGCTATCTCCGTAAAACGATACAGCGCACGAATTAACCGAGTTGGCGAAGATGACCAGAAAAAGTATTGACTCCAACCGACCCTTGAACCCGGCAAATTCACCCGAACCCCTGTTACCACCGTCGCAATGTTCCAGAGTGCCGCAGGAAATTGCATTCCTCGTCTAGGCTCTCTTTAATCCGATGCCACCGAGGTTCATAAAAATTGTAATCGGTGGTAGCATTGTCGTCTTTAGTACTGTACACCCTCTATTCATTCTCTCTCCCTTCACTTCTTCGTGTTTATTTTTTTTTAAACTTTGAGTCTCGTCATATCGGTCACGTCACGTGCTGATTCAGTTTACTCCTCTTGTGGTAGATTAAAACAATCGAAAATAAAAATGGGCCTGGCCAAACGATACAATGATAAAAGACCTAGCGTTTGCAATTCACGACACAGCGACAGCGAAATCTTTTTATAATACAGAAACGATATCCCGAAAATTATAAATTTAACCTGATCTCCCCTATGTTAATAATTAATTCCTTATGCCTCGTGTTTGAAATTACAAAAAAGATAATTTAAAAAAAACATTTGAGTTGTTAATGAATTTTGATGAGGTAGATAATTGACTCGAAGGTCGTTTCGACAACGATGTTTTGTATGCTAACTGTTAATAAAAGCAGACTGTTAAATGCGTGACAGACAAGCTGCAGACTATCTGACGAGCGAGTAAGCGAGCAAGAAAACAAGGGAGGAATCGAAAGCTCCTATAGTCTCACATGTAGTGTATTCAAGTCTGTAGCACAAAACCCACTTACATAAATACGTAGTCATATGTATGTACATGCATTTTATATTTATGAACAGCGATACGCCAAGCGAGCGTGCGCCTTTAATGAGCTACGGACAGACAGCCGGTCGCTGAGTCACTCCAAGTACAATATCATGCATTATGGAACCACCCTGAGGTCCCTGAGGTATTCTAGTACCCCTGATCTTTCCTACTCTCATATCCCTTTTCCCTTCCCTTTTCCCTGCTGTAGTTTCATAGTTCCAACGTTTCTCTTCCGCCCTAGCTTCATGCTTGATTCTTGATGCCTAATCTTCCATCCGCTTTAAACAGAACCATAGATGTAATTAAACGCGGCTCGTCTCCTCCCAGGTGAGAATTATGCCTCTCGAGTCTCTCCTACTTTCTTTGCTTTCCTCTTCTTCCTTTATTTCCCGTCACTAATTTACTCATTCTTTCACTCCCTTACTACACCTACTTAAACAACTTAAAGCGAAACTAATCTTAAATAGTTAAAAATTAAGGTTAATTAACCTGATTTTAAACTTGAATGTCTTAATTAGAATTCAAAAATATAAACTGGCAAAGGTTTCAAACCCAAAAGCGGAAAAATTAAAAATAAAACTCGAGATGGAAACATTCGAATTACAAGAAATGTCAAAGCGAAAATACTTGTAATTAAAAACTCTTAATACCACAGAGTCTTCAAATTGAAATATTTCTCAATTTTTAGATTCTCATTATTCAACATATTTTATAAGTAAGTTTTTGAGGTGTAATCAATTTTAAAAAGCTTCAACATTCGCGTGCGAAATACTTTCGAGAAAGCTGTTTTGATACAAAAACTGAAATACTGAAGTATTCATTTACTAATTGAAATTAAATTTAGCCCGGTTAATATTATAAGAAATTATCAGGCGACCTTGAGAGCTCTAGACGCTAGTTAGGTAAGAGAATGTTGGAAAATGAGGCTGAAAATAATTTTCCAATAGAACGATAATGTCACTTGACGACATGAATTTGCAAAGATCCTAAAAAAGTTTTCTTTCGTTATTCTTACATTAGATCGATAATCAGAATTATTTTCTCCTATTTCTATTTCACTTCTCCAATTCAAATCTCATCAAATTAATTAAATGCAAGAAATTCTAATTTTTAATAATATTATACAGACTTGACATGATTAGATAAGAACGAATTTTCTATCAGCGTGAAAAAATAAAACCATTGGAAATTTAATGCGATATGTTATCTGACCTCTGTTATAAAAAGGTTGAAGGGGCAATTATGGAAGACATTTCTTGATTGATTCAAAAATTATGTAGGAACATACAAGAAGCTATACCAGAGTATTTTAATCGAGTTAAAAAGAATTAAGAAGAGCTCATGGTAAATTCAAAAGAAACAAAGAGAATAATCATTAATCTTACACCTGTATAATATAGATTTGGAACATGTTCTTTCGTTACTACATTAGTTGCTTTAATTAAGCCTTTTATAATTTAGTATCCGAAAAAAATTTTCAGCTATTGAGATTAACGATCTCTAGTGATTGTATATTCAATTTTCATGTAACATTGATGTCGAATATCGAGCCATTCTTCAATTATTCATAAATAAATTATGTCCAACCCTCTAAAATTGACAATAGTTTGAACAAATATGTACGTTTCTCTATATTATATTAATTCTTCACCCTCAAGATTTACCTTCCCCTAAAGACCCCATAGTTCCCAATTTCAAACCACTCTAACCTTCAGTTCTAAGGCAGCCCTAGCGAATTGTATTTAGGGTTCATAGTTCCTCAGGATATCAAAGTTTTTCATTCATATTTACGTCCCCTTCCTTCCAAGGGGAAGTAGTCACTGATGTGAGGAAGTTTATAAGGGTGATTAGTGTGGGGTTAATTTGCTGTGTTAAATCGATGCGAGAACCCTCGTATTTCACTAATAAGGGTGGCGGGACGTGTTAATAAAATCCAAGACAGAATTTACTCTTCTCTCTGGGAATTAAAATTAGCAGGGAGGAACCATGGGGATTGTTCAAAGACACGTGGAAGTAAGAAATACGGATATTATACAGAAATAAGAAAACGTGACAAAAGAAGCAAGAAAAGGTGACATAAAGAAGGAGAACAAGAAAATTCTCCCTACGGGAAGAACTTTTATCGACCAAAGCGAAGCGCTAACGACCAGCGATTAACAAGGAAAACGATTTAAGTGAGGGGATCAACGTACACGTCATATTTTATACACGAATGCCTGAAGGCAAACGGCGGCGAAATAATTCAATGTCTACATTACCGCCGGATGGGAGCTATCAAATGTCGACTACTACCTTAAAACTCCAGGAGGAATTCCTGAGAGGATTTCGCAAACATAATTTCATCATCAGCATTTTCTAAAATTCAATTTCATTGCGATGTGAAAGCAGAAAAGTTATATATTTGATAATGACATAGAAAACAAATAAATATAATCTATAAAATTATCTGTAGATATTAAGTCATTAGATATTAAGATATTTTTATCTTTTTTTTTAATCTTTTTTTTTTATCTTTTCTTTTTGCTTTAAAGGACTGCAATGTAAAAAGTGTCTACTGAATCGATTAATTTATTATAAGGGATAAGCTACCCTGCAAATGTAATTCGAAGCAATTTCAGGTAGCGCGGATCGAACGACGAAGGAATCTCACGAGTCGTTAACGAAATTCGCTAACGACATTCGTGCACTCGAGCGAATCGAGGTAGGATAGTTTAATCGAACGTTTTCTGGACCTCTGGAGGATGCTTCGAGATAAAAATCGACCGAACGGGCCAATCGCTTCTTTTCTCGTCGCATGAGAGCTTCTAATTATCCTTCTGCACTCATTCGACAATTTGATTGCTTGCCTCAAAAATGTAAGCCAACCTCTACTTTTTTACAAATAAACTGAATCCACTAATTAATTTCATCCACCTACTCAAACACCTTTGATGTTGGATACACTGTTAGAAATATATTGAAAATTCAACCATTTTTCATTTACTGTGATTGAAAATTCAACTATTTTGTTGAAAATTCAACTAATTTTGATTGAATATTCATTCAGCTATGGTAATTGTAAAAAACTAAAGTAATTGCAGTTTTTTTACAGTGTAGACATTTCACCAATATCTACTTTTTATCTGTGAATTTATATTTTATACCGATTATTAAGGTGTTCAAACGACAATTTAATCCTGAGTTGAAGATATCATATCAAGCAGAATGCAAAGCAAACAGGAATTCGACAAACTGGAGCATTATTGCTACCAGCAAATGCACTATAGAACAGGAAGTAAACACAATATCGTCATTGTCACCAACATTGACGACATATTGATTACCGTCATCAACATCATTGATGTCGTACACAACAAGACTTACGATTTCACACGTATATGTGAATTCAGAGGTGGAAACTGTGTAATAAAACGGACATATGTGGTGATAACTGTCTCCCTAGTTAAAATTGTTAACTTACCCACTATCTGCGTTCCAATCAGCGTAAAAATATTCATCATCAGAAACTGCTCATCTGAAATCATAAAAAAATTATTAATAAGCGATATCGATTTTTTAAATTGCTAATTAGATTTCAAAATGGTTATTTTTAAATGAGTTCATCATTGTACAAAACAGCTTTTCTAACTCAATTTCCAAAAAATCGTAGAAATTATAATGGTATCTTTACTTTCAAAGATGAAAATCTCGAAAAGCACAAAAGCAAAATTAGTTTTGCTTGATTTAACTTGTTCGTGCCTCTCACATTTATATCACATAGTTCGCACAGTTCAAAGTTGTAGTGGGTTCTCCGTGTTTCAAATATCCCCTAGAATTTCACTCTCAAACGTTACTTTGTCAGGTTTGCTAGTGTCCAAGGGTTTCAAGTATACACGAGAGGCATTATCACAGCTTCCTACAACTGCTTTTTGAGAAAAGTGGTGTGACACTAAATGTTTATTTCACATATTTCGTCACTATGAAAATTAGTATTTACCTTTGCCTATTTATATAGGTATTTTCCTTCATTGAGAGAGTACAATAAAATAAAAGAGTAAAATTTCCACAAAGCATTCCATTCAAAGTACCATTATTCCTAATAAAAAAGAGTCTTTAAAATGACAGCAAATTAACTCTATTATTCATTTCTCTGATGTCTTCTTTTGAGGAAGACAGTTCGATGTATAAGCCCTATAATCCATGCACTAACCTAAACATATGTAGAATGCTGCAATAGACGCATCTATGATTATCCCTGATAGTGCACACACATGTAAGATAATGCCTTACCTACAAACCGTAAAGCCGCCCCCCACCGTTGAGACGTTAATGCATCGGACAGGTTACGACAGTCGCGTGTTACGATTCTCCGTTACTGAGAGCCCCTGGATGTGGAGGGTCGATCTAATCAGTGGTAGTGAATTTGACGCGCGAAGCTTAAGAGCGTTAAGCCTGTCATACGTTACAGAACGCGCCTGGTTCGTATGTATGTTCCTTGGACCGATAAGGAATGAATGACAATGAATAGAGTGATCCGTAAATACCAATCTAACTAATTCCCACCTTACTACCTCCTAAACTTATCAATAAGGTTTTACTACCTTCCTTTCTAATCGGGAGAACATCACAGATTAGTTGGTTATTTGAAACTACTTAAAAATGGGGGAAAATAGAGAAACAGAGGAAAGACTATGAAGTCTGGGCTAGCCTCATTTAGAACCTAAGTAATATATTCATAACAGAAACTAATCCACAATTTAATCAAATCAACTTTCTTCATTCATCAATATGATTGACTTTAATACTTTTCTTCTAATTTAACCAGCGATAAAATGTGTTACAGATTCTAAACGTGAAATTTTTCTCCCGCAGTATTAGAATCGGGTTTAATCTCCTGACGGGTTAATGTAGTTTATCGAAGTTCATGCACGCACCACATATCCATGAGTCTGTACCGGTAGTGTATTGGTTAGAATTTCCGGTCTGCTTGTCATTTCACCTAGAGCATCATAAATTCATCACGCCAGTCTGTTCTATTCTCTAATCTTACTGTTTAATCGATTGTGATCTACATTTACATGCAGAACTCACCGACAGAATAAATGCTTTTGGTAGCTTGACTCAGAAAAAGAGGGACAGTCACAACCACACTCATGCACGACGGCTGACGCATCGTTTATACTTTCCTTTGACAAATTTAATGAGTAGTCGTCATCGCAGTTGTCGACGAGGGTGGAGACTCTGGTGACTGGTGACTGGTTGTGGGCACATGTCGGCGAATTCGTATGACTCAATGGGAAAGCTCGCACACGTGAATTTAATGAGAGGCTCGATAACGCGAGAATTCACTGGGAAAGGGAGGGAGGAACGGAAGGCAAGTCAAGGGAGAGTGAATAAAAAGAAAGAGAAAAGCGGAAGGAGAGAGAAGAGAGATTAAATTATTATCCCTCCGTCGACTGTCCTTCACGTTACGTGAATTTATACAAGTTCTACGCCACGCGCTCACAATATTACGATATACCACGAGAGTATAACAGGGGTTGTTTTTTTAACATGAATATGCCATCGCGTGAAAACGACCGTAAACTACCGATAATTTAATGAGTGCTGCATAATCTAGATTGAAGAAGGGGTATTATTCGTAGTAAGTTACGAGAGAAGGTGGAGAGTCATTTAAACAACTTAAAAGCACACTTTGTATCCGAAGAAAATTCTCTTGAATCAAAAGATATAGCGCATAAAAAAATCTATTTTCTTCTGGATTAAAGAAAAATCACCTTCACCTGCACTAAACTTTTAAAATTGTTAAGACTCAATAAAATGTGCAATGAAACCAGAGAAAATCCTTTAGCTCTAGGAAGTGGTCGGGTAGTTGAGTGGGAGCATGGGGTATCTTCTCTTGTACGGATTCTTTTTCTAGAAGAACTAGCGACCGCTTCAAAACGATCCTCTTACGTTGCTCGAAACCAATTTATCGAGATGACTAATAAAAATATCGTATCTCCAACCGGACAGGCCTGCATTCAGGCCAGGCAAGTCGAAGATAGAACGTCGGGGTCGTGGTGGCGGTGTAGGGCAAAGAGAGGTAGAAGGTGGTAAGAAAGTGGAAAGGTGGAAAGAAGGGCGAAGGACTCTAGAGGGAGGGTTTTTACGACTCGACTAAACGGCTGTAACGTCCGTCGCGTTTCTCAACTTCTTTTGTTTTTATCCACGATTTTTTGCCAACGAGAAACACCGGCGCATATACACGCCCGCCGTTTACGACGAGGACTTAATTCCTACGTGTTCAGAGTTAATGTGAATCGTTCTCCCTCGCTCGTCTACTCCATTTTTCAAAACCGTCAACTTTATCCCAGGCTTATAAATTTATTAAATATCCGGATTAATGCCTTTGGCCTTCAGACACTATCATATTAACTTTTTCATACTTAAAACTATAAGAAGAAAATCTTGATCGATTTTTTGTCAGTATTTATGGACATTTGATAGATGTAATGGATTTTTAAACAAAACCAATATCTTCTCATATATCGAAAGAATGTAAAAATAAAACATGAGATGTATCTTCGCTTTTACTATTGAATGGAAAAAGGTCAAATATAAATTATGTAAAATATAAGAGTCCATATTTTCAGAGGGTACATCTGTGAAAATCCAAATCAGAATGGAAAGTTTTAGTTTAGTGTCTTTGACGCAGATGTTTTTTTCTTTTTTTATATATATAAAAACAGGCGAAGGGGAAAAGTGGCATTGTTATTTCAACGATAGAGCAATCCCATCCCATTACCTTACCCAAGAGTTCATATTTCTCTTTTTCTTACACTCTTTAACCACTCATGTCCATCTGTCTTCATCTTTCGCCCCAAAGAAGCGAGGCATCCGCGTACGATATATATGTACGACTGTAGGTGTACCTACCCTTTTGCGTATTTCAGCCGCGAGCAATAAATTCCTAAGCTCCCTTGCGTGAAGTAACTCTTCGAAAGGAGAAGAGGCAAAAGGGAGAAAGAACAGGTACCTCTTTCTACTATCCAGACCGCTCAATTTTACACAGTCGCTAACCTCTTAGACTCTTACGAGTAATTTCAAGTAGCTAGCTACCGGCGTACAAATTAGTTCTTTTATAGATCTCTTTCCTTTCCTTCTACATTTGTTACAACTTAATCCGAAAATGGATCACGTTCTCCTATATTTTATGTAATTTCCCTAAACTCTTCGCGACTCTTGCTTCCGAATTTGTTTAACATTTTTCCAATCAATTAAAATACTTCTTGGAATTTAAAAACCACAGCCAACTGTGCGTTTGTTATATTGTATTAATTGTTCCTAAAGATTTCAAGAGATTTCCAACGATTCCAAGAGATAACAAACCGTTTCAAAAGATTTAAAGAAATTTAAAAGAATTTTTAGGATTATCAAAAAAAATTCATTCTAAAATTCCTTATTACACAGTTAAAATCCCCTTTCCTAGACTATGTAACACGATAGTGAATTTTTTTTATTTTTGCGCATTGACATACTGTTCGACTGTCATGCAGTATCCGGTAGAATTTTTGCGGCACTTTGCCAACGAACCTCCAGGGTTTGAGAGATGGAATGGTGTATTTATTTAGCGTAGAAACGAAAGAGGAAGGAGGCTGTTGTAGGGCAAGGAAGATGTTACCAGCTCCGTAACTCGTAACTTGCTGTACGGCAGCAGTAATGGCGATTTTATGTTGCGATGGCGGTGCACTCGTTGCTCCGGCCATCGTCCGCAATGCGGTTTTTTCCTTATATTACGCACTGAAAAAGTTTAAAGCGCACACGAGAGTGAAATAACGAAAGGGAAGGGAAGAGAAGAGAAGAAGCACTTCCCCTTGTTCTTTTATCAGAAAAGTAGTGCATCGTCCATCACAGACGCGCACGATTATCCCCTGGGAATCGACTGCTTTCATAACCATTTTACACAAGATGAGACTCTTCGAAAAAGTCTAATACTCATTTTTCAGTATTTTTCAATAAATTATCCTACTCAAATTTTTACATTACAAAAAATAACAAAGATGTTACAATTATATTCATATAAATTGAAATGATCTTCAATGTCCAACATGTTTCAGCAAACAAACCCAAACAATAAATTTGATGCTATTTTGTCGCAGGATTTGTCAAGCAGACTAAAAAACTTCGCCTGAGGTGAAAATTTGTGCCAACCTCTGGCTTCCAAACCTCGGAGGGTCAATATAACATAATGCCATTAGAAATTTTTTGCTCTAGATGATATCAAAACTACAAAACTGAACATTGAGCCGGCTCAGCGTCAGAGGTTGAGGCTCATTTTTCAATATTTTCCGGCACGAGTACCCTTTTGACTTTCATGGTCTTCAATTATCCACAAAGTTTGTCATCAGGGACTACAGGCGTATGAGGTGACGGCGACGTTTATAAATCGTCTGCGATCGAAAGGTCTGGACAAAGGATAAATCGATCTCGGGTGAAGAAGGATGGAGCCAAAAGAGTAGAAATCGAAGGCGGATCACGCTGCCAACACGTAGGAAGAAAAAACGAGGAGGAAAGTCGTGATTAAATTTCCGTTCGCGGTATATGTGTTATAGGGTGGAGGCTTACTTGGCAGTATATAAAATGCCGTAAGGCCACTCGTAACGTACCTACGTATACGGTGACTACGCCGTTTTGTGCCAGGGCCAAGGATTCCCACCAGGGCGCCCACTAAGGGGAAGTCTCGAGTATATTGATATGTAGTAGGCTTATCCCATTCTCCGAGATATTTATTTTTATATCTCACCCTCTCCGAGGGATCTTCCTCGATTTTCTCCTTTCCCCTAAAGCCTTCTTCCCCCGCTCTCGTCCCAACAAACTCATGGCTCATGGATCTTCCTAACACCCTCAACCCTCTATCTTCAACCCCTCTAGCCTCAACCCTCTACCCACAAACCTCCCTTCTCCTCTCGCGAATCGCGCGTGTTACGCCTCTAGATTTTCGCGACCCACCCACTCACACTTTAAAGAATCTTCTACGACCTGCTAAACTTTCGCGCTTACATTCTTTGACTTTATCACTCCTCTCGATCCTGGAGGAAAAATCTCCTTTTTCAGGAGATACTGTAGCCGAGGATGTGGTAGACAGTTTTATTTTGAGTAACCGCTTGCACCAAGTTCGACTTTTCAAACAGGAAAGTCTCACTTTTGAGCCAGTGGAATAAAAAGTCCAGAGTGAAAAATTTGATATGGGTTCGATGTATGCATAAATTTTGGATCATTTGAGATTTTTCCAGCCAATTTTAAATAAGAGAACTTTTAAAGTTAAAGCAGGTTGAAAAAGCTTCAATTAACCAATTTCCACTTCAAATATTGCAACATGAAAAGCACCTTAATTTTAATAACTAAATGGGTAGCATTTCATCCTCTTTAATCACATTAAAATAACATTGATATAAACGTGAATGATACATCGCACTCATAATAAATCTTTTAGTATATGCACTTTAAATTTATGACACAATTTCATAAAGTTTATAAAGTTTATGAGATTTGATAAATATAATAAACTATACGTAGTAAACAATTTGAATACTCCATTTATAACAATAATATGCAAATTAGGATAAGTATTGAATAATTCAGAAAAATTATACTTTTATTACGAATTTTTCGTTAAATTATTAGAAAACTTTGACGCCTTGAATTAAGTATCGTTTGTATATTTTATACTCTGATCACCGTAGCATAAAATAATAGAGAAAAGTTACCAGACGTGTTTCAGTTTCAGAAGTCATTAAAGTACTAAATTTGAGTCACATGAAGTTACTTCAAACTTAACTTTATGGAATATGATCTGAAGTCTGAAAAGTTATCAATGCAAAGGAGTGAAGGAGTTCAATTCTAGCGAAATTATATCAAGCTTCAACCTATATGCCATCGACTATTACACCCAGCCCTTCATCCTTCAACATAAATTATGTTTGATGTTTTTCATACCTGAAGATTATTACTCAGTCAGTCAAAAGATTTCAATTAATGAATTAGACTGAAGGAATAATTTCTCATTGTAAAACGATTCTGAAAACACCAGATTTATAAAAATGATACGCTAAAAATATAAGACCCAATTAAAATGTCTTGATAATCTTGCGTCAATCCAATTACTATCAACCTCTTCCATTTTATCCTACTTTACACCATATAATTAATTATAATTTAATCTCGTAGAAATAATCTGAAGACTTTTCCCTAAACAATCCTCTAAAATTATTTCTAATGCAACACTAATTACTAATCATTGATCAAGGAAACGTTAATAATACTTAGTTTATCTGAAATTCAATTTCCAATATGGACACAATAGTAAATCCATTTTCGTGAGCTAGACTGGACAGAGGATTCGCTCAAAATTCCCATTTCGTCAACAATGAGAACTAATGGACAATGGTACATCGATTAGAAGGGATATGGATATAGCATCCCTCTCCTTCTCTTTGATGACTGAATTATCTTATTACCACGAACAGTAATAATCTTGTTTTAATAACAGCGAGCGACGGGTTTGTACACAGAGCAGGATAACGATAGAAGTGTATTCAAGGAAAGTGAGCGAGAGAAAACAAGAGAGCTAAATTGAGAGAGGGAGGAACCACTGATGTTGGAAGGGGAATATTTGGCTTCCTACGAAGCGTGGGTGTGCCTGTAATTTGTGTTCACCGGGAAGTACACGATATTACATACTTCATGTAGTGCTAGCTGCTTGCAATAACTTATTACCAAGTCGAAAATGTATATGTTTATTGGACCAATCAAGATGGTTGCAGTTGAGAAATTCATTAATGTGCAAATTGAGAAGAGTCTTCGACACAGTTTTATTAAAACGTACTTTCAATCGTGGGAAGGGGTCAATAGAGTTTGAAATTTTTAAAAAGATTTTTCTCGCACTCTTTTAGGCAAAATGTCGTTATCCAATTTTGAGAGAAATTTTAAAAATATATGGAATGACTCACATGTTTATTCGACAACTCGAGATGGCTGAAGCCGAAAAATTCATTAATGTGCAAATTGAAAGGGACTTCCATGCATCTCTATTAAAATGTGATTTCAATCGCTGGTTATTAGAGGTCGACCAAACTTATTCGTGATTTATTTCTACAAACTTCAATTATTTATTCGTTTCAACTGCGTACGATTTATATTCTCGTAATTAATTTAGATAAAATTTGATTGAATTTCTGCCTCTTTAATAATTTGGATTCTGGATATTCAAAGAATGTTAATTAAAATGATAGTGTTACTTTTAGTAGAAATACAAATTTCTCTCAAGTAGGTGAATATTTTTATAATTTTTTGTCGAGGAAAACTTTGAATGAGGTAGATTATAAAAAAATGATAGCTCAATTCCCAGGAAAGTGTAGCACATCAACCTTTATATTCCATATTGATGCATGTCCCACATTTTGAAATTATATTGCTTTTCAATTTCTAGAGTATGAAGTCCAAAGAAATACTTCAATTTTCAATAACAATTTCAAAGATTTTAAACATTTCATACGACTTTAAAACATTGCGAGAGATTTCCAGGAATTTGAGGAACTACAAAGCTATGAATTTTTTCAGAATTTTTGAAATTCAATACTTTCAAAAGTTATCAACGTATTTAAGTTTTCTTTTTCTTTTTTTTGTTGGCAGAGGTTTCTCCAAAGCCACTCATCCGACAAAATTTTTTTTTAATTAATTGAACACCTTTCATTTAATTTAAAAAAAAATTCATACGAAACTTGTTCCTCACAAAAAAAGAAGAAAACCTAAATCGGTGGATAACTTTTCGAAATATTTAATTTTAAAAAATCTGAAAAAAATTACTATAGTCCCTGAAGTATTTGAATAAGTAATTTAAAGAAGTTTCAAAAAATTTCAAGATAATTTTCAAGAGACTTAAGGAGATTTCAATCGATTGTTATCAAATTTTAGTACAAAGAATGAAAAATGATTTATATCATCTGTGCTCAAGGATTGTCTCAAAGAAAAAAAGGGGCGGGACGAATCATATTCTCAAGACTGAAAGAGGCTTGGTTTTCTGGTGGAATTTAAGAGTTCACTCTGAAGTCTGGAAGGCTTTAGTTTGTACGATCGGATGACAAGGAATACGATGACTCGGGGCGAATTCAATGTAATGGGGCGTAGGTCCAGACCCGGAGAGCCGGCTGCCTCGTTATAGGAGCGATTTAACCCCCGTTGACCTCGCGATACACTACCACTATGACCTCTTTCCTCGGGCGTTTAACTACACACGCACGTATACACGCACCCGCGTCTCAGTTATACACGCCATGTCTGCTATTAATACGTGCTTCGGTCAAACGATAATTAGATGGACGTTACCCTTACGGGAGTTGAAGTAATTAGATTTAATTGGCGCGAAGGGGCCTCCTCGGTCCCCGTTATTAATTCATTCCGCGCCGACTTAGAATGAAGCGTGCCTCACGATCAAAAGCTAACTTAAAGAAGCACGTTATAACTTGTCGACAGTCTTTGATGTCCAAAGAATACATAAATAATTTAACGTTCTCCAAGGATCTAATTAAAAAGAATGTTATAACATCTGCACAGTATCTAAATTCAGAAAAAATTTTACGAGTCTCGTTTTTACATTTCCAAAGATTCAAAAGTTCATTACTGCATATTTAATATATCGCGATGTGAAAATATAGATGGAAAAGAGGGCTAGAAAGAGATACTTTTAAAACTATTTTTTTTCCTTGAAAAGAAGTGTGTCTAGACAATTGATCAATTTTATATGAGTGGTTACAAGCAAGAGGTCAACAAACTGAATTTAAGGTTTGTTTGAATCCATTAAAAACTCTAATCTAAATTTGCTTTCGTGATTTGAATTTCAACTAATATAACTACTGCTTAGAAAGTGTTCAACTGAAACAATTATTAACGACTTTCTTTTCCTAAAATTGACCAATAAAAATATAACGTTATGTCCCTCTCTCAAATACAATTTCCATTTTTCACACGGAAACGATGTCGATATAATCTTTTCAGATCGTTTAAAGGCAATAACCTAACAAAATCTGTACTTGGAGTTCGTCATTGATTTTCATGTTAACTCAAATCTTCAATCTAAAGTGGGGAAATTACGAGAAACTGTAAAAATCGGGAAACAAGCCAGACGGGTCTCGGTTCCATTATTCTTGGATCTACAGCTGGGAAACTATACGTCTTTGGAATAAAAATGCCAATATATTTTAGTACTATTTTTTGATCGCTTAAGGGATCCTTCCGGACTGTAATCGACGGCGTCGTGAATTTCCGAGGTGATCGTAACCTCTGTATTTTTTTCGCTTAAGTAGATGTCGATTCTTTGCGAAAAGGAAAACAGCCAACGGTGGATCGATATCTAGCTACCCGGGAAGAAGCAAGCATCGGATAAACACGCTTCCAGTAGACCGTGTTCGAATAAGAGAAAATTGCTTGCTCTCGTGTGTTATTGGAACCTGAGATGCTATCGGATATCCATCCAATTGCCCTACAAACCTGTATTAATATTAACATTTCCACTTATCAGCTACCTGCACCTCCTGCCAGATTTATTTTAATCAATTCCCGGTTATAGTGCACTACAATTCTAGTTTTTTTACCTTTTTAATCTTCAGACTACATATTATCATTAATATATTAATAAAACGTTTCAATTTCCACGCGAGTTTAAATATTTTCATTAATATAAATGTAATAAGTTGTCCCATTACAACTAATTATTCAAAAAGGACTCTCAGGAAGGTTGAGTCTTAATAAAATAGGAGTTGAAATTAAAATTCCTTAAAAACTACAGCGTTGGAATTCCTATTATGAAATATGGAAAAGAAGAATACAAAGAAAGCAACCACCTGGAGGAAGTAGCAAAAGTGAAGAGAAAAGTGGCTTGCCAAAGGGAAAGGAAAAAAAGCTTCAAGAGAAGGAGATGTAAAAGTTGAAAAAAGTAAAAAAAAAAAAAAAGAAAAATAGAGACACCAAAGTAGCTAGAAGCTCGCAAGATTCCTCTTGGCATCTGACTATTGAATTTCAATGTTCGTGTCTTGTGGGAAGAGCACCTATCCATCTATCGACTTTGCTCTTTGCACCGGTTTAAGTAGCTTGAGTGCGTCATTGCGAACATAGACAATCAAGAAAACTTTAAGATGAAGGAATTCAGAATTGAGCTGACTAATTACTATACAAGGAGGTACGATGTCCCTAAGAGGAAGGAATTTACAACAATTTGGAAAATTAAAATTATTTCAATAGAACTGAGAAGTCAAAGAAAGTTGTTGAAAGTTAAACCCGAACTATTTGTCAGTCCCAATAATATTCGTGCTATACTCGTACCCAAGTTCGATACAACTAGCCACGATCATTTTTTAAATATTAGAGTTGCAATACTCACAGATTGTAGATTATATGATCAATTAATTTCAAAGATTCACTCACCAGTGCATCAATTAAAATTAAATATAGGGAGCGCTATGTAATCCCAGCAGGCCCAACAGTGTACAGTGTGCCCTAGCATGGGCAGTCTGAGTCTGACGTCCCTGCGACATGTACTGGACCCTTTTGATCAAAATCATTATTTGTACGACCGAGTATTCATTTTCATTCAAACCTCCTTCACCTACAACAACAAATAAATATTTTAAAACATTATAATCATTACATAACATTATATAACAAATATTATATCAATTTCAATCAGAGAAAGAAAATAAAATAACTGAAAGGAATTAATGAGGACCCAAAAGAACTCCACGTAATTCAAAGCGAATTCAAAAGAATTCGACAAAAATTAAAATGATAGATAAAGAAAAAATATAAACGAACTGAAAATAACTTCAAAGAATTCCTAAATATTCAAGAGAATTTATCTTTTCGAGACTTTGTAGGAACTCTAAGAGTATTTAAATTGAAATTGAGGCTTCCGACACTTCCATAGACGTTTCGATATCCCAGCTTGGAATTCTCTAAAAGCCAGCACCGTTCTAAGTAGAAGCAATGCCACGGCGCACTTTGGAAATTGGCTTCTAAATCGCGAAGGTGATTTCGATCCGGCGAGTTTGTAAATTATCGGCCCTAGAGAATAGCCAGGCTGGGCTTATTTTTTTTTTTTTATCATCTCATCCCTTTCGCTCTTGCCACTTATGCTCTCTGTGCCCGCCTTCCTCTCTTCATCTGTCTTCTCGAAGTCGAGATCTTATCTTCCCTGCCTCGCGGCATTTCAAAATTTAAATAACGATTGCTTTATTAATAACACCGTTGCGTCCAGCAATTGTTGGTTGTCAGCAGGCGCCATGCATAATTTCACACACATATTCTCTAACAGACACTTCCTTGTCGAAGGGGCGAGCCATTATCGGTTCGTTTGCTAAGACACTCTAGTTTAAGTCAACGTGTGAACTATAATGACTTAAAGGACCTCTTTAGTTCCCTCAATTCTTCAGTAAAAAAGCTTTAAAATAATTGACTTGAAAAGCAAAGAATGGACAAGAAGAAATAGTCACTTAATGAGATTGTATATTGAATTTTACAATTGAAAATTCTCTTAAAATTTCGATAAACAAGAATAATATCTTTTAAAATTGAAAAACTTTGTTTAAAAAAAACCCCACGAATTCATAACGAAACACATTTTTTTAAATCCAATTTTATACTCTAGGAGTACCATTCTTTGCAGAGCTTTTGTATTCAGAATTGTACACAGTACAAAATATTAAAATTTGAAAGGACCTCGCAAGGTTTTCAATTAAGAAAGTACAAAAGCTTGAATCCTGCAGCATTTACAAGGGAAAGAAATTGTTTAATTGAATAGAGTTTACATTTAAAAGCAATCTGTAGAAAAACATTCAAAAGAGATTCATAAATTTCTTTTTTATTCTAGATTTGGATGAATTTGAAGAGTAGGAATATTTCAAAATCTGGAAAGCTTACAAGGAGGAGAAAAAGATTCTTCTAAAAAAGATCGCTTTCAGATATTGTATTTTTCAACACTTGATGCTAGATGCTTTCTTTTTTTGGAAATAATAGAAAAGCTCGTTGTTCCGAAATAAGGTTGCGAGATCCAATCTCAATTTCAGGTCTCTAGAGAGGTGCTTACATAGACCCACATTACCCCTGTGGTAAGTGAAATTTTGACTGTTCCACAAGGGCGGAAGATCCAATAATCCCAGGTTCAGACCTAGGCTCGTCTACTTAATCCACCAGGGATGTATTTACCCCTTCTTCCCAATCCTTTGATTCTCGCTGAGGAGATATCTCAATACCACAAGGTTATGGCCTCGTATCTGGTCACGTCTTGAAATTATACCGATTCAATTTTATTTCTAAGAACTCCCCCAGGACATGAAACGTAAACGGAAAGACGTTTCCGTACACAAGATTGCGAAAAATATAATTTTTTATTGGCTAACCTTTAGCTCAGGGGCCCTAGCTGCAAGATATTCTTTTAATTGATTCCAGATAAAAAGAAATCGAGATTGAAGACGAGAATTATTGCAACAAATAGATATTTTGATTAATGAACATTGAAGGTAATCTATATATCTAATTTGAAATTATTATAAAATTTACTTGTAATTTTGGAGACACTAAATAAACAGATGCATTTCTTATTTTTGTAATATAAACTTAAATAAAAAAAAAGGAAAATAAGATCGTGTACTCCGGTCAGAGAACCTTCTGCTTGCCTTCGGAACTTTGCTGGTAAATTTGCCAATTTATGTGTTTGACAAACAACACGGAGGCGTGTCAACAAATTAAGTCTCGGGCTGTAACACAAAGATGGAGTGGAGAGAGACAGAGATAGAAGGAAAAGCAACCGAAGAGGTCCCAGTGGTGAGCTTAAAGTCAATAAAAGAGCGACATCTTGAAGAGGTAAGCCGAGAAAAAGAATTTCAACGAGTTTCACAGATTCCTCAGTCAAAAGATTTAATTCAGAGGATTGTGTGACGAAAGAATCGAAGGATTTCAATGAGGAAAAAACTCCTGGGAACTTTAGATAAAATTTCATTCCTCTCAGAGTTGGGCCCAAAATGAGGCCCAGGACAATTTCAAAATAATTAAAGAGATTCATTGAACAGAAAATAAGGAAATTTAAAATGAATTACTAACATTATTTAAGTAGATTAAAAAGTATTGAAAATATTTCAAAAGTATTCAAGACTGCATGTGGACCTTGATCGACTTTTTGCATACGTGTTGCATAGCTTCAACGGACTTTCTTTTGTTGAACTAAAATCTATTTCTATCCTTTTTATCGTTCCAAATGCATCGAACGAGGAATTTAGAAAATAGATTTGAATCGAACCAAATTCCTGGAGATCAAATCTGTCTCTATTAAATTGAATATGTCGAGGTATTTGCAGAAATCGTTTCCTAATGTGCTTATCCACTTCTACCTCTCCGTTTTCACGTGTCTAACGAATTCCAGAGAAAGGCAAAACCACGTAGTGGAAAAGAGAACATTTATCGGGATGAATCTCTTCGTAAAAGATGTTTTCTAAACTATTCATCCATAAAATAACTGTTTCGAAACCGAGATTTGAGAATGATTGACTGATAGCCTAATGATTCTATGAAAAAAAAAAATCTGCCCGCTCACGCGGGCACATTCTCATGCACGTTCTGTTGCGCGCTTCGCGACGCTTGCACCTATTTTTATATAAATTACTGCAAAATGGAATGGAATACAAACGAAAACTAATTTACTTAAGGTTCTATCGACCTTAAGGAGCACATTCTCATCAGGGCATTCGCGCTTCGCACTCGGCTCTGTTTAACAATATTTTTCATGATTAAAACGAAAACTACTCATCCTTTTGAAAAATGGTTCAAGGAGAACTTGTAGATCTTTTTAAGGCCAATAATTATATTTCTTATCATTTTCTCTATACCTCGCGTTATTTGACTCAAAATTTGATTTTCGATTTTTTAAGGAAATTCAAAAAGTTATTATGCCTATCCCATAGAGTGTTCAAAAAGAAACATTTTTCATATTTAGACTTTTTTTCATATCGTGCGTTATTTGGCTTCTAATTCGATTTTTATTTCATTTTTTTGGATTTTCAAAATATTATAAGTCTTTCAATTTTTTTTTATCCAAAAAAAGTCATTAAGAAAAATTGCTCGTCTTTTTGAGTACTACGAACATCCGTCATTAGAATTTAAAAATTTAAAAAAAAAGTAGTTTCAAAAATTTTCAAAATGCTCCAACTTTTTAAATTTTTATCCAAAATGGCTGGCCAACGAACTTGACCTTCATTTTAGAACACTAAAAGAGTATACCAAAGGACAATCCAATCTGTCAATTCTTTCGAACGTTATTGTGCTAACAAACTAAAATCTACAGACAGACAGACACATTCGCAAAAACATGTTTTTCGGGTTCAGGGGGTCCCAAAACGTGGACATTTGATGAAAACTGGGGGGGTCAAATTTTACACAAATCTAATACATTCTCTCTGATGAGAATGTAATTATGTAAAAAGAAAAATTATTTTCTATCACGATTGATTTAAGTAGTAGTAGTCGTTAACCGCAAGACACATTTGAAAACTCCTATAGTACTTTAAAAGCCTTCAAACTAATATATCTAAAATTATTTTTCTAATTTCTTTAAAGAAATTTAAATATTAACTCGGAAGTGCGAAAATTGTAAACTTAATTAATTAAATTATTTAAAGCAATATATTGAAAACGCTCTTTAAGGCCATGTAAGACTTACCCGATCCCTACCTTACCGACATATTTTTGTCTGCAACTCTACGTCTACATTTATTGAGATAAAAAATTGAAAATTTCTAAAATTAAAGAAAATATGCAAAGGTATGTTTATCTGGTTTTAAATTTTTGTAAAAATAAAAAAAGAATTTTTCAACAAAATTTTTTTTTCACAAATGTCAATATTTAAGGGCATGTATTACTTACCCGATCCCTACCTTACCGACATTTTTTTCTCTGTAACGCTACGCCTACATTTATTGAGATACCATATTGAAAATTTTTATATTTGAAGCTAAAGCCTTAAGGTACGTTTGTCTGGTCTTAAATATTGACATTTAAAAAAACAAAATTTTTTCAAAAAATTTTTTTTTATTTTTACAAAAATTTAAGACTTGACAAGCATATATTAGCATATTTTCTTTGATTTTATAAATTTTCAATTTGATATCGTTATAAATGTAGACGTAGCGTTACAGAGAAAAAAATGTCGGTAAGGTAGAGATCGGGTAAGACTTACATGGTCTTAAATAGAATAAAAAAATTGCTGGTCGAGAAACTTTACTAACGTTACTAAATTAAATTCGTTACTGTAGAAAGAATTTTTCTAAATAAATTTATAAAGTCCGTCTCCGATAATTAATTATTGTACATTCCCTGATCCCATAGGTCATGTACGTTCCATTAACCGGATGCCACGTGACCGGTACATCATCTATCCAATTTCCTCTCCTATCCAATAAATCCCGCAAAAAACCATAAAGCTGATTTTATCGAGTGCCCCAGTGCCTTGAATTCCCCCTACACATTTTACTTTTGAAATCCGAAAATGATTCTTTTTTCTCCTCGGAATTTACTATCTCACGAAATTTTTTCATCTGACTTGAGACCCTTTTATAGATTTTAGATGAAACTCGATTCCTTTTAAAAAAATTTCAAAAATTTTTGATTAATAAGCTGATAAGTTAAATATCTCTCAGACTATAAAATGTATTTTCGTAATTCCAGTTTTCATGAAAGAGAAAAAAATCACATTTTGAAGAAAAATTACAAATTCTATTGTACCGTAATTGCTGATATAAAAACGAGATTTCAAGTTGATACTGAACGACATAATTGAAAGACATCTGTTCGAAGGAGCATTCACTTCATTACGTCTTCCTGAAGTTTGTGTAATCGCAATTTTATAGGCAATAACGCGAACCTACACGATGTATTTTATGGCGTTTTATGACAAAGAAGATCCTGGCAATATTTTCTAAACCGATGCAGTCTTCGATCTTTCAAGTCAACTCAATGAGCTATTATTTTAATCGAGCAACCTTGTGTAAGAAAGGCTCGATTAATGAAGAGGAATTTATAATGACGCTTTCATTGAGGGGAGAAATAAGGAAGTACCTCGACGATGTCGACAAACAAATTTGAATATCTCCGAAACTACAATAGAGAATTTTAAGAAAAATCTTTTGTCGAAGAATCGAAAAGTCAAATGATATGAAATTATATTAACTATTCCATTAATTTGTTACAATTATGATGACAAATTCTCTACAACCTTTAAACAAAACAAACGAAATAAGTAGGATATACCAAAATTATTTAAAATTTATTTCATCAAATTAAAAGGGAAACACGGTAATGAAATATTTTTATGGCCGTGACAAAAAGCTTTTTTTATTTATATTTGTGAAGAAATATGCCCGTTGTTGCAGCAGACATAAATATCCATACGACTCTACCAACGTGCATAGTTCGTCATATGTTAAAGCGTGCATTCCTCTTTCTTTTAGAGGCATAAAATATGCACGTCATAATTAATTTCAAGTCTTCCGGAATAACAACTACGTGTGTAGATTCATGAGTGTAAAAGCTGTAATACCGATGTATGGCCAAACCGACAGAAAATTATATTTCATTAAATTTTAATTAATCACGTCTTATTTGATGAAATAAAATAGACTACGTTTCGTGTAATCAACAATTATAGCAGAATTCCATATATCTCAAGAGCAAAATCTGGAAATGAAAATCCTTGAAAAGATTAACTCTGAGATACGAAGCTCATTTCCCATTCGAAGGAATCTCATTAAATAATATAAAACTGATTAACCTTTCACCCAGTTCTATGCAATCCCTTAGACATTCCATTAGTATCATTTTAGAAATTTCAGGAATTGTTCAAACTTTCCCTTCTTTTGCCTAAAATGATATACCTAATTCTATCGAACAGTAATAATTGCTTGCATAGTCCATTTCAATATTTTGTACAATTTTAAATCTTCTTCCCCCCCAGAAAAAAGCCGGTACTGCCTACCCGATATCTCATTCACCTAAATTGTTCATGGATCTTAATTGGAGCATTTATCTTTAAAATGTTCTCTACACCCTTTTATGGTGAACGAGAACGAGTGAAATCATATCCAGTTGTTTTCTATTCAGCAGTTTCATTCCAGCAACAAAAATAGCCTAATTTGGTTGGAAAGCGTTATCAGGAGGGAAAATAAATAATCGGGCGCGCATCCGGGGGCGTTATTGGGCGAGCGCACGAAATTTCGTCGCTTTCGTCGTTTCTCCCTTCTATCTCCAAACTCTCGTAGCGATAAGAGGGTCTAGCACGGTGGCCGGACGTGGCATAAATTCGCGAGGGCTTAGCCACGATCGGTCTAACGAGCGGCTGGTCGACCAGCCATCCGAACTCGAGGTCGGGAGTTCACCGAATGGCGAAACCACACGGTAATTTTCTCGAGTATTCGTCGCAGTCTGCACATATGTACGCTGCAAGGCCGGTCATCTTCTTCCCCTTTCGCTAACCCTCCCCTCGATATCCCAGTGAAACGAGCATCTCTTGCTGTCAGACAAAATATACTACATTGCCACCCTATCTGGAGCACATACACCAACAGGGCAAGATTACGGTCTGAAGGTCTGGAGTGATCAAGCTAACATTAAACTGCAGTTAGTCAGGCTTCTTGCGATAAAAGAGAAGAGTGAACTTGCAATTAAGCTTATTAGCGATAAATTTTTAGGTCTATAATCAAGATTTCATGGAATTTTCAGAGATTCCGTAAAATTTAATTTTCAAAATTCACTGAATTTTACGGACCTACTATTTAAGAAACAGAATTAAAATTGACAGTGTTACCAATCCCAAGATGGTCCTCTTTAAATTGTTAATATACTTTTGAATTCTATAAAACCTCTTGAAATCCGTGGTCATCTTTTAAAATTCGTTTAAATCGCTTTAAAACTCCTAACAATCCCATGAGATTCCGTTAAATTATTTCCACGTTTTCTCCGAGTTGCAGCCGCTCACTCTAAGATCTCAACCGCTTTTATGAAATCCTGAACGCTTCAAAAACTACGAATGACGAACGTGGAGAGTTGTGAAACATTTCCAAGATAAATTAAAAATTTTAGAGCCTAATAAGTCGTGATTACGGGAAGAGGGTCTTTTTGACGGAGAGCTCGAGGAGGGAAATCAGTTTTTTGAGAGGCATTTTCCAATGAGATCCGCGAAGCAGAAAAAAGAATTAAATGAATCGAGAGTCGGGTACGGCGGGATATCGCCGGAAGAGCTTCAAAGTTATTCGACTCACAGTGCAAACTAATAACGACGTTTAAAAGCTCTAATGTTTCCCGCCGCGAGCTCGCCAGCGATGGAAGACTTTCGCACGCGGAAACTTTAGATCTTATAAGAAAAGTTACCACTCCGCCTTCGCTTACTTCTATCTTTCCGTAACTTATTCTCCTCTTCAATTCTCTTTCTCCGGCGCCATTGCCCCTAACACCAACATCGACCCCCAGGCTCTTTCCGACCGCGGCCGCGGCTTCGACTAGGAGCTCCCGACCCTCATTCTCCCGGATATAATACACCTTTAATTTCCGGATTATAAAGTCCCGGTCGACGCGCCGCGGTTAATTTACCGTTCTCACGCGCGATACTTATAAACTGAGAGTCGACTTACCAGCGAATCGCGCCGATCGACTTGACTGCATTATGTATTTCTCCTTTCCACGCTCAACGTGCCAAGTACCGACATTTATAATAACAGGCTGATGCACCTTCTGCGAAATATGAATACGGTTCCTTCCAAGATCCAATATTCGAAAATCCTTTCAGGCTTGGAAAATGATTATTCACGTTCACGAGATACACCTACAATCAGAAAAATGGATGAAATTAGTATGTTAATTATTAAATAAATATTAATGAATTACGTCTAGATTACATAGCTCCGAAAACAATTGGCAAAGAGTTTGCAGGTCAGAAATAATGACTTAAGAAGTATAAATGCACCACAAGGTTCAGATCGCAGTGTATTACAACTAATTATTTCTATGTTGAAATCAATATTCTATTCACTTTATTTAATTAATTACTCCTCACGATGAATGCAAAAGTTTCAAAAGACTATCGACACCCACTAAAGGCTCATTTACTTCAACTTTCCACAATGCTGAGTTTCCACATTTAAAGTTTTCACCACCTCAAAAGTTCCTCTAACTTTTCATCGTTAATTTGCCTAGAGAATCCCGAGAGGAATTTTTCTTATGTTAGTCAAAGATCAGAGACTTTAAATATGTACTAAAATATTATTAGTGGTTCTTAAAAGGACTTCAGATCCATAAAAACAATTAAAAACTTTATGATTATAAAAAAATTTATGATATTAGTAATAATATCTTATACAAAAGAAAATTTTCTTTGTGAAAGCACAAGCACATCATCACATCCACCCACTGATCCCTATAATATTATTATAAAGATCTGTGCATCCGCCGCTATTTATAAAATCCAAATTTATTAAATTCATCTTGAATTATGAAAATTTAATTCAATCAACGGGATTCATACTTTTGATTACAGAAATCCTTTAACTGTAGGATTACTTATATTATTTACTTCCCTGTATACTAAGACTCTTCTTTTGCTAATGGGATCAAAATTTCTCATTTAGATTTTCTAACACTAGACTCGATTTAAAGTTTTCCATGTAAATAATTTAACATACGAATCAAAAGGTAAAAACTAGACGAAGAATTTCTCGAAACGAAGAAATTCTCGAGACGAAGAAATTGGGATCCTTCATCAATGATGCTGAAAACAGAAGTTTGGTGGTCAGCAGAAAAAACATCTATAGTGCAAGAAACATACTTTTATCGGACTCCAACACTCCCTAAACTTGGTTGAGAGATAGAAGACTTTGAGAACTCGACACCAAGTTTGACCATTTAACGAAGTATGTGTATAGCCATCTGAAGGCGAAGAAGATACTTAGTATGGATCTAGGCGAACAGCCGCATCTTTGCATAGATTCAACTAAGTAGATTCAAGTACGTGTGTACATTCAAGATATTCCAGAACTACTTGCTAAGTGCCCCAGTCTAACTATTTATATTGAAGATGTTCCTGAACGTGACTCTTGTTTTGCGGTCCAACTTGTTTTCCTATTCAACTTATTTTTCCCTACAAGTTCTTTTATTTTTCAACTTATTTTCTTCTTTAGCTTATTTTGACACTCCACTTTTTTTCATTAAACTGACGAAAACTAAACAATTTTATACACTCGACGTTTTCAATAGTAAAGGAGTTCTGTTCTCAATAGTAAAAACCGCAACTCCAAATAAGCACTTGATACCACTGCTCATGCGTTGCTTTCGGCATCTGATTGGCTGCTATTCGCGTGCAGTTTAAAATACTAAAAATTGATGTGACTATAGAGAAAGGGAATTTCCTTACTATTGAGAAAGTCGAATGTATTTCCACTATTAAAAATTGAAATTTTAATCTTTAAAAGTGAAATGATTTAAAATGTAATAAAAATGAAGACACTCTAAATTACAGAATATTTCAAAATAAAATTAAAACCTCGTTTAAATTTGGCCTGAAACTATTTCAAATGAAAGCCTTCAAAAAAGCCAACATTTTAGATGCAAAATTGTGTGGTTTCAGTTTCAAATCATCCTACAGTATAAAGTGCTGAAACAATATATACATACATTTTTCTGGAGAACTTCGAAATTTGAAGCTTGAATTCTATAGGATCCCTTGATTTCCCCCTAGAGGTTTTCTCCTTCGCAATTTTTTCTCAACTTCACCTTATTCTCCAAATCAACTTTGAAGGCGATTCGATTATTCTAAACATGATGCTGTGGACAAACCCGACGACGAGGAAAATGAAATGGAAAAAACAAGAAGGAACTGAGGGTAGAAAGGCCCCTTGGAATGTGACAAGGGGCAAAGTAGTTTAGAAGCGTCGAGAGAAGAATCGAGCTAGGTGAGGGCTGAAGCTTCGATGCGCTTATTTGACACCTCGAGCGACAAACGGCCACCTTATTACCTTCCTATCGCCATCCCAAATCGATTTCTCGACCACTCTGGTTATTGCTGGCTTCGCGTCCCTTACTGGAATTTTCATTCGCTGTCGATAAGCGAAGATCTGATCGTATTTGGGTTCTTCAACTCTGAGTAACTCGCCTCGACCCCAAGACTCTAGACCAGTTCTAAAATATCTTAAAACCCTGAGTACAATCTCAGAAAAGGAAAAATAATAATCGTCTCTTTGCGAAATTTGAAATTGAATTTATAAAATTAAATCTCAATTCTATTTGAGACCTTTAATATGTATATTAAATCAATAATTCCTCTCAAATTAAAATATCATCTACAAGTCCCTTCACTTGTACATTAATGGATCAATTATCAAGACTCACACACGCAATGTTCTCATAAATTGAACACTGAATGAACGTTTAGCTTTCCTGATCGTAAGTGCCTCTCGCTTCGACAAAATTGAACGTCGTGCATCGCATCTCAGCCGATACGTCATTATGGCGTAACGTGCTCTAAGAAGATAGAATTACACGCGCGAATACCAACTTGCGCGCTTGGAACGCCAATCTGCAGGTGCAGGGCTTCCTACAGTTGTAAGCTGGGAGACTTTGAGTCACGTTTTTGACGATGATCCGTCTCGCATTGCATGCGCCAACATAATTGAGCACGAGAGTTTACGAAACTTTTCGCATTGCTCATTAGTCAGTGATAGGCCGACGTGCGGAAGGAAGAAACTGCCTCAAGCTATCATGAATTCTGGAACCTTCTGGAATTTTAAATCACTAACCAACTTTCAAACTTTCCTCATTCCTAGCGTCAAAAATTAATTCTTTGCCTACAATTTTAATTCATAAAGGCAGGAGGAAGATCAGAATGTAAAGGTGTCTGCAAAATTAATTTTCAATATTCCCTAACGAATCAATTATATCCTTTTTCTAATAATTATAAAAGAAAACTAAATATGTATTGTCATAACAGTTTTAAATATACTAGATTGATCAAAAGAGTGAATTCGTGGAAAATAAATTGATTATAAGCATTAGACTCCTTTTCCATTAAACGAGAATTAAAGCTTAAAGTTCTGTTGAGTAGATACTCAAACAGAATCAAACAACGAAATCGGAAATAGGTGTACGTAATAATTACGGTTTCGAGATCCTTCATCCGGATTTTAAGAAAATCTACCGTTAAACGACGTCTGAAAGCTCTAGACAAGTGTTCATTTTCTCCTGATTCGACTTCTCCAAAGTTAGTTCACGAAATCTCGTCTCGATGGTACGGAAGAGTGAAGCAAGAAGGAAAACTTTTCAGATATCCGGAAAAAAGTCTGCGCGAAAAATTCTCCCAGCAGCTGTATAGAATCTTACAACAGAAGGTTTTGTCTGACTATATCGACAAAAATTAAAGGTTTTATATTTTCATTCTGACCGCGAGATTTAAACAACTTTTTATACTGTTCACAAATATCCTATACACCTATGCACACATAAAAAAGCAATATCTTTTAAAATTTCAAATTGTAAAATTAGAATTATCAAACTTCCAGAAATTATATCGTTGTGAATTTCAAGTTAGAGAGGATAAAAATATTAAGTGGCATGTTTAGATACATGTCGAAATTATTTTCTTTCAAAGTACATTGGGTCGATAGTCGACGATTCAACAACGAATCTACGCTTCCCATTCCTCTTGTGACTCAACTGCCATTCGCGCGATTACCCAGTGATATCGACTCACATTGAAAATGAAGCCAACGAACTGAGAATCAGTCGATGATTTATATCGCAGCTAAAGCGAAATGCATAAGACATGCATATGCTGAGTACAGAGTAGTAGAGATAAACCGGAAGCACCGGAAACGAAACCTTCATTTATTCCACTACGTTTTATGTTACCCAGACCATAATACCACTGAGGGATGTTCACGCGAAATTTCAGAGTCATTCGATCGAACCAGTACACAAAAAATACCGCAGCTCTTTCTCTGTAATCACTAATAAACCAGACCAATTCATCAAGAGTCCAGCAAACGTTGATTGGTCGATTCGAAGAGTCATTAATTAAGAACCCCATCGAATGCAGAACGTTTCATCCAGCTTGTAAATGCGATGCAAAGCGCACTAGTGTGTAATCCAATGACAAAGTCTTGAATTATTTTACGAGAGCGGCCAATTTATATCATTCCGCCAAAATTGATTGAATTAAATTATAGAATGGAAATATATTAGCGAGAAACATTGTAGAAATTCTAAAGGTACTTGAGATCGTTTTATGAGTTTATGATGTTTGCATGATTTATAACTAAAGTTGATAAGCCTGATTTCGTGGGTCATTCAAAATTTGTAATTTATAGCAATTTCTCCCTTGAGTCATTTTACTCAGTCATGCTATTCTGAATCACCCTACTCACCTTTATGCATGATATCTGCTAGGTTCTGGCCAACTCCCGAGGGGGTAATTATAAACTCAAGCAATTTAATCAGCTCTGTCATCGCATTTTCATATTGACTGTCTATCTGTTTGCCATACAGCAAGCTGAAAAATACATCAGGTTTAATATAAAGACTTTAAAGAGTGTAAATCAAGTTTGAGAATTTAAAACTTGAGAAATTTGATTGATTGTTATTAATCAATAAAATAATTTCATTTTCTACCAGAATATTTAGCAAAATTACTCTATTTCAAACTTTTTAATTTAAAATTGTTCAACTACTTAGGACTTTTAACAAAATGTTTTAGGTACGAGTTTTAGGTATCTTTCATCTGAACTGATTTGCAAAATTTTACTTTTAATTTCAAAAATTTTAATATTTTTCCAAATATTTGATAAGCTCTTAAAATAGTGTCAAAAGCATGTTTAAACATCTGAAAGCTTTCAAAATCTTTTAGAGAGCTCAAAGGCTTTTAAATTTTTTGTAAAATAAAATTAAATCACTCTACTGACTTTTACGTGTGATATCTGCTAGGTTGTGGCCAACTCCCGAAGGGGTAATAATAAACTCTAAGCAATTTAATCAGCTTTGTCATTGCATCTTCATATTGAATGTCTATATGTTTGCCATACAACAACCTGAAAAATACATCAGGTTTAATATAAAGATTTTAAAGAGTTTAATGCAAGTTTGAGAATTTAAAACTTGAGAAAATTAATTAATTGCCATTAATCAATAAAATAATTTCATTTTCTACCAGAATATTTAGCAAAATTACTCTATTTCAAACTTTTTAATTTAAAATTGTTCAACTACTTAGGACTTTTAACAAAATGTTTTAGGTACGAGTTTTAGGTATCTTTCATCTGAACTGATTTGCAAAATTTTACTTTTAATTTCAAAAATTTTAATATTTTTCCAAATATTTGATAAGCTCTTAAAATAGTGTCAAAAGCATGTTTAAACATCTGAAAGCTTTCAAAATCTTTTAGAGAGCTCAAAGGCTTTTAAATTTTTTGTAAAATAAAATTAAATCACTCTACTGACTTTTACGTGTGATATCTGCTAGGTTGTGGCCAACTCCCGAAGGGGTAATAATAAACTCTAAGCAATTTAATCAGCTTTGTCATTGCATCTTCATATTGAATGTCTATATGTTTGCCATACAACAACCTGAAAAATACATCAGGTTTAATATAAAGATTTTAAAGAGTTTAATGCAAGTTTGAGAATTTAAAACTTGAGAAAATTAATTAATTGCCATTAATCAATAAAATAATTTCATTTTCTACCAGAATATTTAGCAAAATTACTCTATTTCAAACTTTTTAATTTAAAATTGTTCAACTACTTAGGACTTTTAACAAAATGTTTTAGGTACGAGTTTTAGGTATCTTTCATCTGAACTGATTTGCAAAATTTTACTTTTAATTTCAAAAATTTTAATATTTTTCCAAATATTTGATAAGCTCTTAAAATAGTGTCAAAAGCATGTTTAAACATCTGAAAGCTTTCAAAATCTTTTAGAGAGCTCAAAGGCTTTTAAATTTTTTGTAAAATAAAATTAAATCACTCTACTGACTTTTACGTGTGATATCTGCTAGGTTGTGGCCAACTCCCGAAGGGGTAATAATAAACTCTAAGCAATTTAATCAGCTTTGTCATTGCATCTTCATATTGAATGTCTATATGTTTGCCATACAACAACCTGAAAAATACATCAGGTTTAATATAAAGATTTTAAAGAGTTTAATGCAAGTTTGAGAATTTAAAACTTGAGAAAATTAATTAATTGCCATTAATCAATAAAATAATTTCATTTTCTACCAGAATATTTACCAAAATTACTCTATTTCAAATTTTTTTAATTTAAAATTATTCAATTACTTAGGACTTTTAACAAACTGTTTTAGATATCTTTAATCTTAACTAATTCAAAAAATTTAATTTTTAATTTCAAAAAATGTTATATTTTTCAAAATATTCGATAATTTCTTAAAATATAGTGTCAAAAATCATGTTTAAACATCTGGAAGCTTTCAAAATCTTTTAAAGAGCTCAAAGGCTTTTAAATGTTTTGTAAAATAAAAAAAAATCCTAAACCGATTCCGAATTTTCAAAGGATGTGAAGGAAATTCTTAAAGCTACATCCGGTTTAAATATCTACCTTCTCCACATTTTCCAGTCCTTACTTTCGCTCCAGTTTTCTGGAATCGTCTTTCTTCACTCGCGACGAGCGTTCGTCAGCAGCATCTTGTAGAAGCTCATAATTAGCTTATCTAGCCCATTAAAACTTAAGCAGACTCATTAAGTGTGTCAAATGAATATTTTTGACTCAAGAAAGCCGATGTAGCCCTAAAGAAAGTAGATTAACAAATTACAAGAATATTCAGTGTTATGAGATAACACAAAATTAACTATAAAACTTACGCTTCATAATCCAATCTGTTTCAGGCCATTCATTATTCAAAAGACTTGAGTAAACGAGAAAGTAGAAATGGTTTTCGTAGACAATTAAATTCTCAACAAAAACGAGGATCCCTCTGAAAAGACAATTTTTATTAGGTCTTTTATATCTAATCAAAAAAACTGCACAGCATTCACTATGAATTTAAAATTTGTTGAGACAGTAAGACAACAAAACGTTGTAAATTCAATATATATTTGTCGTAAATTTCGTTTTATCTAATCAGCTTAACTCTTCGAATGAAATACATAATTATTTTGTTTCTTCTTTCTGGTGTACAATGAAAAATGCATGAATTTAGAGCTTGAGCCGATTATCCGGTACGATAAGGACTTTATTTTCTCCCAACTGAATCATGAAACACGAAGTTTCACAAAAAAAACGATATAGCGCTTTCCATGAAATGAACATTTTTTCGCACTCAGTTTCCACAACCCGGTTGATAAAGAAAAATACTGGAGAACGAACAGATAACTAAATAGCTATGCCTTCGAAAAGATGCAAAATAAATAATAAACTGAGTATTGAGTCAGACGAAGGGTGATTCGAAGAAATTCTATTAGATTCTAGACACAAGAAGCTAAAATACCCATTTTGCCTACTTGGCCAAAAAAATCTATTACAGAAAATTAAAAAAAAAAATTTAGGAAATTATTATTCTGATAAATAAAATTATTTTCAAGTACATCAATAATCAATAATGGTTAGAGTTTCAAATGGTTTCTATGGCTGATTTTTTTGAAGCATAAAAAGATACGTATAGTCAATATTTTGCGCAGAAAAAATCAGTTTTTACCATTTTTTGCTACTTTCAGATGCAATCTTTGCAACGGCCGCCATCTTGGCCAAGCAACAATCGGCATTTACCTGACATAGATTTAAAGTAAAAATATCACTTTTCCGACACTCTCGAAAGAAAATCGGACTCGATTTGCACAAATCTAGATTAAGTTCATGTAAAAACCCGGAAAAACGACTGAAATTTTCGCGATAAACGACATACACACGTGGGAAAATAATGCATGAGGCGAATGCGATACGCGTAACGCGACTAGCGAGACAAGTCTAGACAGGAAAAATGGGGGTAAGTGGAGAGGGCGACGACAACCCCGACTCTACTGCGCGCATGCGCCGCGCTCCACATAGATTTATGCAATATCCTTACAACGGCCGCCATGATGCATAAGCAACAATCGGCCTTTTTTAGATAAACATTTAAACTAAAAACATTACCTTTCCGATACTCTCGTTGCACTCCGGACAGAAAATCGCACTCGATGTTCCGAAATATTGACGAAGTTCCTGCAAAAGTTTGGGAAAATAACTCAAATCTTTTTTACAAACGGAGAATGGAGATTTGTCTAAACTCGTTGAGAAATGGGCCGGAAATGATGCGTGATCCGAAATGGTGCGATACGGAGAAAGTCAGAAAAAGTGGTGGAGGCAACAAGAACTCGGACTCTACTGCGCGCATACGTCGAGCTCTAACATAGATTTATGCAATATCTTTGCAACGGCCGCCATGTTGCATAAGCAACAATCAGACTTGTTTAGATAACCATTTAGAGTAAAAGTATTACCTTTCCGATACTCTCGATGCACTCCAGAAAGAAAACCGCAGTCGATGTTCAGAAATCTTGATGAAGTTCCTGCAAAAGTTTGAAAAAATAACTCAAATCTTTTTTACAAACGACGAATGACAGACTCGTCTAAACTCGTTGAGAAATGGGCCGGAAATGATGCGTGATCCGAAATGGCGCGATACGGAGAAAGTCAGAAAAAGTGGTGGAGGCAACAAGAACTCGGACTACTGCGCGCATGCGTCGCACTCAGCATCTAATTGGTTAATATTCGCGCGAAATTTAAAATTGTTTAGCATTTCAAATTGCGCGCGAATATCGACCAATTAGATGCCGTGCTCGTCACGACGGCACTGTAGCCAACCTCTTAATGTGATTTTTTTTTGTAACTTTTGGCGCTCATTTGTTTTTTGCACGTTGGCTAATCTATGCAACCATTGCGGTAAAACCGGTAAAACTACATAGGTCACGATTGTAGTTGAACTGTTGAATTGTTTTTTTGTTCTTATAAATTCAGGAAAATACAGGAAAATAGTATACTTATAATCATCGGATTTGAGTCTTTTTTGTGAATTCGAGATTGGTGGTTTTACTTTTGATCGTAAGGAATTTTCTAAAAGAATGGTGCCATTGTGTGGATTCTCTCATTTCCACAGTGATTTTTCCAATTTCTAAAACAAACTTTTGCAGTCTATTTTTCTGTGTGATCTACATAAAACTCAATCCGCAAACTTCGTCTCGTAACTTCTTGACTAAAATTTCCGTGTATGTGTTAAAATTGGTGAACTTTATCATTTTTGAAAGCGGAAAAAAATTAACCTCAAACATGTATGAGAACTGAGAACAGTCACAAAAAAAGCTGATTGTTAATATTTTATTTACAGAGTGAATATTGGTCTTGTTTTATCATAGGCATTCTTTTATTAATACAATAAAAATACAGTATCTCATTGTTTTTACATTTTTTCAGAAAAATTGGAGATTTTGGAACTGTAGTTTCTAAGACGAAATTGAGATCTCTATCTTGATCGAATCAAATGCATAGTTTGCCTTTTGGAAAAGTGGTGAGTTTTATGATAATTCTTATCAAAATTATGGTTTTCTTGATAATGATAAAAATATTTTTCAGCGCTGTAAAGAATTTTTCTTATTCTTTATTTATTTAATTTCAAGGTTATGCATTTAAGTCTTTTTTTTCGTGGTGAACAGAAAAATAGTAAATCTTATTGAATATCAAAAATTTGACCAACACCGACAGTAAATTAAAACTTCCACTGACAATTGCTGATTGTAATGCAAATACTATAAAAACGTATTATTTAAATCTTTTGATTTTATGTTGAAATGGTTTATAAGGAGTTAAAATACATCACAGTCTTATCCTTCAGTATTTAAATATTCGTGTCTTTATCAAATTTCAAAGGTTTTCAGAGAACGAGAGGTAGACTTTTATTTTTAGTCTGACCTGTAATCGTCACGTCTCATCCTCGTTCAAGCTGTCCATTCCCAAATGGACCGATCAATTTTTCATTCGGAGACAAATTGAAGGAGATCTCTCTAAGGATGTTCACATTTCTGTGAATCCCTATTGAATGAATAGGGATTCTCGGCCTGGATAAGGCCATGAATAACATTGAAAGGTGAACTTATAAAGAGTCAATGACCAAAGGATGAACCTAAAAAATGACTAATATATCTATTAATCATTTTAAAATGGGAACTAAAAATCTTAAAATATTTTTAATTATTTTATAAGTCTTAAAAGGTTCCCATTTTTCGTCTGCGTCTGACTAAAACGACTTTTACTACTTGATTCGGATTTGTTCAGACTATTCCTTTTTAAGTTATTTTTATAAACGAAAGACTATAATAATTTATTTTTTGAACAAGGATCGTACTTGAAAACGTATTTAATCAATTATATCGAGGAAAAAGCTTTTTATTGTTACTAATGTTATAGTAAACTCATTAAAAATCGGTTCCTAAAAAGTGGGATAATGAGATACATTATTTAGCAGAGTGTCATGTCACTACTTTATTTCATGAATAAAAGAGCTTTAAATTTAGAAAAGAGTCCTCTTCACAGTCGAATTGTGGGTGCTTGTAATAGGATGTACATCGAGCCGTGAATTTTCGCTGTCAGAGCACATACCTGGCTCTTCGTTATTTTCATCGTGTATTCGCTAGTACGAACCTGTAGAGCTCAAAATGACTCTTCAGGGACGTAGCAACACAATACCTGTTTAACCACTTTTTAATTGTACTTTCATGCGCATATTTAGCATTTGACCACAATGTTCATTTTCCGGGGCGGCGTTTCTTTTCAACGAGTTTAGACCAATTCATAACCATACCAATTAACGCTTGAAGAATTCTCTGATCGCTTATTCTCCTGCCTTTACCCTCCACTCGATAAAAATTTACTGAAATTTCTTTATCGCAACGAGTATTCTCGGACGTTTATGAATACTTTACAATCCACTCTGCGTTGTTACGGCAACCTGCGAAAGTGCTTGACATTCTCTTTTTTTCATGTCTGCCTCCTGCTTTTATAAGGATAAAAATACCGAAATTGAATTTGCCGCGCAAGCATACTTTTATTTATCGTTCATCTTGATGAATGTTAAATTTGAAAACCGCTAGAGAAATGGAAATTTGCTCGAAAAATTCCTTTCCTTCTAGAATCATTTTGAAATAATTTTTAGCTAGCTGTGAAAAGAATCTCGCTTTAGAATCCAGGATTGCTTTAGTCCCCAGCAGTATTTTTTTTTTTGGATCCGAACATTAAAGGAGAGAAAAATTGTAGAAGACTTCAATTATTACATTTACTATTTAAAAAATGTCTACTTTGACTTCTACTTTACTTATGAGAAAGTACATATTAAAATGCAAATGGTTCCAAACTTGGACTGCCCTACTTAGAAACATTCAATGAGATTAAGATTTTGATTTAGAGTTGCGAATATTAGCTCTATAATTGCCGAAATAACTAAAGTATAATACTTGTCGCCCAAATAACGGGACATACCTTCGTAAGCTCAAGTCTCTCCCTTTGGAGTCCTAGTTCCATTTTCCTCTCACACTTCTACCCCCTTATTTCCTCACACTCTCAGGAAAACTCGTTCGTGCCCACCTCCAGACTCGGAAGCCATATTAATAGTCGGCACTTAAGAGTTTCATTAAGTCCCGACCGCTCGATCACTGCCTGCGCTCTATGGATACACCCCTCCCCCCTTCAACTACTAACCCCTCATACCACCAACCCTGTTAACAGTCTCAAGCCCACCAAGATTCCTTAGACTCTTTTGAAGTTGGTATTTATTTATGTCTTATGTTTCGTTTTTGAAAATTACTCTTGAGTATCTTTACGTTTGTACTTTATACGAGTCAGGATTTCTCTTCGAATAATTGCTGTTACTTTGTAAATTTGAATTAGTAAGATTTGACTGAGTCAAATTATGCCCAGTCGGTGTAGATTCCACTCTTAGTTCGTATAAGATTTATAATTCCAAAGATTTCAATCGCCGACAGGAAAGAAATAGTACCGAAGCTAGGAAAAGTTTCCACGATGTTAAAATCTTCATTTTGAATTTTTGTAGCGAAGTCAATGCGAATCATGTCAAATTTTGAATTCTCAACGTTTTCAAACTTTAAAAGTTTGTAAAAAAAAGTCCCTGTTGCTGTAAAATTGTTAACAAGATTTTAAAGAGCGGCAAAGCAACTGTATCTAGAAGTTTCTTTAGTCACGATTTCCAAAGTAAGAAAGTCAATTCTAAAGTTTCAGTAACAATTTCGTATTGAATGGCGGAAACTTGAAAATTTGACGCGACCTCAAACTTAAGAATTCTGTAAAACATTTCCTCTCTCATTTGTTGTATATTTTTTACTCAGCTGTAGTCTTCCAAATTTTGTTAAAAAAAAAAAAAGAATTCGATGTTGAATTAATTTATAGAAATACAGTATTTTTTCAGTATCAGCTAAAGTAAAATTCAGTCGTTACTCTTTCTGAGTCCAGAAAGGAGTGTTATGTAATATATTACTAGTATTTCCATTCGTCTTAAACGTGTTCAAAAACCACTTACTTTCCCTCTGCGTTCTCTCCAACCTCCTCTCTACTTTTCAGTACAAGAATTTATGAGCTTTGTCTTTACAGTGATCCAGATGGCTGCAGATACGTCCTGGCAAGTCTACGTGCATCAAAGATCTATTTAATCCACTTTGATGATGCCGATCGTGGCTGCAGGGAATGGGAGTGAACAAGATTTTTAAAAATTACCATTTACGTTGGACATTGATTTAAGAGACTTATATAACTATTTCTAAGGTATGTATAACATTCTTATCACTATTTAGACTTTAGGAAATTTTAATCCACAATTTTTCAAGTAGAAATCTAAGTGGATATTCCAAATTGGAAATCTTTTCATTATAAACAATTTTATTATATCACTTTAAATCATATAAAACTTTTAAAAAATCTTTTGAAATCAGTAGCAATACCTTAAAATCTCGCGACATTCTTTAAATTCTTTAAAAATAATTTCAGAATTTCATAGATTCTTTCGAAATCCTATAAAATCGCCTTATCCTAGAATCCTAGAAAATCTTAGATATTTCAATCTTTAGTAATACCTTAAAATCTCTTCATCTCCGTTTATCATTTCAATTGTACCTCGTATCAAATTATTGAAACGAGGTACAATCAATATTCTGATAATTATTGACTTTCTATTGTCACCACCCTGGTTTTCGTTCGCGAATTCTAAAATCCTTAACCAAACGATGCAAATACAACGTGGACCATGTAATATTCATATAAATTTGCAGGGTTTGCATGTTCTGAGCTTTGAGATGATAGCAAACCTTGTTATATCCTTTAACAAATTACAGAGAATAACGTAATTCTGAATTGGGTCGAAATATAATTTACATTTTCCGTTAAAGGGCAAAATACATTTCCAATAATTCTAATTAAACCTGTCTACGTCACGATTCCAATAGGGAATAACAAACACTGAAAATAGAAGAGATATAATATCGAACATCTATACTGGATAGTGAATTCGAACAGAATCCAATTTTGATTTGCAGTGGTCTCACTTACCCGATATTCTAGCATGTTGAAATCCCACTCCAAAGAGGTATACTCAAATCCCAAAATTCTAAAATGATATAAATAAATTTCATTGCCACTTATTTTTCTATTATCGGAAATGTTCGTTAAAATATTTCAATAATATATTTATTCTTCAATCTTTTTAACTTTTAATTAAATTTTCTTCTTCATAACGATAAAGTAAATCGTTACTCCTGAATACTGGAAGAGGGATTCCACATCGTTAAATTGTTTCATATAAAAGTAATAAGGATTGAGAAAATGTTCTTTTTTCTGTGAATAATAAAATGAGTTTATTTATCCAAAGTAGTTTTATCAAAAAAATAAAGTTCCGGACTGGAACTGGGTTTACCACAATGCCTCTCATTTTCAAACACTAATTCCAAGCGCGACTCAAAGTATATTTTTGCTTTCGCGTGTCCGCTCGGTAAATTAGCATTCATGGCAGTGCATAAAAGATTAGCGCAACTTTTATATTCCCTTAACGTTTTCATTACGCTGGGACAACATCCGAGAGAGTAAGACTCCCGTATTCTAGTTATATGTACAATCACAAATACACACAGAGGCACACATGCAATCTAGACGAGAAGATTGCAATCTGTGGTGGACCGCAAATCTTCTCGAAGTCACCTTCTAACCTTTTCAAGAATCATCCCCCAAATTCCATAGTGAGATCCTCAAGGAGCGGTGAAAAGGTTGGACGGATAAAGGAATGGTATCCATGGATGGTATCACCTTCGCCAAGAGAGCCAAGAGATATCGATAACCCGAATTCCTCCTTTATAAATCGAGCGATAGTTTGTGGGAGGTGATGTACGAACAGTTTAAGGGCATTGGACATTATTGGAATTTACTGGCTCGAAAATTGGGACGCGCTAAGCCCTCCGAAATACGTGTTCCTCCTGGCACCCTTTCTTGCCCTCTGGTCTTGCCCTTTTCCATGATGTCTTGTCCGCTCTACCAAACCATTCGTCTTACCTCACACCAACACTTACCTACTGGATTTCTGGGTCTTCACTGACAGTCTGAAATCAAAGTTCCACTACTTTTCCTGACAAAGGACAGTTCCTAGTTTCCTACCTGTTGACAATCCCAAATGACCCATTTCTCCCTTCTTTCACTTATTTCTTTTATGTCTGTGATATATATTTTTTAATTTTATATGAAAATATTTTAATCTTTAATATTTTTATTTTTATCTCAAAAACTATCGTGCTATAAAAAATGCTTTCAAACGATTTCAAAAGATTTTATAGAAATCAATAGATTTCAAGATATTTAACAGATTTGATAGAATTAAAAAAAAATTTCAAAGTAATAACAAAGAACTTTGATATTTTTTCTACTATTAATTCAGTAGAATTGATTTTGTATCGTATTCGGTTCAACTCAATTATTTTCTTCAGACTATGGCTAACCTTTTCCTTTATCAATAGTAATTGCACCAATGAACCTCAGGCTTCTCGTAATTCTTTCATCTATGTTAAATAATCTTTCTATTTTTTGTTACTGGTGACTTAATCTTTGACGTTCTTATATAATTGGCTCTTTAATTTACAATTATGAGAGTACTTTTATACTTTAATTTTTAAAAGTCTTCAATGGAAAATTGATTTTTCGTTAATATAATATCTTGCATATTTTAAACCATGATATGTGTATAAAATCAAATTATTCGAAATGCATTAAGCAATAATATATTATATTATTTGAAGCACTTTTGTTAATCGAAACTAATTCAAAATTTCGAGAAAGCTCACACTACATAGATAAAATATATATACAAAAACCGTTATAAATCACCTCGGTTTCTATCACACACTGGTAATCCAGTGGTAAAATTGGCGGAAATGAGTAAAAAGGTTCTTGGATATCGCGTAAACGTACATATTCAAATGTGAGTTCCATACAGACCAATTTACATTAGAATAATTATACGTACCCATCCGCACGTTCCATCTCAACCCATTTTAGTTTTGCGTAATTACAATTCAGAATACCACATTAAAATCAAGATCCCTCTTGAAATTAATTAAAAAATTAATAACCCTACTAGAATATAGGCTACAAGCTTATTGATACTCTCATCAGAACAAATTTATACCAACATTTTTAAAAATGAAGTGATAAGTTATTGATTTCAATTATCCGGTTCTTGAAGTCAACATAATCTCTCATATTTAAAAAAAAAAAAAATAGAAAGTAATGCTATTTCCAATGAGTCTGAGCAAAAATAACATAAAATTTTTATAAATGATTCTTTTAAAACAATATATCCTCTAAGCATAAAAATGATCTAGAATAAACAAATATTCGACAATTTTAATTTACATAACTATTGGATAATATCCTTTAATCATTTTCTTATCATCCAGTATTCAGTACGTAAACACATGCGCCCTTTCTGACAGACTGAACTAGAGTTCCTCGTCAATTTGAATTACGAGTACACTTTGAACGTTTACTGTGGCGAAAATGAAACTTTATAGAAGACCTTGTACTTAAATAAGTTTTTAGTAAACGTGAACATAGTTTCAAAGTTTACCCCCTTCTAATTAGAAACTTGATGCTCCACAAATTTCACTACACGCTCGATCTAATATTATAAATGGAAGATCATTTCCAGACTAATATCAACCCTTACTGTAGACCAATGATGGGAGTGCAAATTGTTTAATGTTCTCTTGTCCCTCACCCGAGAATTTTTCTCTTTAAAATACTTTTATAATTTAGAAATTGCTTTTGATTATTATACTTTATGGAGTATTATCTTCATTATCTGGCGTAGAATATTCTTTAATAAAAATGAAAATAAACTCCGCGGATGCGATGAAAATTAAGGCAGAAACGACGTTTTTAAAACAGCTAAGCTAAAGTAATAGAAGAATAAACGAAACCTTTACGAGACGAATGTTGATACAGAAGCTAGTCACTTTGAGCTTGAGGTTATGCAATAATGAGCTCGTAACGTATAGAATTTTATGAGGTTTTCTTTACGGTTTTGTTAAGCGACGAGCCTATAACAAACGCTTTTCTCTAATGAAACATTTTATATCAGCAATTTAACAGAAAGAATTGCTCGAAAATTATTCAGACTCTCTCATGCAATTATTATTTTTCTTTCAAAGATTAACATATAATCAAAGCTTCTTTTTTATGACGAGATTTACAAATAATGATGTCGTTAACATCTAGGTAAAATTAAAATTCGATAGAAACCAAACTTCTAGACCTGGTAACTATTTTTGGAATTGAGGCCAATTGCCTCATCCGTCTGTTTTCGTGAATTAATTTCCAATAATCTCATATCCGATTATTGAATAATAATACATTAATATTAATAAACGTACCATGTCTAGAAAATTGATCTGGAAGTGTCATCATTCATTAAATAATATTAAAAGTACTTTCCAATATACTATATTTCTTCACAAGTTTTCAATAATAGTCCATTATTAGCGAGGTAATTGACATTCCTAGAGAATTATTATTTCCATGGACTGAAATTTCACTCGTGTCTCTCATTTGAAGAAAACAATGTTCTGAAAACAGAGATATCAAACCGCAATTATTTAGATAGAGAACATCCCCATATTTTCGAACAGAAAGGTTCTTTTAAGCAGGAATTCGAACTATACATATTTAATTGATCGAGTGTAGGGAATGAACTCTTGAATATAGTTGAGTGACTCCGACTTATGTATTTCCTTGTTTAATTAATTTCCTTGGCATTAATTATTTACGCTCCATCGTCTTCAATTAAGAAAATCGAGGGTATGTAAAGGAAGCGAGCACTGATTAATAATATTAGGTGATTGAGGAATTTAGTGAAATGGAGCGTGAAATTGTAACATAAAACGTAATAAAAAATATAACACGTAACATCAATGAAGCAGCATGTGTTCGCGCAACAGCCGCAGTGAACGAAGCAACTTATCACCCTCTCTCGCACTCGAACTCGCATAGAATCATGGTATTCCCCTTTTTATTTACACCATGAGTGCCAATAAGGTTGGTAGATGTCTATACTACCACTCGTAGAATATACCACCTCGTGTCGTATTCTACGTTATCCAACGTAACGCGCTGCAAGGGTTTGAGAGAACCGTATAATTACGGGAAAAGGCGATGCCTCTCGACGTCACAAATTATCCGCAATTACCGTGTGTCTGCGTCATTATCTAGATTCGATTCATTCACATCAGAACATGCTTCAGAATGAAAAAAAAAAACATTTTTTCTTTTGCTTATACTGTTTGTTAGTACGTCTGCTCCGCGAATCTGAAAGTGCTATTTATTTCCACGTAGGTTTTAATGCGAAAACTTTTCATTGGGTCTAAAAAAGTTAAAAAGGGAATTTAATTATGAGTTTTAGTTTGATGCTTCTTAATGAGAGTCGAGTATAATTGTACATGGGTCTTCTTTTTATTACGTAACGCTTTTTGACAATTTTTTCATCCTCCCCACCCCCCTGTTTACTCTCTAAATCTGAATTAGTGAAAAGTGAGTCATTAATTTACTTTAGTGAAAATTTTTACTAATTAATAGTTTTATTTCACTATTTCAATTTGCAATTTTTAACTTTTCTCTCAATTTTTAGTTAAAAATAACTAACATTTAGTAGGATTTTTCACTAAAGTAAATTAGTGATTCACTTTTCACTAATTCAGATTTAGAGAGTATTATGTAACTTTTATTAATTTTTTTTTTTTTACTTTAAATACGGTGTTTTTTTTAATTACTTCATCACCAATAATCACCAACTATTTGACCATTGAATAATTTATAGCTAATCCATATTCACAAAATTTTTTATTTTGTCGTTATTAGAAATCAGCCGTAGTAAACATTTTTTCAAATTGAGATTTCCTTTTTCGATATTTAATACTTTTATTCCAATTATAGTTTTTACAATTGGCTATTTTAATAATCGAGCTTTGACAGCATATCAAAACTATTGCCAATTCCAAAAAAAAAAAAAATTAGTGAAAAAAATATATTAGTAGATATCTAACATTTAAAATTAAACCTCTCTCCATTCAAGAAATCAACTTAATTCAATTCATTTTCCGAGATTTTTTGTCTTGCATTGTCCTCTTCCTGCCTCTAACGTTCATCTATTTTTAAAGAAACGAATTCCTCGTTTTAGTAAACTATTAAAGAGTGTAGTGAATAATCTGGAAAACACCTTAAATTTATAAATCAAAATTCTTTATCTTGCATTTTGTATACCATCCGAAGCCCTGCGCTGAACTAATACTTTGTAAATTAAAATATCCTCTGAAGCATTAATTTCAGACCTCATAAAGGAAAATAAATTAAAATAGGAACCCTCCATGGTCTTGATTATCTTAAAGTAACCACTGTGGTATTCTGGTTGTTTCGGAACACTATATCTATATATACAAGCAACCTTAATCGTTCATTCACCAGGCAATTTACTTTGGAAGACCCTTGGGCAAAATTTGACAATCGTTATTAATTTCTTAGTTCGAATCGCCTACAGCAAAGCTTATTCTTTGGTTGGAATACAATTATTCTACTTCATTCATGATTTACTAGGTGGATGAGAATTGAGGGGTGCATTCAGTTTGAAGGTCTCGACCCTGCAAGTTCACCACCACGCGTGACAGGTGGCACAGAGAGAACAAACGCTGCCATATCACGCACAAGGGAATGGAAGGAAAACTTTTCTGTTCTCTCTATTCCATTAGACTTAAGCTAACTTAGAAACAAGAAAGGAGAAATGAGCTTCTCAAATGCTGGTTAGAGAAGGATAAAGACAGAAAGATTTGGGGGTGGAAAACGGGTGGAGGTCTACATGGGGAAGCAGGATCTCTTACAGTATAGCCTTGGGGCTTGCTTAACGAGTAAAGTCACTTCAAGCTCCTATGCAACTCACTATTCGCTCGGCGAAGTAGAACCAGTAACTTTTAGGACAACTAACCAACCAACTAACTCGCAATAATCTCAACTTGCACCCTCGTTAATAAACCTTAAAAAAATGTAGCCTTTTGCTTTTTTGCGAGGTCAAGTTAAAGGTAAATTAGAATTGGATGGTTTATAGGGTATTCGATTGGACTTAAATGCTTCATGTACTAGAAGTTTTCAACTTTAAAATGAACGAAATATTTTTTCCCAATTGTATTTTAATTTGGCTGAAGTTTCAGACGTCTAGTCTGATGATTTTTTTTTAATTTAATAGAATAAAAATATCAACAATACAAATTTTCCAGCCTTTCCAACATCTGAAATTTTTATTTATTTACAAGCAGAAATTTATCCGGCATTACTCGGAATTTTAAAAGATTCTTTTTATATCCTTAAGAAATATTGTAAATCCTATAGAATCCCTACTAAACCATTTAAGATATCTTGAAATCATTAAAAATATTTCAAAATCCCTTGAAATTTACTCAAATTCCCTGTACTTTCTTAAAATAATATCAAATAGCTTCAAATCTTTTGAATTCTTTTGAAATTTATTAAAATTTGCTATAAATCCTTGAAATCTAGTGAAACCGACAAAAATGTCTGAAAAATCGTTTTGATAACTTTTATAAACTATTAATTTAAAAATTCGTAAAAGTCTCTGAAATCAAATAAAATCTCTTAGAATTCTTTAACAATTTTTTAATTCTTCCAAGTCTTTTGATCACTTAAAATTCCGAAAATTCTTTAAAACTCTTTTCAAAATCCCACGAAATCCTTTAAAATACTTTTAAAAAAATATTTAAAATACCTTAACATTCTGCGAAATCTTTTAAAAATCGTAAAGAAATTCTTTTAAAATTCCTCTGTAAAAAGAAGATGTAACGAAATGTCTAAAATCTCGCTCACATTATTGTGCCAAAAAATTATCGTGCTCTCTAAATTTGAATCCGCGAAATTCCGCTTTTGAATGACTCGATGTTGTAAAAACGAAAACAAATAATCTTTCGCGTAACGCGTTTATAGTTTACTAGTATAGCACTGAGTGTTACGTATAACATTTCTCAAATCCTCCCACCCCCCAATCGTAACAGAACTATAACAGCTTTTCTTGAAATGGTTCGTTTTTAGTACGTGAATAGTATAATTTCCTTGTAAAGACGTTGGAGGGATAATGTAACAGTTTGAAATAAGCGTTTAGTCCTGTTTTTATCTCTTGGAAAGTACTCAAGCCAGCGCATTCATGCGAACGGAGATGAATACGGACAACTGTTGCCAGTGTCCATATACATACGTCTTCGGGACGTTCTCTCAGTAATCGCAGCCCTTACAACTAGGGAAGGAAAATGTGGGTGAGTGTATGTTGAAGCTGAAGCATAAGCGAGCGGGGATGAATTATCGCTGGTACCACAAGTTGAAAGTTCTCAATTCCCATTACCCGAGGCAACCGGCCAGAAACCGATAGATTATAGTCGCCTGCTGCCAAAGAACCAACGCGCTACCCTTCAATTGCTCTCAAAAGCCACAATGTTCACCCCTTAATCGCTATTTATGTAGGTCGTAGTACATTCACAAAAAAAATATATGACATCCCCCCAAACAACTTCACGCCGTACTTCCTAATTTTACAGAAAATTACTAAATTTATGGGTATTTCCGACGAAAGTGGCATTTTTTCTTCCCTTGACGGTTTTAAATGCTTTAAAAGTTAAAATTTTCATTATAACTTTGCGAACTCTTTAAATTCGAATCAGTAAAAAGATACTGAGAAATTAGTAACTCTTCAGTGAAATTTCTGATATTAAAAATATTTATTTAATTATATATATATGTATTATTTGCGATAGAAAACTTCTTAACTTAATTAGATCTGTATTTATAAAATTTATTCCGCTCCAATTGGATTAAATGAAGCTAATATATATCATCAGATTAATAATATTTACGCCAACATGCATCATGAAACAGTGATCCTATTTCCGTATAATTTGATAAGTCTGACAATCGAAGCATCATGAAAATTTCACATTAAGTTCAATTCTCATTATCCATAATAATACATTTAGTATGTAAATTAATTATTATTTTAAAAGTAACATTGAAGTAAAAAATCGATAATTTTTCAGTTTAATATTTAATTTTATTGAAATATATTGGAGAAAAATGTGTGCTAAGGTAGATCTCGATAAGTGCCTGCAATAAAAATAGTTGAATGTCGAATTCGAAGCACGACATTCGTTGACGTTGATATTGGTAACGAGAATATCTGCCTTGCATTCAAAAATACTATAAAATGAATTTTACTTTTTTATTCATATACTACGATTTTTTGCAATTCTATGTTCAGAGTTTTCAAAAGAGAATAAAACTTTTATCAAGTCAGTGCAGCTTTAATCAAATGGTAACATTTCTTTCACTTGAAGTTATATACACTTGAGAAAAATAATCATATATTTCAAATTAATTAATGGAGAATTTCTTCAATTATCTAATATCTGATTTACAGAAATAGGGGACACAAAAGAAATTGCTTTCTCTATAAATGCTTATAGAAATTTGCGAATAAAGAATTTAGACAATAATAGAGGCAAATGAATGAGAGTTTTTTTGAAAATCGATAACATCCTTTCTGAAAAGTATTTTTCTACGAATAGAGTGTTATTTTCTTTTTGAAAAATCGAACATGAAACGTGCATTCTCGAATTGTCTGTGAATTGTAAGCGTTAGAAAACGGTTCGACAAAAGGTTTTCATTCAGATGGCCCAGACAGTTTGCACCAATATCCTGGCGATATTGAAATCAACGAGCGGAAAACAAAAGTTGAAACACACCTGACCCAGCGTATCCGTGCAAATCAGAGCGAAACGAAACGGAACGAAGCAGAGCGAAGAGCTTTAAATGGGAGGAATGTTCAATGACAGTGCATTCCCATTAATTTAAATGCAAAGATCAAAAATGCTTTTGATGTCAGAGATCTTCCGAATTTACAATTAGGAACCTTTTATCACTTCCGCGCTAATTTAATCAATTTCGCATAATCTTACAATTCAATTTAAACAAATGCATACATTTTTTAATACTACTTGTTCTATTATTTCGAAGACTTAAATTAATTTGGATTAGATCAGCATTAAGCTTATTCGGTCAGATTGATAATAGAGCTAACATGCATGGCAAAACAGTGATCCTATTTGAAAATAATTTTGTAATAATTCAATTATCGTAGTATAATCAAAATCATTGCCAAATGAAAATTAAAATATTAACGTTTAATATGTGAAATTTAAAAAGAATTTCAGCTTTTTTTCATGATCTTGTCTGCTGTCCAGAGAATTCCTTCACCTTTTATAAAAACCTTGCGTATTACTCCTATACTATAATTTTTTAACGAGACATATACGAGAAGAATGCTAAACTCATAGAAAAAACTCTGAAAGCTCTAATATGATAAATTTATGAGAGAACTACTAAAAAGTCATGAACTATGTAAATAATTTTATAATTCCGTTGTTTCAGCGTAAAAAGTTTTATAACTATTTTACACGGTTGACATCTATCGCATGTAGGAGGAACTGGTGCACAGTTTCATTCGCAATTACACCAACGGCACACCTTCTTTCACCCCTGCCCCGCAAACTAAACCATACCCTTTTGCTTTTCCTCACCCTCTGGCAAACCGCCGCGAACGCCCATTTAATTAATAGTTGCCAAGCGTTCGCTGCTTCGCTGCTTATGGAATTTTAGCCGTGATTTTCAGTCAACGGTTAATTACAAAATTATGTAGGTAATTCGTTAGACGAACTCGATGAGTGTTAGTACGATTTATATATTGGATATTACGTATCACAATTAAGCTGTTTTCTAAAAATAACCTCCCAAGTTGACTTCGGTGGTTTTTTTTTAAAGAACGATTCAGTTACAATAATAAATAGCGCAAGGATATGTATTAAGCCATTAAGAAATTGTGAAAAAACAAAGATCAATTTTGCTATTTCAAAAGATAATGCGTAGAGTTGGAATAGAAAGAAAATTTTAATTTTAATTTAACAATGAATTTTCCATCGTACACATTTAGTAAAATGTTTTTAAAATTTAAAATTAAGATTTTGCCAAGGAAGGTATCTAATAATTGTTTTGAGAAAATATTAAAAGTGATTTCCGGTGCAATCAATACGAGCGGCTGATCAAAACCAGAAATAACTACTAGTCGACCCTCCACGTATTGCTTTCACAATTTCTATAAAGTTACACTCTTTGATTCGAATGGGAAAAACAGTTGATTGAAAAGAATCTGCGTATTTATATTTAGACATTCCAATTAAAAAAGTTGAACTGATAATGGTGAAAAGCGACAATTACTTTCTCATTGAAAGGAACGTGGAGTGGCGACTCATATTCGAACTTTTTTGCTTTTTAACATTTCATCGATATTTAAGCGTGAAATTACAGGGCCCGCGTTTCGAACTTATAAGAAAAATTTTGATTAAAAAGTGGATCAAAGCGTTGCACAATGAAAAAAAAATGGAAAATGACAATTCACGTATTCCTACATAAATAACAATTGTTTCTCTATTATGCAATGCATTGTTCCACTTTTGGATTAAAATTTGACATCCTGGGACTCAGTTTGTGAACTTAAACTTTGGCCAAGTTGGTATTGCTAAGGATGTCTACTCCGAGTCACACCTTACCGCATGAATACGAAATGCTGTATAATCTTAGGCAACGCACGACGAGTTTCTATCCAAGATTTTGACACACGTTTCCGTTTCCTTGTAGAAAGCTCGGCGATGATCGCAACACTACTAGAAATCTATTCTCATAAATCTACCCTACCAACTTTTGAAAAAAATGAGCATCTTCGTAACATACGCCTCAGATAAATATAGAATAACATTTTACAGTCCATATTTCATCTGCAAAGACCCTCTTCGTATTTAAAATAATAACCACCTTTACCGTCGAAATGATTTAGTAGACAATTCTTTTATAAAAATGATCTCCACTTTTCGTCAGTGACGATTTCCCTAAAGCACACTTTCTCGAAATTTTCTGTGTTAACCTTTGATCTTAAAAGTTCTGAGTGAAACAGGAAATGAGTATCAAGTTGAGACGAGAGGTTTGCTTTTAATAATTCAGAGTTATAATCTAATATTTGTCAACAGCTCCTTTGTTTCAAGCAAGTATTCACTATGAAACTTCGAATTGCCAAGCATCTATCTGAAATGCGAATTTTTGCGATAACATTAAAAAAAAAGTACTTGGAATGCGGAATATTTAGGAAATGAAAAATTATTTCGAGGAAATTGCTTTTCCCTGCATTTTTCTCATTCATGAATATTGAGTTTCTTGAGTTCAATTTTAATCCATGTAGAATAGTCTGGGGCATCTTGCTGAAAGAAAAGAGGACGTTGTACTTCAGTTTAATGCATATTCATTTAACTTGTTTACATCTTTCTTAATACTGCATTAAATAGCTTAATAAGACTAAAGCGTAAATTATTTAGAAAAGAAATTCAGTAATCTTTACAATTATCATTATACAGTCAAAACTGAAATAACACTCACTTCTTTACACTTTTCCAAAAAATAGTTATAAGAATAAGGACTTAAAAGTATCTGTAAAAGCTTAAGGTTTTTATCACATTTCGAAGTAAGGCAGTAACAATTTTAATAATAATTTAAAAGGTACTTGGAAATTCAACTAAAACTTCGTGCTCTCACGGCTACTCTAATGACTTTTTAAGGCACTTTAGTTTGCGGGAAACTTTAAAAGTCTTTATAAACTGTTCTCTAACATGCTTTCATAGAAAATGCGATGGAAGCTTGCATCCGACAATAAATTGTGTGCTATTTCAATAAACAGATATTAAATTCTTGAGAACAATTAAGAGCCAATTTTCAATGATTATATGATCAGTACAAATAAATTAGCAGACTGCAGTTAATTAAATTCCAGGTGAAAATAAGGGATGAAATTAATTGAAGTAACAAAAGAGCTTAGGACACATGGAATTAGAAGAGAAAGAAAGGCATAATGGAGAGAAGTGTAAGTGAAGAATCGCTTGCTCGAAAGAGCAGTAGCATTGTCGAAGTTCCATTACGAGTTCGTAATAAACGAGGTTTCGACCACACTTCGCCTTGCTACCAATAAGTCTCTTTTCTCTCATTCTCTGTCCTGATCTCGCTCTTTCGGCTGATGCTATCTCTCTCTTTCTGGCCTTCCTCATTCTCGGCAAATCAATTAGTGGAGCTAATTACGCGGCTAGTTCACCGGATGTGAAGCGACGTACGTCGCTCTTACAGGTGCCAAGCCTAATTCTATGCCCAAGTCCGTGCAGGTGGTAACCCTGCAACATAGAAGATAATGCAGGTGTGAAAATGATGAGGTGCGTGATCGTGGATCGACATGACCCACACGCTAATTCATGTTTACGTCCGACTAGCGCTACCATGCTCGAAACTTTGCCATAAACGGGTTTCCGCGAGTGAGGTATACAAGCTCGATATTAATTTCAACCCAAACTGTAATGCCGTGCCTTTCTCTGGCAACAGAATGTGATGTACTTGGATGAAATAATGATTTATTAATTACTCGCTGGTTCGCTTTAATTAAAGGCTATGAAACGAGAGCTGCAAATTAAAGTTTATTTATCATTATTACACTCTAAATTTGAATCAGTCAAAACTGACTGATTCACAGTCACGTTGACTGTTTCAAAACAGTAATTTCCAGTGGCTGATTAAATCAGTCAGTTTAATTGATTTAATCAGCTGTTTTAATTGATTTAACCAGTCACTTTGATTGATTTAATCAGTCGCTTTGATTAATTCAATCAGTCATTCTGACTCTGGTTACATTTTTAAAAATATTTACTCAAAATATATAAATATTTCTTGAATATACACTTAAAGATTTAAGGTGGAATCACCTGAAATCGAGTTTTATTCGCGTTTTAATCACCAAAAATTAAAAGAGAGCGCGACAAACGTGGATTGCTTGCTCTTCAGCAACTGAAAACGTCGAAGAAGACTCTCGTCGATTTTTTAAAAAAATTACGTGCCCTTATTTGGCAAACGCTGGGGATGACTCATCACTTGCTTTCGAGGTCGCCTGAATTCGTCGAAAAACAAAACATGAAATGACTGATTAATTTGTCATTTCGAAAATGATAAACAAGTCAGTCAATTTTATTGACTATCAATCAGTCGTTTGAGGTGACTGATTGGATCAGTCACCAATATTGACTGATTAATCAGTCCAAACTACTGATTTTTCAGTCAAAATGACTGAAATTTCTGTCAAAACATACTTCACTAATTGGATGAGTCAAATTTTGACTGATTCAAATTTACAGTGTAGTAATTTCTGTATACAGTCGTTATTAATACATGTATTGCAATTCTTTGTGAATAAAATAAGGTATATGAGAATATTTCCCTTTAAAATTATGCGGATGGAACATATTCTTTTTCGACTGATATATGTCGAAATCCTTCTGAAATATGTAAAATTGATTGAACGACTTACAGGAATCAGTTCCGTAACCCGCATATGTCACTCACTTGCTACACATGTTTCTCGGTAATATAAATGTCTCTGAACATCCACTATCCTAAAACCGCATTAAATCTCACCGTCTCTCCTCTCGCATCATAAAATTACGATTTCTGTCAGAGCCTTCACATGTGTGTGTAAGTGGAATAATCTGATTTAAATTTTTGGTAATATTTCTACCACCACAACTTCTATTAAATGGAAATTTTATTTTTTCACATTTAAATAAAATTTCGTATTTTCGCGGGGATTAACGCAATATAATATAATTAGATTCGAAAGAATAGATTTTGACCTAGTTTTAGCGAATCGCGTTCGACTCTCTCTTCAGCACCCAACGTAAATTCAGTTTATATCCTTTGGTGAAAACTTCGACAGTTATTACATCATTTATTGCAACGCTGTTTTTCCATAAAATACTTGGCCGGCATTCATATCCTTTCGTATTGCGATCGGAATTAAGTTATTATCCTACTCATAAATTATGAATTCTCCTGCATTTCCGGTGTCAAGGCAGTTTTATTAATTCAAGTATGGAATATAAAAGGCGCACTTAAAAGCTATGCTTTCTTAAGGAAACTTTCCTGGTGCTCTGCTTTACAAACTTTTATTAACAGTCATTTTCTTGAAGAATTCTTTTAATAATTCAGTGAAATTAGTGCTTATACTATTTCAATAGCAAAAATTCCTAAAACAGAAGTATAGATATAAGCAAGTTTAGATAACCCGGGTTTTTTTTTTCTACAATTTTTAGATTTTCAACAAAATTACAGTCAAACATCCGTCCATGTTTACGTTTTTGACGGATGTTGACTATAATTTTTTCGAAAATGTAAAAGTTGTATAAAAAAACCCGGGTTATCTAAATTTGCTCATATAGTAAGTAACACATGCCCTTAAGACGTATGCGTTAAAAATCCAAGCGAAACCTATCGTCAGCTTGAATAAATGATAATAAATACTTGAAAGTTGAAACTTGTAAAGTAAAAAGACGAACTAAAAAGTAATATGAGAACTAGTTTCAAATTTTCAATTAGTAAGCGACAAGTGAAGTGTACTTGCGAGCACAAGATCAACAAGGAACCAGTTCTTACTTCTTTACCATAAGTTTCTTCTATAGGGTATTTATCCGGAAACTACCCTCTGGGGCATTTTCATTCGTCGAATATTGTTCCTTGGATATTTTAATTTTCATAACTTCAGCAAGTTTCACATTTTTTCGCGTAGACACTTTTTTACCTCTTGGGTGAACTTGCACTCTTACGTAAAAGTTTCCTCAAGGATTTTCTCAGCCAGCAGACTTTTTCAAACAAAAAGTGTAGTCGTTTCAAGAAACACATCTTGTCTTAGTTTAGAAGATAGATCCAGATAAATCTGCCTGACCATATACGTGCCATATCATTACTTTCTCTAAGGATGGTAACATTTTGAGTAATATGGATACGCAGAAGATTTCTGAGCTAGTTTCACAAGGACGAGCGCGTAATATGAAAAGTTTGTCAAAGCACTTCTAGCTCGAGGAAGTCGTTGCGACTCGGGTAAGCACTTACAGGACAATGGTTTTCATTCATCGTCGTCATCCTGGCCCCCCGTTGTTTCTACTAGAGACAACAAAACGGCACGTAATTGCCTACGACGGAGAGCGGTGATACTGTCATAAGTAGTTAACAATGTCCAACCCCGTGGAGTGCAATTAAATGAACAGAAATTCAGTTTGCGTTCGTTGACAGGGGATAATGTTCCGACCAGCTGGTCTCGTATCGAGTAACATTTCGACGCAGCAGAATCAATATCATATTCGACAATATGATGATAATCGCAAGAAGTAAAGAATTAAGTTGCTTTCTATGCCTTTAACTTTTATATTTCAACTTTTATATTGTAACTTTTACCTTCTCATTATGTTGCCATTACCTTATCTCTATTCTAAAAAGATGATTGAGTCGAAGTCGAAATATCGTAACGTCTATTCCGCACTCCTGATTCGATGAAAATCGATACTTGCCGAATCGTAAATTACACACGTGAATTTAATTTGAAATTTTGAATTTGCTTTCGTTAATAATCATTTTGTCACGAGTTAAGGGAATTTTATGGAATTTTTACTCTCTAAAACTGAATCAATCAAATTCCACTGATTTTCAGTGACTCTTTTCTCACGATTTTAATCAGTCATCTTCACTAAACTACTAAAAATTTCAGTGAATTTTCACTGATTAAAATCGTGAGAAAAGAATCACTGCAAATCAGTGGAATTTGACTGATTCAAGTTTAGAGAGTAAAGATTTTATGGAAGATAATGGGATTTTAAATGTTATCATAGAATTTTAAAGAATTTCAAGAAGTTCCTGAGAATTTTTCACGACTTTGATCAGATTTTAATCGGACTTCAAGGTACTTTTATGACTTTTAAAATATGTATTTCTGGGATTTAAATAAGGAATTTAAAACTTTATAGGGAGTGTTATTGAGAAATTTCAAAAGCTTTTTATGATTTTTAAAAGATTTCGAAGGTTTTCGTCAAATTTTAAGGGTTTTCAAGAAATTTTTCGATTTCTAAAAGATGTTGTGGAATTTTTATTGGTTTGATGGAGTTTTATGAGATTTCTAATAATTTATATAAAAGTATTTCGAGAGATTTTTCTGATTCTTAAAACATTTTGTGAAATTTTAAATGATTTCATGGAATTTGATAAAATTTCTAATGATTTCAAGGGATTCTAAATGTGAAGGAATTTCAAGAGATTTCTAGGCATTTTTAACGATTTTGTAACATTTTATGGGATTTTAGGATATTTCGTGAAATTTTAAGGAATTTTAAAAGCTTTTTAAGAGTTTTATGATGTTTTAAGGAATTTGATAAGATTTCTAATTACTAATATTTTTAAGGGATATAAAATTGTCATGAAATTTCAAAAGGTTTCTAGGAATTTTTAGAGATTTTTACGAAGTTTATCATAGATTTTAAGAGATTAGAAAAATAAAATATAATAAGTTATAGAATATGGAAAGAGAATGTAAATGCGCGCGCGTTCTTGTAATTAGAAACAATTTAACGATTAAGCTAAAACAAATTATGAGTGTATAATTTTACAAATAGCGCAAGTTACGTAAATATTGTCTGAAATTCAGTCCAACAGTATATTGATTCATTGCAAAAAAGACTTTTATGTCGCACGCATAATGAGGTTCGCTGCACTGCAGATGCAGCAACAGTGTATAGAGGTTGAGAAATATATGGAAGGACAATAATAATAACGATTATCGATTTCGTATGTATCCTGCATGTGTCAGGTAGATTCATTCCACCGTTTGTCACTCAAATCCCAAAGCGATTATTACTAAATGCAATTACTTTACGTTTCCAGCCAATTTTCGTTCTATCCAATCCGATCAATCTGCAGCGAGTGCATATGTTACGGGCAAATTTTTGCGCACGTACACCGCGAACTACGTGCAAAAAGTTTTAGTGAGCTACTTTAAATGCACTTGTCCTCACCTGTCGTTCGTGTATCGAACAACGGTAACCATGCAGTAGAGAATAAAAAACACCATCACACATACAGAGAATTGAACTTTACTGACTGAAAAGTAAATCGCTCTCTGATGGCTGTGATACATCACTTTTCCACTTGATCCCCGTATCGATTGCTACACACATACTTGACACTCGAGAGAGGAACATAATGACAATTTTTAATGAAAAACTCGCTATTTATGAACTCCAAAATTGTCAATTAATTTTACTGATCATTTAAAAATTAATGTGAGACATTGTCAGTGTTTATTGTTGTGTTTTTGTTTTTGTGAACGTATCGCAATCAATTTGCACTTCAGAGAGGCGGATCTTACGCCTCCTGCTGCTTCAATTAACTGGCGATTGTCTATCGACAATCAGTCACCGGTCTACGATTGGCAATTATCTTGCAATTTACCAATTATAAATTGATCCTGACTCAAAGAAGACTATTCTCATTGAAACATCCGTTAACAGTAATTTCTGTAGATAATACAATCATTGATGAGTGTAATAGACTTGTTGAAAGACCGCACTGACAGCGTGTCAATTTTCACCAACGAAAATCAATTAACGCATTTAATCACAATTTTAATCAGTATCAGTAGAGTGAATTGACCTGGTCTCTATATTTTCAACGCAAACAGATTTTTCACTCTCGAATATTCATCGCAAAAGAAAATCCGTTCTCATGTATTTTTCATTTTTTTTCATATTCCATTGCCGGGGAAGATGCTTACATATACTTTTTTGGAACTTTACCAGCAATCTCTTTCCCATGGACCAGTTTACTTTCCGCCATGTTCTTCAGCTCTTGAAATAAATCGATTTCGATCAGAGCTTGAAGAAAAACGGCTCTTGATTTTAAAGGCGTTTAGAAAAATACTACCTTAAACTTCCTTAAAATCTCTCAATTTCTTTAGAAAGTCTTCTTAATCACAAAAACATACTCTTGAAACTCTTTAAATTGAAATCTCATCAAAACCTTTGCAATTTACTTTTAAATGATAGAAAATTCTTGGAAAGTCTCTAAAATCTTTTGAAATATCCTTAAATATTTCTAAATCCCTTTGAATCCCTTGGAATTTCATGTATTTCTTTTTCTAGTCTAGTTTTTCCTCCTAGGAGTCCTAGGAAGTCTAGATTTCTAGTTTTTCTTAATTTTCAAAGTTTCGAAATAGTTCATAGGAACAGATGCTATTCGCCCTAACTATCAGCGACTTTTCGAGATACTGAGTAGATTGGAATTCAAATCAGAAGAGAAGCTTTCAGTTGCCGCTTTCCAGAAACCTTTGAATTCAATCAATCCCCTCGTAAACGAAGCTTTGAAGCGCAAGTGGTTCTCTGGACGAGTTTGATCTTCCTACGATTCAAATAGTTCATACGAGTATCTTGTCTTCCGTTTCCCAGAACTGCTTAGAAATTGAAGTTTATCAAGTGATTGAGATCCTAACTTCACTAGCAGATCAATTTTCCTTCAATTCATATGCACTTCAAGAGAAAATTTTAATTCAAAGTATTTTGTAAACTAGTAAGATTTTTTCGAGAAAAGAGTTAAATGAGTTTTAGCGAAAAATATTTAACTTTAAACACAGGATGAATCAGAAATTTTAGTACGCTAATTGAGATAAGATATTTGACTGGCATAGAATCACAAACGCCTTCAGCATTTCCTAATTGGTCTAAGCTGCTTTTTGATGTAAACATTGAAAATGCAACATATTTTGAATCTTCAATGTATATTTCACAGCAAAATCATATTAATTATGAAGTATTGGAAAAGCCAGTCCGCTGCAATAATTTACCAGACTTGCTGCAAATCATGAAATTTTTAACGATACAACCACTGAGCCTTTAATTTAGCACTTAAACGTAATCGTTGCAGTGGAAACGACGCAACTAATAAACGAGCATTTGTGACCAAAACTCGTGCCTGTAAAATGTCATGAAATATTGCAGAGCAGTACCTGCGCAGTAACTCGAAACCACGATGAGTGCGAGATTCGACTTTTATTGTTGCACTGACGCGAAATCGACAAAATATTCCTGAACAATCGCAAATCGCATATTAAAAAGCTTATAAATTCTACCTTCAATACGTTAAGCAGAATACATTGACGCGGGATAAAAGCTTCCAATATATTGTCAAGTTCGGTACATGAGAACAAATGAAACTCTATTAATTATATTAAATGTAATTAGCCATTTTTTTCTGAATTATGAACAATTCCAGCCTTTTATCCATTAAATCATTTAAACATTTTTTAATGTTATAATATAGTAAAATATTGAATATAAGAAAATGTAAAATGTGACTATTTTGGTTTTATATTGAATCTCAAATTTGAAACTTATTTCATAAACTTATTTACATTCCGAATAGAGTGTCATAAGTAAATAAGTATATATGTTGTTCTTCCATATCCCCAGACGTTCGGAAGTGCGAAAGTCGTTCCACAATGCCATATACTAAGAACATCCGATGATATTGCGAGAAGTGATTTATGCGCGAGGCGCGAGACCGCAATATGCGGCTGATACTAATGCTTATGCCAATATTCCAAGGAATCTACCTCAAACCCTCTTGGCCTGCGCAATGAGCCTCTGCCATTGTCCTCACCACTACCTCCTTTACATTTCAGTGATCAGAGCCTCGATCAAAGCCACGTTTCCCTTTTCCAAGGGCGAGTTATTGTTCTTGAACTATCGACCTTGAATAAAAAGGCAAAAATTCCATTTACCACTTTCCCATTTTGATCAATTTTATTTTTTGTTAGTTCGTATCAAAGAATGTGAAATAAAACTTAGTATCAAGTAAAATATATATTTGAGATACTAACAATAAGACTACCCTTGGTTGAGTTTCGTTATATTTTGCATTTTGAGGATATCTACAAATTTTTAACTTTTTTAGAAAAAATTTGAGAATTTCGCTTGGAGCATTCATTAAAAGTACTAACTGGAATTCGTATTTCGTAGACAGAAGCATAAGCAGATTCCTAAAGTTAGACGACCGTAAGCTGACAATATTCAGGAGAATCACTCTCTGAAAAAGTTTCGTTTTTATTAATTTATAAACTTGTTGAACATGCAAATCTTTAATTGTTCTGATAGGAGAGTTTAAAAATGATGTGGACAATTTGGTGCTTCAAAACTTTTGAACTGTATGGATATAATTTGCGAAAATTATTATAGTTTCATTTAAATACACATTTTTTATTTAAATACGTAGATTAGTCTGATATAGTTCATCAATCCCCATGCCCAGAAAGGGAACTTACATTTAACATTGTCTTATATTAACTGAACTGGTTATGAAACTATATAGATAGTTATAAAAAAAATGTAGATATAGAACCAGTAAAACAGACAGCTAAGTGACAATAAGATAGAAAACCAGAAATTATTGTGTTTGGCTAAATATAATACGACGTGCCATTTGGAAAATATGCAACTATTTATATACCTACAGTTTTTCAAACTGAACTTCTGAATTTATGTGAAATAATATAAAATAATAATTTCTTTCAGGTGAAATTCCGCAAGAGTAAAATAAGCTATCAAAAGCGTCATATGATCACAAAAATAGATGTCGTCGCCATCACGAAAGGCAAAACACGCCATCCGCTCTTATCCAAGAATTTAAATCGAGACATCTATTCCAAATTTGGATCCAGACACTGATATGATGCCACTTATCGCAGAAGTAACTTATAATTGAAAAAGTGAATAAATGGAACTGCTTCAATGAGCAATGGATTATTGGAAAATGAATTATCCATCTATCAGTTTTGCAACAAAAGAAGAATGAGGCTTTTGATGATGTCAACATCGGCAGTGGTAAGTCGTTAGCATTAATGAATAAGTAAGCTTAATTTGCGAATGGGTTTCACACCCCGAACCATCAGCTCCCTCACACCCGAGGGTATGTATTTCATTATTGAGACTGAAACCGTGACTGAAACCAACTCAAACCAAGTCAAACTTTCGAACCCTCACGAGTTCCTCCATTCGCTCCATTCCTACCAACGCAACCACGACCCGCCTTATGATTTCCGCTCAGACGACCCTTTGTCAATCGTCTCTTCTTTTTCCACCCCGAATTTTTTCGGCTCTTCTACACGAAACGCTCACGAATGTCACTCGAGATATCACTACTATGTCATCTCGAATACGACGTCATCGTCAAAAAAAACGACTAGCGATATAGTATCTGACAATCCTTTTCCTTCATACTTGAAGAACCATTGTTATAGTCAAACTGGAAATAATCTGAAGCCATATTCTCTCTTCATCTGTTGGTTGGATTGGTATTCGCCTATAGTGGATTGTTTCTGAGACTAAAATCAAATTATGAAGGATGAAAACTTTGGATGTGTGTTACCGACGTTCACAGACGTCGAGTGCCTTCAAGGGTTGAATGAAGAAATCTTTGCGTAAGCTTTTCACGCTTTGCACAAGCGACAAGAAACGTGCGAAGATAAATAATCTCAAATGGTTGCGGAGGATCTTCTCTACGATAAGACGGGCAATAAGGAAAATGGCCAACGACCAATTACGAGCGTCGAAAGGCACACGAGGCGTGAGACGAATGAAACTAGAGGACCAAAAAACTAAAAAGATGCTGGCACTGCTGAGAGTGACTAATCGACGTCCTTAAGGAAAAAATTAACGTCATCCTTCGTAACAAGTCCTATATAACTCGCATATACATGTACGCAGTCTGGCTGCGAGAAAAAAAAAATTAAACAATTATCGCAGTCTTGAAAAGGGGTACGCAGAAAAATTGCTTTAAATGAAAAAAAAAAGTGGTAAGAGGTGACGGAACTTGGTCTCGACTTCCCTTCATTCCCTTTCTTCAATTTTTTTTGTTCCCTCTGCATCCCTCTCGTTTTTTTCGTCACAGAATTCTTTCATTCTCTTACTAAAAATCTATCTTCTCCCAGGGCCACATTGAGATCTGAAATCAGAGAAACTTAATTGTATTAAAATTGAAGTCTATAAAATCCTCTCAGCCTAACATTTTGTCAACACATTTTTCTATTACTCTTATCCATATTTTTCTCAAGTTACCCTATTTTACGATAATTTTTTCACGTGTATGCCTTCTTCATACTTTGTCGTAAAATTTGAAGTTGAAATTATTCTATTTTTCGGGTACGAAACGTTTCATGCAAGCTGCAACAATCTGTATAATACATTTATGGTCACATGGCCCAATGCAGCAGGTCTATTCCTTACTTTTTGTTGCTTTCTCCTTTCCCTTTTTCAATGATTATTTTCCTCGTTTTAGCTACCTCTTTCTATTTTTATATGACTTTCTTTTTCGCTATCACTGCTTCTTTCTCTCTTTGGGACTCCTCATCCCATTTCTTCTCACTCCACAATCCCTCGTCTCTCAAGCGAATAATTTCTGAAGCGTACGCCCGCGTTTCCGGAGCGAATTGTACCGTAACAAGCGCACTGCGTTACGTACCTCTTACCTACCAACCCAACAACCTACCTACCGACACCCACCCCAAACCTTCTACCTACTTGCACGGTCTATGTGCTTTTGTCGTCTGTCGTCTACTTCTGCTTTACTACATGTATGCATAGGTTTCTCGTGATACAGCAACATACTGTACAAACTTCGCCGAAAATTACACTCAGCAGCTTTTTGTATATTTAGAATTCTGAACCGATTCTCCGCAACATCTAGGTTTTTCGCATGAGAGGATTTACATGAAAGCTTATTTATCATACTTTCTTTATGTTTGATAAATATTTAAAATATTCCTGTTGAAGTACTTTTTATTGGAAACGAGTTAGTGAATCTGCAAATGTATTATGGGGTTAAAATAATATTTCATAATAAGGATACTAATTTCAGTGTTGGGTAGTAACTTGTTACAAGTAACTAAATTACTAAAAAGTTACGTTATTTGTAACTTTTAAGGTAACTTAGTTACTTTTTTAAAAAAGTAACTGTAACGTAACTTAGTTACGATTTTTGCAGTAACTTGTAATTTAATTTTAGTTACTTTGAAGTTACTTTGTTTTTTTATATCTCTTTTTTATGGTCAATTTACATTTTTTTCTAATAAAAAAGAAAGAAATTAAAGATTCGCATTTGAAAATCGTTTTTTTTTTTTAATAATAATTTGATGAATTATTAATATTTTTATTATAGTAATATAATAATAAAAAATAATTTTATTAATCTTACATTAATTGTTTTTATTTTTAAATTAAAAAATTAAGGAAGCCAAAAAAGTAACTTTTTAGGTATCTTGAAGTTAGTTGTCTAGTAATTGTAACTAGTTATAGTTTCAAATAATGTAACTGTTACTTTTTTCGTTAAGTAACGTAACTTTAACTAGTTACTCAAAAAAAGTAACTTACCCTATACTGATACTAATTCATGATCAATACTTTCTCAATATGTGTACACTTACACTGAAATCTCCTGAACTCTCCTAAAAAATCTGAATTCACTCGAAGTCTTCTGAATTGACTTGAAGTCATTTAAATTCACTGGAAGTAAAGTCAGGGTCAGAGGTCAGACGTCCTGATAAAGAAAGAATCTTGTTCCTTGAATTGAATACTTCCCGAATAAATTCATTTCCTGGAACGGTTACATTAAAATAAATATATTTTATATTAATAAATCAACCTTTTAAATGGAGTTCAATCAATAAGTTTTCGATTCCTGTTTGGAATAAAATCCATGTCTAGGCCTCGGATTTGTTTTTTATTTCAAACTGGGGTTTAGCTGTAGCCTGTGGGGTGCGAATTTATCCTTTTCAGTGAATGGTCAAAGATACGACCATAGGTTTGAAATTTATCCCAAGGCCTTTTAATATCGTAATATATTCCATCTTTTCACTTTTTCGCAACTTCTCTCGCATTTCTCATAAAAAAAATGATCGATCTTAGAATGAAAGCGCGATGAACTATTCAGTCCGACCGTAGTCACCGGATATTATGCTGACATCAGGCATTATGCCATGTAAATCGGCAGTTGAGTCTCTCGATCTTCAGTTTTCTTAGCATCTTTTGATTTTAAGGCATCTTCAGTTTTCATATTACCTAAACCTTGATTTGTTAGTGAATCAGAACCTGGACCCTATTCCAAAGTTCTGAAAAGAAGTTAATTTCAATGTGTCAATAGTGGTTGCTTTATTTCTGGGAAGTGACCTTGATCAACGTTGCTAAACAGCTGTTAGAGCGCTGACCTTTATAATCAGCTGATAATTTACTTTAATCCTTATTATCGTAATTTTTGGATATTTTACCCATGGACCTATAGGTCGGTCCATTAAAAGACTCTCTTTTCATCAGGTCTTATCGTACATTACGAAACCAGTAGAACCTTCCATGTTTCCTATAAGAGGCAGACTGTCGAAGCCCATCGAGGCGATGAACGAACGATCTGTCGATTCATATCGGCAATGGTGGGCGAGAAATGGAAAAGGTAGAAACGCCGAACAGAGAATAGAAAGAATTTAGCTTTCTTTCGCTTTTTCTCGAGGCTTGAAACACCCCTTGACGTAGATCTTATTTAATGCTTAAAAATGGCACACCTATTGCGAACTGTAGTTATCAATCAGATTCTAAAGAATAGCATACGAAATCGAATAGGGATCGATGTTGAATCTTTTAAATTGAAAATGCCGAAGTATTATGATACTATTTCCTCATTAATTTGATATAGAATTTTGATACTAATTTTCATATAGGTTTATTCACTTTCAGAATTTGACTTAAACAATTCCAGAAAAGCGATCCATTTCATTTCAGCTTTAGCTTGAAAATAAAGTTTTTAATTTAAAACGAAAAGCACAGAGGAGTAAATTAAGCTTCGTTACTCACAATCACTTGATAAAACAAAAGAGTTTTAATACAATGAGCTTTTGCTCTACTTTACTTGTTTCTCCTCTTCAGTTTAGACACGCAATAAGGTCATGTTTCGTCAAAGTTCATTGTATGGGTGTAGGACAGGTTCAATCTGAGGTTCAGCGATGAGGATGATTAAGGTACGAGCAGTATCGGTACTAAAGCAACGTCGTAACAGCAATTTCATCCTTTACACGAAGGAGGAAACCCGTGTCTCCTTTCAAGACAGTATCCTCAAATAATCTTATTCAAATGTTACTTAGTCACGAAAAATAGCGAAGACAACTTTATTGCGAATAAATTCGTTTTGAAAATTAAATCGCTTCGTTGCAAAGGTAATCAACTTTCACCAGTTCAATATATTAAAAAATAACTAGTAATGTTCACATTAATGAAGTGAAAATCTCAACCGTGAATAATAATATCTGCACGTGCATTAACGTATTTTCCATACGGCGATGCGGTTGTAGTAATAGTAAACTAAGTTCATTTTAGCGGAATCGTAATTTTCGATTCATCTGTATTTACTTAGGATCATATCAATATTTCAACTGAGCGTTGTTTTCAGCAAGCAGGGCACGCTGTACATTTTCGTCAGTGTAAAATGATATTGCTTTCACAATGATTTGGCGAGTTTATATTTACTAAGCAAACAGTGAGCTTTTCAGAAATATTTTATGGCATTGGGGCATTCATGTGGCAGTCATTATTAGAGAATGACAATAGTTTGCACAATGTAGATATATTACTATAGCGACGAATTCATATTTGATTATATATTTAATTATGATTATTATAGGATTGCACGTTTATTTATGTTTTCATAGTTAATATACAGAAAGCGACGCGTCAACCCAAAAGGATAGGGAGCACGTGGTTTTATCCCTTGTTTCAACACTCTAAACAGCCAAATTTCTCTCTTTGATAAATACAATTTTCCAACATTTCCAATGTCGATTGTGCTGATCAGAAATGTGTGCAACTTGCGTGTCATGAACACATATTACGCACGTTTAGCCACGACGCGTGCTCTTTTGTACATAAACAGTCATATGTGAGGGAGAACGGTGCTATATTGTACGTACACATATTGTGGCTATGCAGTTCGTTCGAAATTCATTTACTTCAGGGCCGCACGACATCTGTTACCAGATACTATCATATTTTGTTTTTTTATGTGATCAAAATACAGTATTAATAGAAACGACAACAAAGATAATGAAGTGGGTAAATTAGCAATTTTTGTAAAATTTTATATAACAAGAACGAACGCGCGCGCATTTCTCTTCTTTTTACATATTATATAATTTATTATATTTTATTTCTCTAATCTCTGGAAATCTATGTTAAACTTCGTAAAAATCTTTGAAAATTCCAAGAAACCTTTGAAAACCTGTGAAATTCGTGAACATCTCTTAAAATTTACAGAAACTTCTTGAGATTCTTTTAATTTCAACAATAACAATTCAAATCGCTTTTATATTCTTCAAAAATTTATTAAAAGTATTAAAAATATCTTCAAATTCCATGAAATCCTTTAAAATTCTCACAAAATCATTTAAATATTAGAAAAATCCCTCTAAATCACTTAAAATTGTTAGAAATCTCATAAAATTCCTTAAAATTTCAGGATAATATTTCAAATTCCTTAAAACCACATAAAACTCTTACAAAGCTCTTAAAATACCTTAAAATTTCACGAAATATCCTAAAATCCCATATAATTCGACAAAATCGTTTTAATATCTTAAAAATCTCTTGAATTTCATAAAAATCACTTAACAATCATTAAAAATCCACATAAAAACCTTCAAAATCATTAATCTCTTGAAATCCATGCTAAAATTAGTGAAAATCTCTAAAAGTTCCTACAAACCTTTTGAAATTCCATGAAAAACTTTAAAACCTCTTAAAATTCCCAGAAAAATCTCTCTAAATCACTTAAAATTATTACAAATCTCATAAAATTCCTTAAAATTTCAGGATAATATTTCCAATTCGTTAAAACCTCATAAAACTCTTACAAACCTTTTACAATCCTTTAAAATTTCACGAAATATCCCAAAATCCTGTACAATACCACAAAATCGTTTTAATATCTTAAAAATCTCTTGAATTTCATAAAAATCACTTAACAATCATTAAAAATCGACATAAAACCCTTCAAAATCATTAATCTCTTGAAATCCATGCTAAAATTAGTGAAAATCTCTAAAAGTTCCTACAAACCTTTTGAAATTCCATGAAAAACTTTAAAACCTCTTAAAATTCCCAGAAAAATCTCTCTAAGTCACTTAAAATTATTGCAAATCTCATAAAATTCCTTAAAATTTCAGGATAATATTTATAATTCGTTAAAACCTCATAAAACTCTTACAAACCTTTTACAATCCTTTAAAATTTCACGAAAAATCCTAAAATCCCATACAATTCGAAAAAAATCGTTTTAATATCCTAAAAATATCTTGACTTCGATGATAACATTTAAAATCTCATTATCTCCCATGAAATCTTTAAAAATTCCAAAAATTTCCGTTAAAATTTTTTAGATTTTCAATATATTTCGAGTTTAGACTCATGAAAAAATGATTATTTACAAAACCAAATTCAAAATTTCAAATTCAATTCACGCGAAATTTACGATTGGGCAAATATCGATTGTCGAAAATCACTATCGATACTTACACGACGAATCAAGAGGGCGGAATAAATAGGCGGTACCATATTTCGACTTCGACTCAATCATCTTTTTATAGAAAATAGACAAGAGATTTAAAGAATGAAAATTTTAAATGATGATTTTCATTTAAATTTTGTTTGTAATGATAAAAATTAAAACTTGAGAACTCATAGAAAAAACAGAAAAAAGAAAATGAAGTTGAGTTGCTGAAACAAGTTACCTGAAACTGATTTAATCTTATGCCGCTAAAAGAGTGAAACCTACTGATCCAAGAGTAATTTGTCTAATTTAAAAAGGTTCCTTGCTTGACTGATGAAAGAAGCCGCACTGTTATTTGCAAGAGTTAACAAACCTCGCGTATATTAATCTGTAGGATTTGATGATTACTTTTGAAGCAATGTTCATAAAAGTCACAACACATGAAGCCTCAGAAGCTATCTTGAAAGAAAGTTTTTTTTTCTTTCAAACGTAATCCGTTAGGTATCATGTAGTTATATTTCTTTGAAGCGAGATGTTTAATAGCTGTTACTTATTCACCTGGCTGAATGCATTACCTTTACGAGGCAGTAAATAATTAGTAATGGACAATGCCAAGGATAATAATGCTCTCTTGAGACGCCCCCACCTCAATCAAGGACACTGAATAATAGAGTTTAAAGCCCTAGACTGACTTTTTAAATTTAAAAGATGATGGTATCTAATTACTCGTCTTCTTTCCTTCTATAAAAAAACTGAATTCAACTGCATCATCCTCCAAAAAAATAGTTTTTTGTTTCCATATTGAATTACTTTATGGAAATCGTAATAAAAGCCCATCATAGTTTTTTCTTTAAATATGCGGAAAAAAAGTGATAATTCTTCGTAAAATTTTGAGTATGAAGGTGTATTAGCGCACTATAAAATCCGAGAACTGAGAGGTAATTTGCATTCTTCTCCGGCTGCGTTGCCATTGTTTGAATAGTAGTTCACTAACCGCAGTAATGTCCCTGTTTGAAAAAAAAATATGGGTATCCAGTCTGCAGTTAAGCACATAATATGCGAAGATGAAAAATGTTGGTAAAAAAAACCTTTCTATTTAAAATTGTATATCTTTCCTGTTTCAAGAGTGATGACAGAATAATGCATGAAACTGCAATCTATATATTGCTCTATTTTACGATCCGAAAATCACTGCTTTTAAGTTCCGATATTGAAATCTTTTCACTGTCATTTTCAAATTGTTTCAATGTATAGCTTTACATGTTAATAAGATCCTCTTTTGGCATCCAAAGCGGATTTAAAGTCGAAATGTAAGTGCAAATATCTAGTATGGAAAGGGAATAGAGGCAGGTTGAATTAAACGAGTGCCAAGAGTGAAATCGAAGCAAAGTCCACTTGAAAAACGTTGTCGACTCGAACCAAAGCGAAATAGGTACGACCAACCTGCCAGAATCTACTGCCTATCCTGAACACCAATCTGCCTCACGTATTTCGAAGCTATTAGAGTTCGACTGCAGCAGATCGATACCGGCTGCATTTCACTGCAAAGTCCACAAACTTCGAATATGCTTACGACCTATCGAATTGTCGTTATAAGGCAAGAAACTCTTTTTAAGATTTAAAGAATCTGAAAATCTGACTGCCATTTGTATTATCCGATAAATGACTGTATAAAGTTCCACATAATTATTACTTTCGCTTTATGCCTTTTGCGTCGAGTGCTCGTTTTCATTTTTACTGCTGACGACGTTTCCATGAAGCACCTCATCGTTAAAATAAAATTTGCATGTAGCAAATTATACGCCCGTTATTTCATGTTGGGTGGAACGAAGCGCTTTCCGCTTTCTCAACAATATACATGTGTACCAATTCATGAGTGCAGTAAAGTTCTGCAAATTACAGAACGATATTGTTTTTTTTTATATCAAAGAAAATTAAACTACACTGTTATCCTTTCATCAGGATTTCCAGAGACAATGTACGTGGTTGCTTTACATATTTTGTAATATACTGGATAAAAGAATACACCAAAGGAAAAAAATATGGGTATAATACCTAGACGTTATGGAGTTCCATAATCCGGGGTCGACTCAGAAGTGCTCCTTATCCAAGTTCTAACGACGCTAATGTTCGCCTCCTATAAGGATGAAGAGTGGTTCACCTAATCCCCGTTCCTTCTTGTCTTCTACCCTCCTTCAAGGACGAATTTCTCCCCTTTCCAGAGCGACATTGGAATCCGCGAAAATTGCAATGGTGTGAGTGAAACTTACGGGATGAGAAACTGGAGAAAAGGAAAAGCATTTCCAACTTTAAGTCGCTTTGAATAATTGAGACAACGAATTTGAGAATCCGTTGAAAAGTTCATCCAATTTCTTCTCAAGAGATATTAATATCTAATCTCAATCCCCAAGGAAAATTTTTATCGATTTACTCACAAGTCTATGATCATTAGATCATTACCTAACACGAAATTATACTTGCTTTTAATAGATCTGTATATTAATGGATATTATCCTTGATATATATTTTTAATTACATATGTTTATCAATTTGTAATATTTGCAACGATACAATTTTTATGAACTTCCTACAAAGATCCCTTACTTAGCAAAGTAAAAAACACCACACATGAAAATGTTGTTAAGAATATTTTTTGGTATGAAGGTAGTACATTCAAATTACTCTGCATAGAAAGGAATTGATGATGTCTTAATCTATCTTTTATATAACTCGTGAAAGGAAGTATTTCCCTTCTTCATTTTTCCCCTTGAATACATTTATAGCTATGATTCTTCTTCAGAAATGAAATATCTTTCCCCTAAGTTCATAATCCTCGTCATATTAATCGACAGTTCATATTAAAGCTGCATATCTTTCTCACTCTTTGAGAACTCTGAAGCTTTTCTCTCAGACTTTCGTTCTTTCAACTTTGTCATCTCTCTAGTTTTTTGTTCTACCCTCGTGATTGGTCTTTGCTATCTCTCTGGCGCCGGGTTCATGCGAACTACGGAAACAAAAGGGTCTCAATAAAAATTAATAGTCCATTAACGTTCCGTCTTTTTGCTTCAAACGATCGCAAAACTTTTCGATACTCGCCAACCACCACCGTCATCGATGCCCAAAGCTATTCATCTTCGAGAGGCTCCAAGCTCCTTCGTTTCACGATTCGCGAGCAACCACAAAGTGGAAAGAGAGATGAAGGCGTGATAGATGGCATTAGAGTTGCACAATCAACCGAACTACCCTCACCCAACTTTCACGTTCCACAGTCTCGACCAACTAACGTACATCGAACTTAGACCTCGGCCATTAACAAGCAAAATCTGGACTATGAGCTACAATGGTGTCCATTTCGAAGGAGCAAAATCGCTGATAACTAGAGTAATCTACGTTAGTTTCAAGTTTATTCCTTGACATATTTCGCTAGCAGCTAATTACTTGTAATAAAAGGTGATACAACATCAAATGACATTTGAAATTATTTAAAAGATGCGTGAACGTTCAAAGCTGGACTTTTTAATTTTAGATTTATAAAAACGTAATACAAAAATTGTTTTGAAATTTATAACTTTACATTGAATTTGACGAATCAATCAATAAAACTCATAAAGAGGAGTGCAAAGTCTATTATTTTGATTTCAACTACCAATTAATTTACGGAATTTCGAGTATGATATGTTTATTAGTATCATTTGATTGTTTATATAGCTTTTGAGTTATTAATTACATATATCTAAGTACTAACATCATCAACTTTTAAATTTTAACTAATTTAATATTTTGCAGAATTGATTTCTGATTGATACCTATTGATCTAGAATAATGAAAATATTAAATTTTTCTCTCTAAATCTGAATTAGTCATAAGTTACTAACGAAATAGTGCCAAATCATTTACTAATACACTTCAGTAAGCATTTTTACTATAAACTATTTAAAAACTACTAATTCATAGTAAATAGTACTAATTCATTTAGTAAGACTCGCTAATTGATTTAGTTACCGTTACTAACTGAATTAGTACTTTTTTACTATGAATTAATAGTTTTTAACTAATTTATAGTAAAAATACTTACTAAAGTGTATTAGTAAACGATTTGGCACTATTTCATTAGTAACCTATGACTAATTCAGATTTAGAGAGTTGAAGTTAGAGTTTGAATTCTTCGTTTTATGAAAAAAGTATCGAAACTAAATATTTTTTCGCTCTGTACGCAGTCTTATATTTGAAAAAAGATTAGCGCTAAAGAGCGAAAAAATATCTATCTATAATTTTCGTTGAGTAAAATGGAGAATAGAATTTTGAGCTTAACACTTAGGTCCAACTCCCTTAAGTGGTTCACAAAATATAATATGATGCTAATTGTTTTCACAATTTCTTTTCTTCTAGGTAATTACTTTTGTGCATCCCGGGAAAAAATGAATGCAGTATAATATTTGTCTCTCGCAAGTTCGGGGATGAAATCCATCATACAACAAATGGACGATATTCCACATGAATCAGAACTGTTTGTCTAGTCATATTTTTTCTCGGTATGTAGCAGCAGGTCCTAAATCACTAAAGTCCACTTTTCTCTGAGTGATGTCGGTACTGTTTTCATTCACGTAGTATGCGGGTAGGTACGTTATAAACAAAGTAGAACAGGACAGTGCGGTCCCGTTCCAGGTCTCAATATATGTAGCATACCTAGTCTGACCCATCCATGTGCTATGTTGTATCATGGCTGTTTGCATCTCGTTACGTGGCTATTTGTTTATGATTTGATACCGTCGCTCGTACTCGTCGAGTGCAAATATAGAATAATTCACTAGGGTGGTGTAGAACTATGTAGCAATTCAGTAAGCAAGGGTCGAGAAAGCTCGGCAAAGACGGAGCTGAGGGACCCAGAGCGCCGCACCAGTTTCGTTCTCAGGAGTCTTCGTAAAAAGCTGTTTGCGTCTTGGGATTTCTTGTATTATCAATAGGGCGGCTTATGGGGTCTCTGTAACGTCGTAACCTTTAATCTAAAATTGCCTTTCAAAAAACCACCTTAAAAGGGTTCCAAAATCCCAATTTAAACTGAGCGCCTTTGTTAATAATTTATGCGTAAATTTCTTTAAAATAAGTTAGCAAAGTAGTTTCTAATAAGTTTCTTATCAGTTTCTAAAGTAAAGATGGCGAATAAGAATCCAAATCCAACTGTTAGGGCTGTTTTCGACATAATCGCAACCTCTTGTTTATGATAGGAAAAAAGAAAACTAAAAATCCAGCAGTACTACTAGTAAATAATTATATTTTGCGTGAGAATTTCCACAGTGATTTGAAATCTGAGAAATTAGTCTCGTTGATGTGTCAGTCGCTTTGAGTGGTAAAATCTATCGTTATTAAATTAGTTTTTTTTTCGTAAAGACTCGTAGAATAAACAAATTTTCTTGAGTTGGATTCAAAGTGCTATTCTGCACGAATGTGTACAAGACTTATGTACATGGCCGCAACATGACAGAACTTTCGTTATATACAGAAGCACCGAAGCAAAAAGGAAGGAACGGTGGATTCACTTAAGCGATCATAGTATTTTGCAGGTTGTACCAACCATGTACAGATGTCAGAAGCAACATCCCTCCATTATACGTATATATTTCACAACTGCGACCTTACAAGCCATTAGAGGCAAAACTTACACTTCCTAACAGGCATGCAGTAATTTTCATCAACTGCAATTAGTAAAAATCGAAATAAAAAGGGCTCAACGCGTTAAAAGCATGTGACAATTACCATAAAAGAAAATTTACTTTCTCTAACTTTATGCTAAAACTAAGTCATTTACGTCAGTCTCGCAAATATTTAATCTATTTGAAAGTTTGAAAAATTCAATATAAAGCTTTTATCGAATAATTCTGGATACTACACTTTCGATACATGATGTGAATCAAAAAAATGTGGGTGCTTATAGAAAGAAAAAAAAAACATCTCGAATAACACGAGCAAAATAGTGTCGACGACTGCAAAATTGAAAACATCCATTCTCTATTTTCTGCTGCCTTCTCTTCGAAAATGAAGTCAACCTTCATATTTCACGTCAGTTTTAGTCGATACAAAAACCTTCATTTTCCAGTACAAGCTCGAAACTCCTGACGAAATAAAAGATATTATCTTTCGACTTCTCGTGCCAGCTATGTATCGCCAAACACAATATATTTACGTATAGTAAGGGTCGTTCTTGATCCTATAATCTACATTTTACATGTCCCATTTTACATTTCCTAGGCAATTTATTTAAATTTATTTAAATTTATTTCAAAAATCTCACACGTTTCTATATAAGTAATATAAAATGAATTTTCAATCATATATACATGATACAATTATTTCACGTTTTATGAAGTATTTAAATAGGGTGCAAATTAAGTTTAGAAATTAAACTACATTTTCAAATATTTTTCAGGAGAGTAATTCTAGCATGGTCATTTGCAGTTTGAAGTCTTCAGTTATGAACGAGAGAATGAGAATAGCAGTCGAGTAAACGTTAATGTGTTCAATGAAAACTTTAGATGGGTTGACTTGTGGTAGAGGAATTACACCTAACGTTTCAGCAAAATGGACATTGACGATGCCGTATGCAATTGACACATGTAACAGCCTGAACGAATTTTCCAGATGAACAATGTTACGAGCGAGCAACAAGTTAATTCCTGAAAATCATGTGTATATGACGCTGATATGCAGTGATTATTTCTAAATACTAGAGGTAAGTTAAATTCAGTTGTATTAATTCCATCCCTTTCGCAGGCCCTCTTTATTTCTTTCCTAGCTATTCACTGTTTGCTTAGCATTTAATTAATTATCAAAAGTGCATATAATGAAGTTTGTTTTCATAAGTGAAGCTCCTATGTTTCAGTTTCAACTATTTTTGCAACTATTTTCAAAATATTGTCTCAAATTCTACATTTTTCTCCAAGCGGGGGAGTTTTACTAAAATATTCTTTCGAATTTTCTAAATTGTCTAATATCATCTTCCATTTCTTGAATTAATTTGAATTCTTCTTCTACATAATATCCCAGTGAAAAATTGAAAGAAGTTTTTAGAACCTAAAAAAAACCTTCTAAAAACTTCTTTCAATTTTTTGCCCACTGAGATTATATGCTTTCAAATTTGACAATCTAATTCCCATTTCTTTAATACTAGTATAGTCGTGCCAGTAATTGATTTTCCTTAATTTATTTTTAAAAGGTATATGACTTAGAAATTTCTTCGACTCCCAAATTAATAAAGTTTTATTCTTGACCCTAGTGCATTGTTCTTCAGATGAAATTTGATTGTGAGTCTAATAAGATTATATTTGCCGCAGATTGATATTGAGGAGACAGAAGAGGGTGTTATAAAGGTATTAATGTCGAAAGATGTACGAGTGGTTTAATCGAGAAAATCGTGTTGGAAAAACAAAAGTTTCGCAGGTTATATCTACGAAACGAACTCGAGGCCGGTGCCAGTCAATCACTCGGCTTGACGTCGGGCTTTCAACAGAACGCTAGGAAATATAGTCACTTTAAAAATCGCAAGCTCGTACACGGAAAACGAATATCGGTGGCGCGATTTATCACCCGTTTAACACGCGATCGAGAAGATTGAAGCCTTTCACGGAGCGAGCGAGCATCACCAAATTAATGCGTCGCATCGGCTCCCCTTGGATGCAAGTACTCTATCTACCAAAATTAGGATTTGTAGGCACGACCACAAGGTGTGCCCTTTGACAGCTTCTTTATTGAGATGGATCATCGTTAATATATTCAAAACATTCATTTTTCCTCAACCAATCATTTTTTCCTCTTTTTTGAAATCGGTTGCCAAATATTTTGCTTGACTTATTCTTGGGCTTTATCCAAAAACTTAACTTAGTCCGAAAGGTTCAAAATATAAAAAATAGTCTATTTTGAAGACTGTGACTTTAAGGTTTCATTTGTGTTGTTAAATGTATCAAATTGGCAAATCAATTTTAAAAGGAAGCACATTTTTATTAAAATCGAACTTAAGGGAAGCTCAACGCATCGTGTAAATATAGATACATCAACAATCGACAATTATTCTAGTTTTCAGTGAAAAAAAATTGAACGAAAAAAGAAGCATTATATTTCTACCACAATTTATGTTTCAACCCGGACTTGCAAACTCGACACTGGAAATTTCCGAATGAAATAAATCGCAGAATCAAAAGTGTCTGCTCGAGTTTTATTTCAGGATGATATAAAATTCTGATACTCGCGTTCCATGCTCGATAAGTTATAATGAAATGCTCTTGAATCCGCTTGATTATTAGTTCCGAACTTCTTGCGAAATGAATTTATAAGTGTAAAGTAATTATGGTCTTTTATCCTGCTTGTTGGTATCAAAATGAACTGAAGTTTATAGCGAGTCTTTTTTGTAGGTACATATTTAGAAATATCTTAAGATCAACTTCAGAACAGATATTATAAAAATTCAGCACAGGTCGTCAGATTACAGAACCCTTAACTTTCATTTGACAAGAGGTACTAAACGAATGAAACTCTCGTCCCGAGTGTATCGTTAAAAAGTAATCGATAGTGAGAAGCGATCAGAATCGAAACAAGATGCTTGTTCCAAACGTGATTCTGGTTTCCGTGTTTCCATCTCTTTTACTCTTTTCTGTGTTTATTGCTTCTTCTCCTCTCGAATGAGAAGAGCGATGCGACGAATTTGTCCATGAATAGAGGCGCCTTTTCCTCCTGAATACTCTTTTCCATCCGCAAACTTACAGAACCAGGGGTTGTTTCAGCGACTCTAGTCCTACTTCTTTTCCTCTTTTCGTCAATCTTATTATCTCTCCTTTTCTCGAAAGACCTATCTCTCCTTAGTCACGCTCGTTGGACTTCTTTCTTAGTGAAATTTCCATTCTGGACGCAAGCGGTATTAAGTAGGTGGGCGGGTATCTACACTGCACTGGTTGCTCAAGTTAAATGAAAACGAGCGATTTAACGAACGGTACGATTTAGCGTGGGAGAAAGATACAAAGGGAAAAATTCACTGAGAGATTGAAAGAGAGAATGGAGAAAGAGTAGCGGCTATCGATTCTGACGTAAATTTCGTCGGACGCAACGGAGATGCGACCATCAGGTGGTAGATTGTTTGAATCTGGTGGGAGCATTGTACACGTCCTGAAATCAATTTTCCCTCAAGATTTATGGCCCGCGAACATCTTGTTGAAAATAAATGAAGGCTACACTTTCAAACGATTTTACTTGATACACTTTGTTCTCTTCATAAAATGAAAAATGGTTTATTTGGATTGTAGATTTATATTTAGATTTAGCTATTATTTGCACAAAAAGTTATTATTTTTACACTTTGGAAGATTTTCCAATTATTACTGTGCAAACTTTGAAACACTAGAAATGCATAGCATCCAAACATGATGGAATGAGAATTTATATTTCAAAATCTGATAGAGTTTTTATTTTTCAGGATTGAAAACGATTTGCGTTCGCTTCAAAAGGTGAAGGATTGTTAGGCGTTTTTAACAAGTTTTGAAAAAATTCTAAACAACTTGGGTGAGTTTTTTCTTCTTTTTTAATGAAAAACACCAATCAATTGATATCCCTCGTAGCAAAAGAATTCCAGATTTATCTGAAATCGATTTATTGAGGACCAAAATTTCGTTAGGCCGAGAATTAAATAACAATTTTCTCCAAGGCTACAAATCGATAGACCGGGAAATACTTATTTTCCGGTATCAAATGACATCAAACTGAATGAAATTTCCTGTAATCGCTTCTACGTGAGGTTCAGTTCAGAGGTAAAACGATATCATAACATGCCTCCCTGTAAAACTAATATTTTTCAACCGGAGGGCAGCAGTACTCATATCACAAAATATGCGTTCGAACTACTACAGTTTATTGGCAGAGTAATCCACTGTTTGTAAAAATAGCCTTTTCCGCTCCAAAGTGAATGAAAAAGGAAATTGGCTTGAAACAACATTTTCACATTAGTATGCAAACCCCGACTACGTTCATTACTTAATAACACGAACATGTGCTATCATTTTTCAGATTCATTCTTTTTCGTTTTTGTATTTCGAAGGGACTGCATATAGAGTGGTATTGAATACTTAGTTATTGAATTTCGGGAATTTTAATTGTATTTACATGCAAATTTTTTAATTTTAAACTTTGGAAATGAAAAGAAATCTGAACCTTTTGATTCAACAAATTGAATCCTTTTAAAATTATATATTTATGGTACGCAAATTTAAATTAATTTTCCATTTTAAACTGTAGAGGACCGAAAGTTGGATATTTTTTTAGGATAATTAAAAGGAAGGTCGAAAGTGGTCATAAAATGGAATTGCAAACAATTCGCACATAAACGCATAGTAAGAAGTAGCTGAGAGGAGACAAGTGCACATAGAATCTATTTGCTCGTTGCACACTCGTCGCTAGAGCGTTAAATGGAAATTCCGATAGCGTTCAGCCTTCCTTTCTTTGGCTTCTCATAAATCGATTTCGCGCCACTGTCACGTTTTTCAAACATTTTGATAGTGCGGTATTTCAGTCGTGTTTGCGAATATTATATACTGCAGAGTCTACCCACAATAACAAATTACCGTAGCGGGTTTGCGCATCGATGGTAATAAATCCTTCTCACACCGATTTTCTTCGTATATTTGCAATAGCCATACAACTGCTTTTCACGTTTTCTCTATTCCTTTAATTTTCACCGTTGTTGTTCTCTAGAAAATGACTTGCAATTCTGATACAAAATCTGGCCACTGATCATATATTTATACCCATTGACATCCTATAAGTTACATATTTTCAAAAACCCGTTCCTTAGATAAAACTCAAATCCAATCAATCTCAAAATCAATTTTGAAACCAAAATATTAATTTTATCAACTACCGTGATTTTATAGAATTTTTTTTTATCTAAAAATAAAATCCTGATCGGAGGAAATGTAAGAAATTGAAATCTGTTGATTTCATTCTTTTCAAATCTGACATTCCCTTTTTTGTTTTATCTGACTCACCCTTGTTTCGTATTCGGAAAGCGCAAGATGTATAAGCCGAATTTAACAGAAATACGCGGTCTGGGACTCTAAGGGAAGGCAACACGAGCGACATGTTGATGCGGGTGTCAACTAGTGATACGTGGTGAAGAAACTATTCCAATAAGGGTAGGTTAAGCCAAAGGGAAAGCTCCGTCTGCAAACTGCTGGCACCCAGTCCCTTTATCTTGCATTAGTGCAGGCAGGGGTGGATTTTCTGAAATTCTTCTTCTTGGTTCAGAGTGAATGAAAGTCAGTTCGAAGTACTGCTATCACTTATAACGTGAAAAGAGAAAATATAAAGACTCAGGATTTTATTTCAATATTGTTTTTCATTTTACTAAATTCCGTAGTGTGAATTATATACTAGGAGACCTAAAAGTGTCCAAGGTATAAAATACAACGTGAATATACTGCATAGATTTAAGTTGAAAGCGATAAAAAAGTTGGAAAAATGGTGACTCTTTAAATGTGACTACAAATAAATACTAAAGTATGTATACATAAACTTGAAATTATATTCTTGCATATTTTGAGTGTTGGAGCCAAGTTCTAATCTAGAAATTCGATTTCTTCATTTTACTCAACAAATATTAATTTTGTAATTTTTTCCCTCTGTAGAATTAATCAATTCTGAACTAGAATTATGCGTACAGAGCGAGAAAATATTTAATTTAAATATTTTTTAAGTGAAATGAAAATATTCAATTTTGAATTTAGATTTTGAATTCTTCTTTTTATGCAAAATTTATCGAAATTAAATATTTTTTCGCTCTGTATGCAGTCTTATATTTGAAAAAATATTAGCGCTACAGAGCGAAAAGATAATTATCTATAATTTTTGTTGAGTAAAATGGAGAATGGGAATTTTGAGCTTAATACTTCGGTCCAACGTCCTTAAGTTGATTCATTTGGAAACGATTTGCATTTAATACCTTTATTTCCAATTTCTAGATATATGTTACATATGTTTCGAAATTTTCAAATTAAAGATGGATTGTCTAACCAATTTGTCTCATAATTATTTGAAGAATTTAAATCATTCTCTTCAAATAACATGGAAAACTGTACACGTGGTGACATCTAGGATCAACTTCCTACACCTTCCCTGAAAGAACCTACGCCGAAGATAAGGAATCCAGCAGTGAAGCAGTACCACTCAGAGGTTACTGACCAGTGGTAAATCCAAAAAGCATAATTAACCTCCAACTCTGCAGCTACTTGACTTTTTATACAAAGGCAAAGAAGAATCCCATATAATTGAACAACCTGGCCACTACTCAAGAGATTGCAGCCTTGATATTTGAGAATCGCAATTATTCGCATACAATCATATTCAACTACATTCAACAGAGTGATCGGCACTGCTCCAGGCACAGATGGTTCTAAACTCGAATACGACAGAAGAAAAAATACATCCTTGGGGGCGTTTTAGCACTAACATAATGTACGTGCCTTTCTTCGTTTTGAAAAAGTTTGTTTCTTGTGATTCGTGATGGTAGTTTTGAAATCTGCTTCAAATCGTCAAACTCTCACCTACTGGTGTTCAGGATTTCCTAGTTTTGACGTAAATACCGTAAATACCGCTAATACTAGTTGAAGGGTTGTCTGACCCTCAACAGGAACTGCTGTGCAATTCTTTTAACAATGTCCCATTATCGCTAATATATTCACACGAGAATAGTTATTACCTAGTAAGTCATGGAACCTGTCAATGGAAAACTGGAAACCAAGTACCAAAAGATTGCTGCGGAATACTCGAAGGTGAATTCACAATATTATTATTATTATTATTATTAATCTTTCTTTTTTAGAAGGTTTTTCTGCGAATTCCTAAATAAACTCTTTGTTTGTAAACAGTTCGCGAGACTCTTTTGTTTTTCTGCTCTAGAAATAGAATTTTCTTTCAGTAGTTTAGTATCTGAATCGTAATTCTAAATTCTAGTCTAATAGATGATTTTTTTATATTCCTCATGTGACGTTTTTACCTAGCCTTTAATTATCTATTGTGCATGATATTAATCTTTAACACTGCAGCAACTGTAGATGGATAACATTTTATTAGATTTTAATTTTTTTTCTTTTCTAGTAGAGCACCAACTCTAGAATTTTTTAAGTAGATTATTTTATATTGAATTTCTGTTAGTTGAAATCCTTTACTTTAGCTTCAATGTAAAAGTTGCATTTAAAAATTTTATTTCAGATTCGTGTACAATTGAGAATTTTGAAAACAGCAGTAATTGAGGAACAAACACGAAATGCGGACATTCGGGAACAATTGAAAGAAAAGGAAATAGAATTGCGTCGAGCAGAACAGGAACTCGACAGTCTTTCCTTTCGAAATCAGCAACTTACGAAACGGATTACTGTTTTGCAAGAAGAACTAGATAAAACTCAGAGCAAGCCGAAGAAGAATAGAAGTAAATCCTCCGAGAACAAGACTCAACCCCCTCATCCTCCAAATCATATCTTGGATGAGGAATTCCAAAAGAAGATTATCGAAAATGCTCAATTACTCTCCCAGATAGCGGATAAGGATAATGAAATCGAAGTTTTAAGAGAAGAGATAAAGTTTTTTGAAAATAAATTAAGTCTATGTGAAAAGTCTAAGATAGGATTAGAAATACACTATCGGGAAGTTATAGACAAATTTGAAAGAGAGAAGGATGAATTGCAAAGAAAATTAAGCGAGAAACAGAAACAGGAAGAAACTGTCTCTTGGTCAAGTGGTGAAGGAAAAAGAGACGGATGTGATTACGATTTGAGAGTAGGAATTACGAATCATCGGCAGAGTGATCACTCTCCTTATTCTTCTCCATCGGCCTCTCGAAGGTCTTCAAAATCAACTTTAGAAATGGGATCTAGAAAACCTTGGACTATTGCCCACGAAGAAAGTAGCGAAGAATTCGATTTTACCAAGCCCATTGAACTTGAGAAAGAGTTAAGTCACTGGAAGGCTCAGTATAATATTCTAAAACTCAAATATGATGAAATTGCGCAGAAAGAAAGCGTAGGGACACACACGGCTGAAAATTCCTCCTTTGAATCTGTTGAGATTAACAATATGGTAGGTGAACCTTATTTTGTTTTATATTATATTTCTTCTTCATTATATTTCATTATATTTTTGTTTTCTCTTTTTATTTATAAATTTTGCACAGATTGGGAGACTAACGGCACCCTTTCCAATTGGTGATGAAGTCGAGGCTCGTGAAGCAAAAATTAGAGACTACTTTTTACGAGAAATTGACAAACTGATAATTGAAAAGCATCTCTGTCATGTCAAAAACTTAGCTATAGCTGCCAATGTAAGTTGTAGTCTTTTAATTGTTCTTAGTTACATCCTAACCGATTTTAAATTTTCTTCTCGGAAATTTAAAAATATAATATTTTGTAGAACGAAGTGATGAACATTCACTTAGATACGAGTGAAACAAAGCGGGAAAAGTGCGAAGCAGAATTGAAAGAAGCTCTTTCTAGTTTGAATAGATTACAAGAGGATAAAGAAGTTCAGGAAGGAAATTACAAGGCTCAGCTTAGCACAATGAGTGAACATCTTGCTAACATGAACGAGAAATTAATTTGCCAAACCGAAGAGATTCAGCACTTGAAATTTGAGCTTTCGAACAAAGTAAGAACAGGAATACATAGAATAAAACAACCTTTCATTTGGAATTATTAATGTATTTCAATTTTTATTATTTCAGAACAGCAAAAGAGGAAAGTGAATATGAACTCAAGTGTCGATTCAGTCGACCATCTGAAACATTCCGTGATATAGGAGTTTTCGCTAATGAACTAAGTTTTATGTACATATTAAAAACGCTGAACAGTGACTAGCAAAAAATTCGACTTTATCCATCTATACAACTATAGTTGTGGTCTTTGAAATTCGATGTTTTTATTTATAAAATATAAATAAATCTTTAAATGTTAACTCTTTTGTATACAGTTTTCTTGCAAGAGTCTTTGAAATTGAGTTGAAATAGTATTTAAAGTTATATTAGAAAAATGACATTCTCAAAGAAAGATATTAATTTAAAAGAACTTTACTTTAACAATGTCAAATATTTGAGTATGAAAGAAACTAAATTTCTTCAAACTTGTAGAAAACTAGTTATGAAAGTGTCTACAAAATGTTTTAAAATTAATGACTTCGTGCATTAGTGAAGTGTTTTTCTTTTTCGTATCAGAAAATACATACTTACTCGTTATTGCAATGAATAAGCAACATCAACCTTTTTTCAAATAATACGTGAAACCATTGCTTGTTTCAATGAAAAATAATACAATTTTGTGAAAAGTGAATTAAAAATAATTGTGTTCTTACATATATCTATGTAATTAACAATCATTTTCAATTTATTCTTCCTAATTTTCGTCTATCTAACAGCATATATTTAAAAATAACTTTCAATCGTCATATTAAGAGGTAGGAGGCTAATTTCGCAAATCAGTCTACCTTGATTGCAAAACTAGCTCCGCAGCTACATCCTTGTTCCGCTAGTGGATTATTCGTTATTCTGAAGGCAGAACGAATTAATTCTTTGTGATATTCTATCGTCGACCCTTTCACATATTCTAGAGAAGTTTCGTCTATGACGACCTTTGCTCCATCTTTTTGAAAGATCCTAAAGAATAATTAGTGCAGTTTAGTACCATTTTAAGAATGTGAAGAAAATGTTAAATTATAGAATCTAAAATATCTTTCTAGTTACTTGTCGTCGTCATTAATGTTGGAATCCAGATCGAATTTGTACTGAAATCCAGAACAGCCTCCACCCTCGACTGTTACCCTTAGACATCCTCCATTTTCAGATATTTCTTTTAAACGTTTAACGCAACTATCGCTGATAATCAGAGCATCTTCAGATGATTTTTCTGCAGTTTTGGCTGATATGCTGCGATTCAGTGAAAGGGTTATATTCGTCCATGGAGGCCTGAAAATAAATCGTCAAATATAAATTATTTTTATTTCATGATGTCTAGTAATCCGAGAAGATGGAAAAACCAGGAATTCTTTAAAAGATTCGAGAATTTTGGCGTAAAAGTTTGTAGTGCAATTGATTTTTAACTATTAAAAATTCGCTTTGCATTTTTATAAATTCTTTTAAAGTCATCTTGAATTCTTTTAAATACAGGTTGAAATTATTCATTTTAAATTTGTAATATACGTTAAAGTTTAAATTACATAAAAAATGTAATTGAAGAAGAATGTTACCTATAAAATATAACCTTAAAGTGCAAACAAACCAAATAGTTTGCATCTAATATTAACTAAAAATTGAATGTATTTTATAAAAATTAGTAATCTTGTTTACTTATTGATTACAGGTGCAGATCAATAAGGTGATTATTTCCATATAAAATAGGTATGTATATGAAAAATGATCGTAGAAGATTTACAAATTTGAGGTTATATAAAAAATGTACATATGCCATTTATGAATCAGTTTTTGCAAATTAAAATATATTTAAGAATTCGAAAATTATTGATCATCATTTTTATTGTGTTAGTAACATTTATCTGTCATTCGCATATGGCCTGTAACCGCTTAGCGATTCTTAAATAATTTTGATTATTTCATTTTGTAGGCATTGTCAAGCTATAAAAACAGAAAATTAACCTGACAAAAGATAAAGGATTTATGTGTGCTTGTCTACTCACGTTAATAATCTTGAAAAGTATTGATTGGAAGCAAAATTCGAAGAAATTCCCCAAACTGTTCTCGTCAGTTTCGCCATATTTATTTTTGTTCCTCACACTCACTTAACTTATAGAATGCACATATGTACATGTAGATTTTTAGTAAGCTTCTTTACCGATAGAGTTAATAAATTTTCATGAATCGTATTCAGAGCGCCAAATTTAAATTCTTCTGGAAGTAATAAAATATATACATAATATGTATAATTTTAAAGCTAATATCTAGATATCAGTAATAATTAATGAATAAATGAACGGTGTCAGATAAAACATGAATTCTATTATTCCAGGTGAGATGATCAAGAAAATCAGGGAAACTAACATGAGAGATCGAAAAAAATCTGCGCTCGCATCAAAACTGCAACGACTAGAAGTATACAACAGTATCATATCAAGAATTATACTGTGAGAGACTGGGATGAATTAATTAAAAGACAAACTAGTTTATTCAGTTAAATATATAAAAATGTATGTTGCTAGTCTAACCGTATCAAAGATTCCAATTCAAGGAATGTAGATGGAGGGGATAAAAAAATTAAGGAAAAGCGGCTATTCTTAGACCCGCTATACTCTAACGGATGCATTTTTTTACAAAATGTGTTATATTATCACATATATCATCCCTCTTTCTTCAAATTCAAGAAAATTACTCGAAGATTGCTCATCCAATTTCCACAGTGGATTCTTTTGAATCAATTAAAATTCCACCTTCTGCAACATCATCTGACCTTCTGACATCATTGGAACACGCAAAAATTTTTGGAGATATTGTGTTAATGGTTTACCGAGCTTACGGGAGAGCAGTTGCCCCTTTTTGGTACTTTCTACTTGGTATAGTTGACTTCATTGAAGAAACACAGCCACAGCACTCCTTCTGGCAGTTGGAGAGCTGGGGAGAGTAGTTACTTTAAAAAAAAGTACAGCTAGTGCAGCTAGTAACCTAAAACAACGATGCAATCGTCCTTTATTATTGTGGTGATACAGGAGCACTAGAGTGCAAACTAGATGGTACTGAGATACTGAAGCATCTCTACCAAATTTTTTTTCGTGAGAAAAGCTACATCCAGTTCTAACTTTCTCAACTTTTCCAAGGTTGGCAACATTTGAAAAGCTCATAAGCTCTAATAAGGGTCCCTAGGCGCTTTTCCAATTCGCGGAATACCTTCGGCGCTTTTCTAGTAGCACGTTTTCGTCGCCGCCTTGCTCACCGGCCCGTAGGTTGCCTACGAAGATGCTCGAGATTCTCCGAACTGGTGCCGAAGCCTAGCCTCGACATGCTCGTTTTACCTTCTACGTATGCGCGAAGTAGCTTGATAGCTTCACTGTCGTGACGGTCAGAGCAACCAATCGAGCGATTCGGTTGAGAATCAAAGGGGCACGAACGGACAAGAACGACAACCAGGAACCAGGGAGTCGTCGCATAGACCTAGTGAAAAGCGACATCAGACCGTGCCCGAGGAGATTTTGTGTGTGCTTAGTGAAGCCCACCTATGGCTGTCAGGACATCTATAAAAGGGGTTTCCAGCTCGCTAAGACCTAGACACCCAACAGCTTCATTCCCTATTCGCCCGCCCTGCTCCTTTTCAATTTCGCCTTGGACGAGCCTCCTGTCCTACTCTAGCTCTCGTTTCCGCTTCTGTTATGTGTAAACGCGAAGTGCGGGTCGAGGTGTTTATAACTACCTTCTCGACGGTGGCGGCGAGGGAGCCAACCGAGTCAACACTCGCCAAAGTCACCAGGAACCTCGGCTCCCGAGAAGACTGACGGATTCGATGCTTCAGGAAACCACGACCCTCAAAATCGAATTTTGTTTCAAAACCAACCTTCGTTTTTGACCAAGTACGACAAAAGTTTCCAAGTTCGAACCAGGACGACGTTAGCCTTACAGTCCAGTCATCAGGTAAGGAATAGGAATCTAGATGGAAATAACTCAGTAATTATTTTTGTTGCTTAAACTAGGATGTCCACTAAGCAGTTAGAAAAGTGTCTAGAAATATTATTGGACATAAAAAAATTACTGGGAATTTTATTGAAAGTTTCGTTTAACGACTTTTTCTACTTTTTTTTTATAGAATTTTGTTTACTCTTTTTCTTATTTATTTTTTCTTTTCGTTTTGCTTTCTTATTTTTGTTGTCACTGCAGATAACTTTATGTTTATGTTTTTAAATTTTTTAAATGTTTAACGATTATAAAAGGAATAATTGGAAATTGATACTATTAAAAACATTAATAATTGAATACCTTAAGATTGATTGATTCAATCTTGTACAATTTTAAGTTTAAAGCATTTAAATTTAATTGATTTTAAATTGTACTCCTTGAAATTAGAAGCGACAGTAGTATTGTATGAATCTTAAGTTTGTACAATGTCATCTAAAATTTAAATCATGAACAATTTCATAATTTTACATTTAATATACAAATTAATGTAAATTGATCAATTTAAAAAAATACTAATTGATCAATTTGAAATCTTCGAAATTGAATAATTTAAAATTGAAAAATGCCAAATTTAATATTTAAAAAATTGTTTGATTTCAAATGTAAATATATAAAAATTTTAATTTATTCTTACATAGTTTGAAAGGTGAAAGATTTAATAATTTTTTTAAGGCTTCCAGAATACTGTTGCATAAATTTTAAAATTAATATTGAGTCTAAATAAAGGAAAAAGAAATAGGAATAGCAAAAGGAAAAAAATTAATTCCTGAGTTATTATCACCTACAAATACCTAATGCCTGAATTATTATCATTGACAGCCGGATGACAGCCCCGTGACGATTCTCTCTCATTTTGTCTTCGTCTTCTCATATCTGTAAATACAGTCCACGATGTTCACGGGGACGATAAAAGTGGAGATATGCGAGGCCTCAGGGCTCAGAGCAACCGACAAGCAGCGAAAATTCTGGCAGGACGAGTCGCCAATCCTGGATCCGTATGTATCGATGGATGTTGATGAGAATCCTTTGGACCGCTCATCTACCAAGCCAAAGACTTTCGACCCTGTGTGGAATGAGAGCTTTACCCATGATGTGCAGGATGCTATAATGCTAAACCTTACCGTCTTCCACAATGCTGCCCTGCCTCCAGATGATTTCGTGGCGAATTGTTGCATCCCTTTTGAAGAACTCCTTCAGAGGGATGATGAGACTGCTGATTTTTGGGTACGATTAAAAAATTTACCTATTTTTTATGATTTATTGTTGCCTTTTTTAAGAGCATTTCTGCAACAGGAAATTGTGTATCATAAGTGGATTTTATCATCTGCTAGCACTAGGAAATAGATGCAGGATAGAGATGACTCAGTAATAAAAGAATATTAAATATAGATTTTGATTAATTCGATTTTAAATATTTTTAAAATTTTGCTTTCAGGGTATCTTTTTTTTCTGTCAATCATGGAATTCTTAAGGAACTTTGATATATGTATCTCGAAATTAATTCACTATTTTATTTTTTCAAAGGCCTTTTTACTTATTGCTTTGAGCTTTAAAATCTTCCAGTATTGGTATAAAACGTTAAGCTTGAAAGCTTTGGTGAAACTATTTTTAAAGTCTTTCAAGTAATATACTACATTACAAATTTTCTAATTAAGATTCAGAAGACATCAGTTTTCATTTCATAAAAATTTAATAAACGTCTAATACTTGTGTACAAAATTTAAGTTTTTTCGCAAAAAATAAATGAGCAAATCATTGACATTTTTTTTAAAACGTTCTCTAATATTCTCATTATTCAAACCAAACACTCGTCATTTTTCTTAGTCCATCCCTGTACTGATATAAGTGACTTTGTACTAAAATTAGATTCTACTCACGTGTAAGATTACTTCAGCGTCATAATTTTGGTTGAGATGATTATTTTCCTATAGTTGTAGTTTCATTTTCTACTAATTTTTATTCACTCATTACACTTGCTATATTTCTAAAGCCAATAATAAGCAACAATTGCAATTTAAATTCTCCTATTGATAATTACAATTTTAAATTCAAGCCTTTTTTAGCACTTTATTATGCGTCTATTAATATTTTATCTCTTGGTGACTATAAAGACCACAAGTGTAAAATAATGCTTTCAAATGCTAGTTGCATAAGACACAAGAATTATTAGATAATAATGCATCATTGCCTGAATAAAAGTTTGCAAAGTTATATGTATTGTTGACCAGAATCTTTGTCTTAATTTATATTGAAATAATTCTTTCTTGACAATGAAGAATAATTTAACAACCGATACTTTTTTCCTTATACTCATATCAATCTTCATGTCTCTAAAATGTATATTTTTGAAAAGTCTACGCAATTCCAAAACTTGATTTACGAGACTGTAGATCTTTTGTCAGAAAACATTTACCCAGTCTTACAATTTATAATTGTAGCTTTTGACATTTATGCATTGCTCTTTTAGAATTTTACACAAAATTGACTAACTTGGCGACAAAACTTAGAAAATACTGAATAAGATCGTTTCATTGTTTACATAGCAAAACTATTTTGCAAAAATTAGCCTTCTATAAAAAGTAGCAATAAATAAATAAATTGTGTTTTTGCTTGATATTGGGGTTTTAGAAAAAATAGATCTTAGAACCTTATTTTCATACCTACTTAGAAAAACCTAAAATAATCTTCTGCCACGTTCTTCATATAAAACACCGTTCATTTTACACACCTATTTCACTTTTTATCTAATTTCATCGTTTTTTTTATGTATACATACTTACCAATTCCAAAAAATTGATTATCACAACATTGTTGTTCTTTTTTGGAAATATTTCCCATCACTTTTTCCCAGAAAAACCTAAACCTGACTCACAACTCTGCAGTCTTACATAAAATAATTTCAAGATGGTTAAACCCCAAGCGGTACTTGAAAACACGCTAAGAACAGATAAGATTATGTCAATAAACGTTTCTAAGTTGAAAGGCACTCACGAGATAGTAATCAGTGATTATCAAAGTCTCTGTGAACCAATTTGTAAAATTATTATTCTTGAATCAGAACATAAATCGAGAACATATAAAAATTGTTTTAATTAGTGAAATAGTTGTCGTAACGGCGACTTTTTCTTTAATTATATGATTTCCGTGTTTAATAATTATTTATTTCTGCGCATAAAATATGTTTCATACGCACAGAAATTATGCCTTAGCGATATGCTTTCGCAGATTGATCAGAATACAGCATGAAACTGTGGGAAAAATTACTGTGACCCATCCAGTACATTTGGTAAGGAGGGAAATAGATATTTATATATCTAGGATTGGAAAAATCTATAGGATATAGATTTTTTTTAATTTTCTGAGATTTCTTTGAAGTAAAAAGTTTGCGAGTTATATTTTTAATTCTGATATCATAGAAAAAAATGGTACTCTGTAATTCTAAATATTTTTATAAATATTGTTGCAGGTTGACCTTGAACCTCAAGGGAAGTTGAGGATTAAGATAGGTTTACAACGGAATAATCAAGGTTCGTATAATTTTATTGTTTTAACGATGATTGCGTGACCACTCAAAATATTTTAATTAACGAAAGTTTAATTTATTTAGGCTTTTAATTAAAAAAAGAAAACAGCTTTTATCAATTGCATGTTTGCTTTCTCTGATTTTTCACGACTTGTTTGTTTCAAGTTTAGTTTTATTTATAATTTTAAATATTCAAAGTTTACTTTCAAAATTGAAAGCTCTTACGTATTGATTATGAAACAATCGTCGCGTGGTTTTGGAAAAAAAAAATAAAGTTTCTTGAATTTTTTCAGGACAACAGCCAGGATGTGGTGCAGGCGACGGAGACGGCATCGGAGGTGGAGATGTCCGTGGCACTGTCAGTGGAAAAGAACCCCGACGCGAATTCAAAGAACGTCAAGGTTTTAATCGTCGCCGAGGAGCGATGCGAAGAAGGGTTCATCAAGTCAATGGTCACAAGTTTATGGCCACTTTTTTGAGGCAACCTACATTTTGCTCTCACTGCCGCGAATTTATATGGTACGTAACTTATGCTAACTGCTCAGGTATCTTTTTCCACGCTATTCCTTGGGGTTGGTGCAAATTTCCGTAGATTTCAGAATGCAAAGGTCACTCGCAGGTCTGCAAATAAAACTTTATTAAAATAAGAGAGTACATTGACATTGCATGCTGGATTCGGTATATAAAGCACGTGTTCTTTTTCCTGGAATCTAACTCAGTATTTAAAGATTTTAAAATTGCTCTTGATCTTGATATTCCGGTTGTATATATATACCGAATCCATGGGAATTGGGTTTTAGTCTTTCAGGTTGCACGTATGACTCATTTTGTTTCCATTCACATACTCTAAAGCAGTATTAACTGCCGTTTTAATAATTTTCTTGGGACGTGCATGCTTTGCCTTCGTTCCCGAATCAATCCAACGAATCTCAATCGTTATAATTCTCCAAAATACGTAAGGATTGGAAAGTGGGTTTTTACGTCTCTTAATCATGAGTCAGAAATTGCGAAACAGGCGAGAGAGAAACAAACTAGTTTATATGATGTTTATTCCAGAAGATTTTTATACATATTTTGATTTTCTGAAATAAATCTAAACTAGTTTGTACGAAATTCATTACAATTAATTTATTTTAGGAAATATATATTGAGTGTTAAGAGTAAATGAGTGAAATAATGTTATACATTTAAGAATACTTGAGATATTTTATTCAGAGGATAGCTAACTTTCCTTTAAAAAAGAAAAAAATTATAAACTATATTTCTTGGGAGACATTTTACTTTCGCAGGAAAAATCACACATGTATAAAATTAACTAAAAAATAATTAGGCAATTCTCAATTTTATTCCCTATTTCCTCTACTTTTTCTGCAATAGGGGTTGTGAAGCTTGAAATTAGAAACTAAAAGAGCAATAGAATCGATTTTTCAAGAGCAGGGAGTATTCTTATCGAAATCCACCGATACCAAACTGTAATTTTTGGGTTAACAAATTATTTATATATCTGTTTGAGACATTGGAAATTTTTTAATAGAAGGTTACAGAATGCAAGATTATAAGTCGACTTTAATGCATTTTTTAAAAATTCTTACCAGTTTTTGTAGCTATTATTTATCCTAGAATAATCCCTGCTCTATAGAGAAATAAGTCTCATAAGTCGTAGGTGAAATTGGTGAATTTATTAATAAGCAACTGTAACATAATTAAATGAAATCCACTCCCTACTAAAGAATTTCTTGTGTGATACTTCGTAGAAAAATAAAGTGGGACATCTAGAAGAAATTTTCTTCCGATAACTTTGATTCAGCATAACTGATCTTTTCTCCCTCTACACCTTTTTCTCTTTCTTAAGAGTTCACCATAGATCTAAATATGGTTTAATGGCGGAAAAGGGATACCAATTGTGTTTTTACCAGGGTTTTTGACCGAGATGATGTGACGTGTTTTGTCTGTTGTATTTCAGGGGCTTGGGCAAGCAGGGCTATCAGTGTCAAGGTGAGGAAGACACAAATCACGTTATTAACAGATTATTTTATGTTCTCGCTTGCAGAACCAATGAGTGTGCATTTCATTTTGTGCGTATTTATTTTATACTTTATTATTTCATGCAGGTAGTTTCAGCTCAGAACTCTTAAGTCTGAGAACCTCAGCTTCCTGATTTGCTCTCAGATTTTTTCTTCGTCTTGGTGTCTGTATGCTTTTCTGGTATCTTCTACTGGAAGTCCAGTTGCTTTTTCAAATCTAAATAACGAATTCGATAAAGCAAATCATTTGGACTAGCCTCATCGTTGGGTCATTTTTATTTTGCATGCGTTCTCTTCCTTTGAGGGAACAATTACAGGTTCGCCTTTATTATTTGACTACTAGATCTTAGTCTTCCATTTCGTTTCTGATATCTCGATTTAAATTTTCATTTAAATATCCATCTTTATTTTCGTTTACATCATTCTCGGCTTTCGCATATCTTTTAACCAATAACATAATTACAGCACTAATTTTTTTTTTCAGTACGCTTCTAATGCATGCCAATCGCATAAATGATGTTATTCTATGTTTTTTAACTGATTTGCAAATTTAACGAGAGATTTGTTTCAGTCTGCACCTGTGTTGTTCATAAAAGATGCCACAAACTGGTTGTGACAAAATGTCCAGGCATGAAGGACGAGGTACGTTTTCTCTTATTATCTTTCCCTTATAACCAATTATTTTTTAATTGAAATTTAATTACCTCTGACTAATAACAAAACTAACATTGTCAAATTTGAACAATGTTTTAGACGAGCCAGTGCACGCAGGGTGCTCGATTCAGTATAGACGTACCACATCGATTCGTCGTTCACAATTACAAAAGATTTACATTTTGTGACCACTGTGGTTCTCTTCTTTACGGGTTGATTAAGCAGGGTCTACAATGTGAAGGTAACTCAAATTTCCAAAGCTTACATGCTTTTCAATTTAGTCAAGCTATGCGAGATAAAACGTGTCAATAACGATCCGTTTTCATTTTCTATACTCTTTTCTAAAATTTTCGGGAAAATATTCATTTTTGTGGACAAAAAGTGGGTCATAAATTATATTCAGTACACTCGACTTCCCCAATAGTAAAGAAATCCAAACCAGAGTTTGTTCTCAATAGTAAAAAAATTCCTTTCCTCCAATTTCACTTCAAATGCGAATAACAACTAATCAGATTCAATAGAATGTACCTTACAATTGGACTGTTTCTCTATGCAGAAAGCGCAGCGCCGGATTTTAGTTTAGTGGGGCCCTGGGCACTAATAGTTTGTAGGCTGCCTTATAAGGGATTTAAAATTACAAATTACACAATATTTATTGCATATTTTTTAAATTTATCACAGTGTAATTTCCACATTCTCATCGTAATTGCATTTTTTGAGTGTCTGAAAATATAAAAAAAGAGGATATTCATTTTGTGGGGGTCCTTGGGTACGTACTCATTTGCCCTTATGTAAATCCGCCACTGTCTGAAAGCGTGCAGTACCTAATCCGAAGTAACAAACGCATTACGAATTGTAGCAGCTCGAATGTTTTTTTCATTGTACAAGATGAAAAGAGGCGAATTCGGTACGTTTTTCAAAGTTTCCAAGCAAAATGTTCATTTTTGTAGTAGTTGGTTTATTTGAAACACATAATTTTTCAGTTTCACATACCCTTAAATAAATACTTATATTAATAAAATATTGTCTTTCAGTTTGCAACATGAACGTTCACAAAAGATGCCAGAAAAATGTGGCGAATAATTGTGGAATCAACACTAAAGCAATGGCAGAAGTACTCAGCACAATTGGAATTTCACCTGACAAACAAGTAAAAACACCGAGAATCAATTATAGGCCGTCAGTTGCACAGCAGTCAGTTCCGAGTGGCGAAACGCCAACGCCGGATTCTTTACCTTCTTCGCAAAAACCTAAAGATGCTTCTACTCCAGGGGAAAGTACAGGATCTGGTAGCGAAAGTGAGTTAAGGAAAGTGAGTCTCTCTGACTTTAACTTTATAAAGGTGCTTGGAAAGGGCAGTTTTGGGAAAGTCATGTTGGCGGAGAAGAAAGGAAATCCAGATGAAGTTTATGCCGTCAAAGTTTTAAAAAAAGATGTCATTATTCAGGATGATGATGTCGATTGTACAATGACGGAAAAACGTATTTTGGCTCTCGCTGCTAAACATCCTTTTCTTACTGCTCTTCACAGCTGCTTTCAGACCAAAGAAAGACTTTTCTTTGTTATGGAGTATGTAAATGGAGGTGAGCAAATGTTTCCAAAGTTAATCCATTAAAATTCATATTATCACTTAAATTTTATGTATTAACTACTCTCTAAATCTGAACCAGCGAAAACCATACCATATCAGTGAAATTCGCTGATGAATCATCGGAATTACTCTCATAGAGGGCGTGATATTCCGCTGATTCATCAGCGAATTTCACTGATTTGGTATGCTTTTCGCTGATTCAGATTTAGAGAGTAGGGCCACTGCCACCCGCTACACAGCCATCGTCGCACTACCGTTTCTGTGTTCTATGTTCTTTTCTATATTCAATATCATTTAGTATACACATAAGGAGACCAAAGTAATGTAACACAAAATAAGAAAGTTTTTCGGTAAGTACACACGCCTGAACTTCCCGTTTGTCGCCCTACTATGAATACATATACAAAAATGGCCGCCCATTATATTTGCAAATGGGCGGCCATTTTTGTACATGTGTTCTTACTAGCGCCACGCACGGGAAGTTCAGGCACGTGTACTTCCCGAAAAATATTCTTATTTTGCGTGAAGTCCATGTACAGGACTTTGGTCTCCTTATGTCTATATTCTATGTTCAATATGCTCAGGGTCGCGTCCATGGATCCGGAATGCGTTGCGTTTTCGCGGAAAACCATGAGAGTGAGAGATGTACCATCATTACTATCTCTCTCACTCTAATGGTTTTGCGCAAAAATTCAACGCATTCCGGATCCGTGGGATGCCACCCTCAATGCTTTTTTTATTATTTCAATACTTTACGAGACAAATTCGAGACTGTTCGATATTCGACTTTGTTCAATTCGAGATTCTATGCCATGACTTTTTTATAATAGGATTAAAATATCTAATCCTTTCCTTCATTTTTTATAATTACAGGAGACTTGATGTTTCAAATACAAAGAGCTCGGAAATTTGAAGAGAATCGTGCTCGGTTTTACGCAGCAGAAGTGACCTTAGCGTTACAGTTTCTCCACAAACACGGAGTAATTTATCGAGATCTGAAGTTGGATAATATTCTTCTGGATCAGGAAGGCCACTGCAAATTGGCAGATTTTGGAATGTGTAAAGAAGGGATTTTAGATGGTACAACTACGACGACATTCTGCGGTACACCTGACTACATTGCTCCTGAGATTTTGCAAGAACTTGAGTATGGAGCAAGTGTGGACTGGTGGGCACTGGGAGTATTAATGTATGAAATGATGGCGGGTCAACCACCTTTTGAGGCTGATAACGAGGATGACCTCTTTGAATCGATTTTGCACGACGATGTGCTATACCCTGTCTGGCTTACCAAAGAAGCGGTGTCTATTTTAAAAGGATTTATGACGAAGAACCCCGCTAAAAGGCTGGGATGTGTCACTGCTTATGGTGGCGAAAGTGCAATTAGGACCCATCCCTTCTTCCAATATATGGACTGGGAAGCGCTCGAAGCTAGGAAACTTAAACCACCTTTTAGACCAAAAATCGTAAGTTGAGACACCTTTCGATGTTAAATTAAGTCTTGAGGTCACATTTATAATCGAAGTGCATTACAACTTTTTCCCATTTTTTTTTTACAGAAAAGCAAGAAAGACGCTGTAAATTTCGATACCGAGTTCACACGGGAAACGCCGGAACTGACGCCTGTGAACCATGACATCGTTCCTTGCATAAACCAGGAAGAGTTCAAAGGTTTCTCGTTCGTGAACAAGGATTTCAACCCTACCAGATTCGTGGCCCAATAAGTTCAAGGAAAATTTTTGAATTGAAGTAAGCTATCGTCTCTTATCTCCAGTCTGCTCACTTCTTAGGAGCGCACATATGGAGGGAACATCTTTCAGGCTGGTAGAATTCCCTGGCATAAAGGTAACGATTTCTTAAGAAAAAAAGCTACCGCGAAGGGTCATCGAGCGTATCTTTGCAAGTTGCAACCCGATGGAGCCTCAACGCGCCAAGGTGACACTTGCTTCGTGATCTGAGTCGAAGGGCTCGAGAGATTTTTGTTTTCTGCTGTTTCCCTGTTTGTTGTTTACGAGAAATTTAAGAGTTACTAAGATTGTTATTACTACAATACGCGAAGTGCTTATCGCACAAATTAAATAACAGGAGGAACCATATTTTGTACCTAAAGCGCGAAACTTTTTTTGGTTCACGCAATTTTTCAAGTCGAGCGAGCTTTGCGAGGAATCGAGCAGGAATCTTGATTCTATCGAAGCTGACTCAGTTCGGTAAACCAGAGACGTCCTTCTTATCCGTTCAATCATAATACTCAAGATTTGCGCAAATCGCTGGGCGATTACAACGAAATTCTTAAAGTTTTCAAAAGGAAAACTCGCAAAAAAATCTGGAAATGAAAGAAGGAAACTTCCCTCTCTTTCCCTCGCAAATCGCGCTTATTTTTTTTCCTCTTTTTTTACGGGTTGACCGTGAATGCACCGAGAAAATCAGAGCTAAAACTTAGGACTAGTTAAACTAGAAATTTCGACGAATGCGCAAAAGGTAATAACTCTAGAGGAATAAACGTTTGAAGTTTTCGAAAAACGTTTTACCTTCTCACATACTCTGACTTTTTGCAGCGAGGCAATCAGGATATCCTCATCGCAAAAGCTTAGAGTATTGACTAAAAAAAAAAAGATTGAACGTATATATTAGAAAGCAACGCAGGGTCACAGGTGGCCCCTATCAAAGAGTCTCTGATATAATATAATAAATATAGCACAGTGAATGAATATATTTAAATTATTTTAGCATACGCCTAATACAGCATTCGGTTGAATTGAGCGTGTCAGTGCGCTTTAAGTCTAGAGTAAGAAACAGAGTGCATATACCTATTTGTTAAAAAGTCGCTAAACTGTAAGTCGATAAGGAAATCGATGCACCTTCCACGATATAATTATTACTAAGCGTTGTCTCTAGTTAGGTGTATTAAGGCTTCGATTGCAATCTTACTACCGAATGTTAATCAGTGTACGTGCGGAACGTCTAGTGTCTGGGTTTCGGCTAAAGACTTTCCGTTTCACCAACCAAAAAAATAAATAAATTCTTCCAAACTCTCATTTTCTAGTCGTGCTATCAACGCAAGACGTTCGTGCACGTTCGCGCATTACTTAAGTGTCGTACCTAAGGAAAAAAAACTATAAATTTAATTTCTAGACTAATTCTTGAAATCTATCAGTAACGACTTCTTCGTCTTCGAAGACGAGTAATTTCCAATGCTTAGAATAGAATCGAAATCGAAGAAGTCGCGATCAATTCTGAATCCGCTTAAATCTCGCATTTTGATTGTAACGATAGGGATAATCTTTGTAAATTAAACAACATGGAGTAGTCGTACCAACATCTTGAGTATTTCCTATCGGCTCTCTTGCGACATTACAGCCCCAAATTGTATCAAGAAGAGCCAAAGCGAAATACGTTTAAAAAAATGAAACCGTAACTCAATGTCGTGATCGTTGTCATCGTTTAGCTATTCTAAATTAATTTAGCGTACGAAGGCGTCCGTAGCTTTACCAATTACCATTACCTGGTTCTAGAGGTCATTCCGAGTTCCAGCCTGTGCAGGACTCGAAACTCAGAATTGCACCTCGTGACTTATTATATATTGCAGAGTTTCGAGACGATTCGCCCAATCGTTTCTCGAAGCCTGCAGACCAAATACTTTCTGCGTTTGAAAGTATTCCGTTTTCAAACCAGCAAAAATATTTCTAGAATGCTTTCTACCTTGGATAGATCTCCAAGGTGGAAAATATCTCTAAATAAATTTCTTCTCGATGCTATTGTCCCTTTCTTCATCGAGAGAACCGTCTAGTCGATCAAAGTAAATTTGATAGTCAGGGTGGATTCGTAGAAATCCAGCATCAGCGCATCTGAAAGTCTTCTTCTAGCTTTAGGTCGTATTTCTATATATTTTCTGTTGAAAAAATTCAGGTGGGACCAACTTGAATCCAGGTGGAACCCTCTTTACTTGGGATAATCCTGAAATCTGAATTTTCCTTTCAAATGAATTATTGTTAGTAATCATTTTGGAAAATATCAAACGATTGTTTGTCCAATGATTGTTGCCACCCAAGTAGGAATTTCATCTGGATTTCTTCAACGAGATGACTTTTGATGTCGTGAGAATGCAAACCTACTAGATTTTACCAGATAGTTTAGGAATAGATTAATTATCGTGTTTGGAGGTATTCTTTAAAAATCCCCTCGACTTTATGGTCTCTCTCCGTGATTTTCTCCATTGCCTTTCGGAGTCCTCAGGTCTCAACTTATTTGCGTACCTACCTAATATCAGACGGCTTAGAAGCCAATGGCCTCCGTAACTTACACACTTAAGCGTGAAATCTAGTCAGTCTCGAGAAAGCAATTAGAGGTCGGAATCCGACGCACGAGGCGCAGGAGGCTTAATTATGTAATAATCAGTGACTTCGTTGATATGCATAATATCGTATAATGTATACCACCGACCGTGCGTGAATGCAAAAAAACGGTTAGTCCGGCCTATGTTTAGCTAACAGGTGATAGCGCGTAATTTTCAAAAAAGAAAATACCGGTAACGTTAAGTACTCGTATAGGACATCACGATACCTGTACAAAAACTACAAAATTATCATTGTTAGTTAGGAACCGTTCCTTTAGGCTTATCCTTAGTCTTGCAAATTCATTAGACAACAAATCGTTTATTCGCACTTGAAGAAATATTTTTTTGTTAATTAGTTAAAATATGTCAGATTCCCGTAGTGAATTTTGAGTTATTTAATTACAAGTTAATGAACTTAATACTTGAGCTAAAAAAAAATGTTTTTGTACGAAAATCCGATTTGATGTGTACTGATTTTTAATGAGTATAAGTCAAGGAAATCGTTTGTCGTACGTATCTCCGTCAAGCGGGAGTGAATCGACGATGAATCGCATTTAAGAATCCAAAACGACGACTGTTCGAACGACATTGAATCCGCACCATATTCACGCGTTTCTTGTGAAAGAACGACTAATGCGACGATCTGTTGCCGTCCTACTCACATCGATTCGAGCAAATTTCCCCGAAATTTGAATTTTGATTTCAACTTTCCGAGAGAAAATCGGCACGCCGTCCTTCGCAGGTGGTACGTATAACGCACGATGTGGAATCCGTCGTTCGAAGACTCGTTTATTACGAGAACTTTGTTCTAAATTGAAGGAAAGCAAAAGTCAAATTGTAGAGTGTCTTAATAGTGTTGTTTTTCAAATCAGTTTTTATCGTCGAGGAAAAAAAACGAAAGTCCTGTGTGCGAAGATACGTAGCGAGAAGTCTTGTATTTCGTGGAAGAATCGTGAAAAAAAACTTGCGAGAAATAATTTATAAATCGGAAGTTTCTATGTATAGTAGTAGGAATTGCGAAAAATCGTTAACCCTGTTCTAGTACAATCTGCTGTTCTGATCGATGTGATTTTTTGTATCGCTGATTAATATTCTATTAGCTAATTGATAAAAGATTTATGTTGAATGTTACAATTATTGCGTCGTATAAAATAACGTCGCTATTATTACGTACTCGTTTAGAAAATAGAGGTACACTTATAACTTGTTAGCACAGTAATAGATTTGATGTTGATGAAAAAATGCGTATTAAGAGAAATTTATATTACGAATGCAAGTGTGCAATATTTAGTGAGTAAAGATCCGAGAGAGATATTTAACAAGGAATGGGAGAAAAAAGCAAACTAATTGTTGCAACTTAAAAGTTTAGACGAATATTGAACACGAGCTCCGTCGAAATACTGAACCACTTTACAATATCAAAAACAAAAGTGTCAGACAATTTTAGTATTGAATATTTGAATTGAAAACTAGTGATAATTTAATAGATTAATATTTAAATTGTCTGCGCTTTTAGTTCTCCATCAGTTGAAATTAAAGAAGACTTCCAAGAAGAAGTAACAAAAAAATGAAATACACAAACTTAGTCGCACACGCACGCAAATGATCGGTTTGAAAAAATTAATTTGATAGTTTTAAGTTAAAGTGCTTGTCCTTGAAACATTATTCATTACATTTTTGTTTTATTTTTTTACATCACTCGAGATACATACCATTGAATACATTTTAATAATACCATTTAATAATAGAAGCATCAATCATGAGTATACAGAAATACATATATATGTGAGATTGACCGAAGCTAGTGCAATATCTACGAGGTATCTGACCATATAATAGAGAGAACAAATTTTATTTTATTATAATACACTTCCGTCGAATCGTTTGATCACGACGATTATTATCATTACTCTTATACTGGGAGGACGATCGATGATCAAAGAGACTCGTACAAATGTATTTTCGTATTGTTATTGCTTTCACTCGCACTCGAATTAATAATCCTCGCGCAAATTTTCACTGTCTAGTTGCGCACTTCTGTATACCAAAGAGAATAAGTTACGTTTAGTTGTGCGCGCTTATATCGAACATCGATCGACGTATCAATTATCAGAAACTGTCCATGAAACCCGCCATATTATTGTAAAGGATCTTTTTCTTTATTGCGTATGTAAGGCGAACGACAAACTCAGGCTGAGCAACTTTCATCAACTTACATACTTAAAAATGTAAACAGTTGTGTAGTTTCTTTTAGAAGATTGTAATTTTTTTCTGGGTAGAAAATATAAATGGGTAAATCTGAAAACAACAAGATCTGAATAATATGGAACGAGATATGATCTGAAAAACCTAATTTATGAAAAATTATTTTATATTTTGTCAGTTTATGATTTAGTTGCTTCGTCTACTTTGTCTTAAAAAAAACTTCGCTGCCGGCCAGAGCATTTTATTTAGAATGTCGTTCATCGCAGATCTGAGAGAATTTGAAGAGTCTAATTTATTATTGTGATACTATAAGGGTTCGTTCGTAAAACCAATTAATAGGACAAATCTGAATAAACCTCTTGTTAAATAATCTTTAGTGATGGGTCAGAAATTCTTAAAGATGTTCATATCCTTCAAATATTCAAAATCAATAATGAAAAGACGAGCGCAGAGAATCAAATCACTTGTTTTTAAAACACCCATATTATCTAAAAATCTAAATATTCTAAAATATTTTCCTCATTTTTCTTAGGGTCCACGTTTATTAACTTATTCTACATTCTTAAGATAGTGGCTCAATGACTGTAAATGATGCAAATCTAGCAAATATGTTAGTTCATTTCAATCTCTGTTTTACGAACGAACCTCGGAAGATACATATTACCTTTATTATATATCTATATTACATGTGCAAATCGAGTATTTATTTCTTGACTGTTTATATGTAAAAAATATCATGAATCTTAGATTTTATAGGTCTTAAGAACTGAATCTCGATACCCTCCGCTTCAAGAATACGCCATTTTTTGCAATTTGCATTTTTTTTCGAGAGGTGATCTTGAAATGTGGAGGGAATCGTATTGGGTTGGTATTTTTTGAATGAGGCACTTCAAAACTTCAGTTTATTCACGAGTCTTATTGTTTTATAGGCTCAGGGATCATGTTACTTTTTTTTTACTTTAATTGAATTTTAAATGAGATTGCAAATTTTTAAGTTTTAATTTTAAGCAGCGTACTTACATTTTTTTGAGAGAGATTATTCTTACCAGCCCTGATTCAAATAGTTTTTTTTTTGTTTAGAGAGAAAGGGGAAGTGCAAAAGATAATATACAAATATTCTAGAATTATATTTGTATATTATATATGGATACTATTAAGTATATCCCGCTGTGTATTAACGCTAATGTACCTTCGCTTCGTATCGTATGCATAGCCGTCTAGTCCGTCGAAAAGAGGATTTGAAGGTATAAATAAGTAACGCTTTTGATGTTTTGAATGAAAAAAAAAAACATTACTAAAAAAATAACGTATGAAATTGTACAAGTATTATAAGCACAAAGACTCATTTTCACGACTAGGTAAATAAGAGTTTCAGTATTATTGCTAGTATTCGTTACGCTTTATACTTAAGAGCAGTTTTTCAGTCTATCATTTGTTTTGAAATAGGAGGAAACATTGTACAGAGTTGAAAAAGCCTAAAGAATATGTAATCTTTAATAAAACAACAATCCTCTTTGATTTAAGTACAAGTCGTGAAAATGAGTTTGCAACCGGGTGCAGAACACAAAAGAGTATTTCTAAGATATATCTTTTCATATCTCATTTTTAATTTACACTACCTTATCCGAGGACATAGACTCTCTATTTCAAAATTCACGTTCTGATTCCTGTAAACTTATTATTGTTTAAAAACTTTTCACTGGTGCCAAATTAAAATGAGTCATTGCTGGACTTGATTTTTATAAATTTATGTCGTGGGTCTGTCCTCGTGCAAAATAATCAGATATGCTTAACGTTCTAAAACCTGAGAATTTGCGTAGAGATAAGTTTGTAAGTTTCTTTAAAGAAACGAAAGATAGAAGATTAAAAAATTAATTTTTAATTGCAGACTTAACTCGATTCTAATTCTCAGGCTTAACGATTTGCATCCGCCTATTTCGGCACTTGCCAGTTTACAAACTAATCTATAGAAGAGCAGAAAGTAAAATGAGTGCGATAGACATAAAATTTGAAGATTTTATATTTGTCGCGCCTTCAGAGAAGCGATGATTATAGTAAATATATAAATATAAATACAGAAAGGAAAACGTTACCTAAAAAAAGAATAAGAAAGAAAGATACACCTACTGTTTAAGAGAATGTCTGCGTCTACGTGAATGTAGCGTTTAGATAGAAATGTACCTATTACTATTACTATAAAGTATAAAGTACGCGTACCTGTCTGTCTGCACTTGATGCCCCATTTTATTTTCTACAGTCTAGTAATTTTTGACAGAAAAAACGCATTTCGCAAAACGATTTTTGTTCTGTTATTGCCTGACGATAAATGCAGACAGACATTTTGCGAACACTGTTATTTGTCTGATTATCGTGTAAAGAATCATGAATAAAAAGTATATATATATACATAAATTTTGCCTTGTATAATTAGTCAAGAGAATTATTAATTTAAAAATCTTATGGATTACTTAGTGAAGTAGAAACATTGCTACAATTTTGGTCCATTTACATGCAAACCAAATTGTTCATAAATAGGTTTTTAGCTTTTTACTAAAATTCGAATGGTTTTAAAAATGTGTATTTATCTAAAACAATACTGTTCTTAGGATTCATTCGATTTAATAATGTACATATATTCATATTTAACTAATAATGAATTAATAATAATACAAATAGTAATAACAACATTTTACTGTTTGATAATCTGATTAGCAGAAAAATTACGACTAGCTCGTTGCTGGCGCCAGAATTCCTGCCTGGATTTTAGAAACTCTAGTCCCTCTTCTGCATAAATGGTGATATGCTTAGCAGATTCCTGATGTGCAGCTTTAATATCTGAAACCAGAAAAATCTATATTTTTTTTTCTTATTAATTATTTTTTTTTCCAAAAACTCATCACCTTAGTTTTCTAAAAATCCAAAAGCTTGTTGCATTTCCTGATACAACAGATCAAATTCTTCATTAATAGCATCTTCTCCGTCGCTCGAAGGATCTAAAAATTTCATGGAACTCAACCGATAGATAAATTCTCCCATAGTTTCTTTAATAACCGCCCAAGTAATTTTATTGTCTTTGTTAGAAGTGGCTTCGATAACTCCAGTTGCCAAGTTATGGAAAAAAATTATATTCCTCAGCATTCCGAATGTCTTATAAAAAGGACAGAATCTATCATAAACCGAGTAACCATTCTGCTGAAGAAAATCGTCCTTTAAAAGTTTAGCAACTTCAAGAACAACCTTGTCTGTTTCTGAAAGGGAAGCTCTTCCTACTAATTGTACAATATCATTTAATTCCTCCTCATCTTGAAGAATTTTTTGCGTTTTATCTCTCAAGATGGCAAATCCTGGAAAATGTGATTCGTAAAAATCGTCAAGGGTTTTTAAGTATTTGCTGTAACTAACAAGCCAGTTGACAGCTGGAAAGTGTTTTCTTTGAGCCAGTTTTTTATCAAGTCCCCAAAATACTTGAACTATTCCTAAAGTGCCATTGGTCACAGGGTCGGTAAAATCTCCACCTGGAGGTGAAATTGCCCCGACGATGCTGACCGAACCTTCTCTTTTGGGACTTCCCAGACATTTTACTCTTCCTGCTCTCTCGTAAAAATTCGCTAATCTCGCTCCCAAATAAGCTGGGTATCCAGAATCTGCTGGCATTTCTCCTAGGCGTCCACTAATCTCTCGGAGAGCTTCAGCCCATCGCGAAGTGGAATCTGCCATCATCGAAACGTTGTAACCCATATCTCGAAAATATTCGGAAAGAGTAATTCCTGTATAGATTGAAGCTTCGCGAGCAGCAACTGGCATGTTGGAGGTGTTGGCTACCAAAATTGTCCTTTTCATAATCGATTCTGCTTTTCCTAATTAAATTTTTCTTCAGAATTTTATTCAATATTCTACATATATTAAGGGTGTTGGAGCCAAGTTCTAATCTAAAAATTCGATTTCTTCATCTTACTCCACAAATATTAAATTTGCAACTTTTTCCCTGTGTAGAATTAATCAATTTTTAACTAGAATTATGCGTACTGAGCGAGCAAATATTTAATTAAAATATTTTATAAATAAAATGAAAATATTCAATTTTGAAGTTTGATTTTGAATTCTTCGTTTTATGCAAAAAATATCAAAATTAAATATTTTTTTGCTCTGTATGCAGTCTTATATTAGAAAAAAGATTAGCGCTACAGAGCGAAAAAATATTTATTTATAATTTTAGTTGAGTAAAATGAGGAATGGAATTTTGAGCTTAACTCTTGGATCCAACGTCTTTAATCAAGGTTGTTGGGATTTAGTAAATAATAAGAAGAATTACCATCAATTTCTACGGACAATTCAGGAAAGTCTCTGAGGACTTCCGACATTTCATTCCCACGTTCTCCGCAACCCACATAAACAATAACATCTGAGTTGGAGAACTTTGAAAGAGCCTAATAGAGATAATTTTTTGAAATTCGGATCAAGTACTTTGGAATTAATAGCCCAATAAAATAAATATAAATATTTTCCCTCTACCTGAGAAATAACAGTCTTCCCACATCCAAAAGCCCCAGGAATCGCGGTAGTCCCTCCTTGAATGCAGGGGAAAAGAGCATCCAGTACCCTCTGACCCGTGAGCAAAGGATAATTAGCCTTTAAGTTTTCAGAAACAGGTCTAGCTTGTCGAACAGGCCACATTTGTATCATAGCGTGTTTACTGATTTTTCCATCAAATTCAGTTTCCATGATCACTTCATCCACCGTGTAATTTCCACGTGGTGCCAAGTATTTTATCTTTCCAGAACATCTTGGTGGCATCATAATTCTGTGTGTTATCAGTGAATTTTCATAAACCACTCCAAATACATCTCCACCAGAAATAATACTTCCTTTCCTAAAACAAAGTGGAGCAAACTCCCAGGTAGTTGACCTTGACAAAGCAAGAGTGTTTAAACCTCTGGGAATGAAAATGGATTTTGAGATACTTTCAAAATCTCTCAGAGGACGTTGAATGCCATCGAAAATGCTTCCAAGGATTCCTGGTGCTAACTCAACAGACAGAGGTCTTCCACTTCTTCTCACTGGATCACCTACTGTCAATCCACTTGTGTCTTCGTAAACTTGGATTGTCGCTGTTTCTCTTTCAAGACGAATTATTTCTCCGATCAATTTTGAGTATCCAATGTAAACCAATTCGTACATTGCTGATCCAGACATGTGATCAGCTATAACTACTGGTCCAGAAACTCCATAGACGAAGCCCAATTCGGACTCTTTTTCTTCTATTCGGTAACGGGGTTTAAAGCTTTCTGTATCACACATTTTGTCCATTTTGGGTTTTTTAGAATTCTATTGACTTCTATCAAGTACTATGTAATGGTTATAATTTTTGGCAACATGCAATTGACAACTTCAGAGTAATATCAACATTTTTATTTGTTTTTCATTTTTCTTGATCCTAATTCGTGATTCTAATCAATTCTAATGAAGGATTTCACTCTAGATTTTACTCTTTAAAAAATTCGCCGGAAATTTCAAAAAAGTTAAAAATGAACAAAATAGTGATGAGTTTCTGAAAGTCGAAAATTTTAATTAAGAAGACACTAATTAATGATTACCTGGACACTTTAGGAGATTTTGCAAATACTTTTTGTCCACATTGAGTTGTCCAAGTAGATTTGGTTCAGAACTCTTCTTTTTAGCAGTCGCAGGACGAACCCTTCTTTTTTCTTTCACCTCTTCTTTTATCACTGATTCTTTTTCAGAAGAATTATGTTCCGAGAAGGATGTTTTTGAAGATGGAGTACAAGTTTTTGGTCTTGAAGATTTTTGAGAACCTTCTGCTGAAGAACCAGATCTAGTTTGTATGTGGTCAGAAATTGGTATTGTATTCTCTAAAAAAAAATATATTGATCAGAAATTAATGAGCTTTTGATAGGGTTCATTAAAAAAAATTAAAAATTAATTTTGGACCTACTTCCCAGAATATTTTGAATAGCTTCTTTTGCTTTCTGCACGCCAAGTCGAAATTGATCGAATTCGGGACGAATTCTCATTCCTCGGTAATAAAATACAAGACTGAGTTCGAAGTCACCGAGATGATAAAGGGCCTCAGCCTTGTAATAAATTGCTCTGGCATTTTTAGGATCTTTTAATTTCCCTCGTATAGCTGCTTCTGCATCTTGCAAAGCTTTCTGAGGCTCGCCAAGTAACAAGTGACATTTGCTTCGTGCAATTAATGCATTTTTATCATTAGGGCTGAGTTCTAGTGCCTGGAACAAAAATATTTAAATTGCCAATACGTGACTCAATCTCATGAATTTAAAAGATAAGGAAATATATTTAATTTGAGGAATATATTAAATAGTTATATATATAGATATTATTATATCAGTAGAATGTTTTTATTCTGAATTTTTTTAAAAATCATAAAAATTTAATTAATTCAAAATCAACTTAGGAAAAGCGTAAATAATATTTGAAGACAATATTTAGGATTATATTTTAATTTTTTTAATGAGCATGGCGTTGTTATAACTCATTAAAAGTTTTCGCAATAGCTATTATTTCTTGAAGTTTACGACGCAGTCTGCATTTCGCTAATGATATATTACATCCCTCAACTCCTCTATTTTCTACCCTTTACAATATTCGAGGCAGGCAGTGTCAGTATCAGAATAAACGATGAGGAATTTCCAGCTATCTTTAATCACGATAGATTATCGAGCGATTTTGTTTTAAATTTATGTCTGTGCTTTCGACCCGAGGTGCATCGTGCAGTCTATTTTTACTGAGAAATTGGAAGATATTTATCAGAGTTATCGCTATACGGAACCTGGAAACTTTGCAAACCTAGAGAAGTCGTGGAATTTTGATAAAATACTAGCAATTTTTTTATTTCCATCAAGTAAATATTTGGGTATTTTTTAATGTAGATTTTAATTAAAAGGTTTTAAGGATATTAAAACCAAGTTCCAATCTAAAAACTCGATTTCTTCATTTTACTTAAAAAATATTAGAATTGTAATTTTTTTCCTCGATTAATCAATTTTTAACTAGAATTACGCACACAGGGCGAGAAAATATCTAATTCAAATATTTTTTCAGTAAAATGAAAATATTGAACTTTGAAGATAGATTTTGAATTTTTCGTTTTTGCAAAAAGTACCGAAACTAAATATTTTTTCGCTCTGTACGTAGTCTTATATTTGGAATAAGATTAGTGCTACAGAGGGAAAAAATATTTATCTATAATTTTCCTTGAGTAAAATGAAGAATGGAATTTTGAGCTTAACATTTAGGTTCAACGCCCTTAATTAAAAACATGTAGATTTCCAAATTAAAAGAAAATCCATTTAATCCTATTTAAAAGATGCAATTGTGAGGTCATCCTGTAATCGAATTGAAAAACCTTTCTCAAAATGGACCTTATTTATGCAGTTAAGAGCAATCTTATGATTTCCACACTTCATTTCTCGATTTCCCAAAGCCAGCATCGAACTAGGCTCAGCTTCCTCAGGAATTTGAAGATCTCTATTTCGATCTTGTCTTCTCTTCATACTCAGGGATTGTTTAATATCCCTACTGCCCATATTTACAGCAGCAGCACGATCCTTATCCGTATAAATTTCCTCCTGACGATGAGAGACATCACTTTTTCGTCTTCGTTTCTTTTTCGATTTTTCAACCTCGATTTCATTATCCAAAGATTCTTTCGTAAATCTTACACTAGGTCTTCTCTGTCCTTTATCCTTGCCTTCATTCCACCCCTTTGACATTTTTCTCTGAGGCAAATTTGCACCCAGCTTCGCGATATCCCTTTTTATCATAGAATCTGCGGACATATGTCTGGTATCTGGACTATCTTCAATTCCAATTCGAACAAAACTTTGTAGAAAATCATTGTCTTGGAGAGTGGGTCTTAAAATGCCAGACACATGAGCAACAACTGCATCGTTGATTGATTTTGAAGAAGCTTCCTCAGTTTGAGAATTCTGGACACTTGGAGAATTTGGAGGATCCTGAGAACCTTCGAAAGTTTGAGGATCTTGATATTCTTGATTTGCGTCTGCCATAATTGTTGTAATTATTTTAACTATTAGGATAATATTTATTCAAAGTTTTTATCTTTATTTTCGTGGAACTAATACTATTTGTTCACTCATAACTAGCACTGACTTTTTCATTATTGAAACCACTTGTTGAAACTGATTCTTGTTAATTGAATAAATGAAATGTGATAAAAAAAGGTTTAAAACATTTGCAAATGATTCGAGAATTCGAAGCGAGGTTTAAACTTTTAGAGTTTTAAGGAAATTGTGTAAAATAGTAGAAGTGAAAAAATTTCTAGATAGACTGGAATGTGTGGATATCGACACCTTTAAAGGCGACTTGTTACCTTAGAAACAGTCAACAAAGTGTTATATCTAGCACGCTCACTGTTAAAAGTTACACCTTTAAAATCTTCAGAAAAGTTTGCAAAATTTTAGAAATTTAAAATGTTAAATCGGTGTAATTTTTTGTTGTGACGTTTTTTTATTTTTAAAACTAGACTTCAAAGTGACTTTCGGTATGAAATTTTTAATGTTAAGGGTGTTGAAACCATGTTCTAATCTAAAAATTCGATTTCTTCATTTTATTTAACAAATATTAAAATTGGAATTTTTTCCTTCTGTATAGTTAATCAATTTTTAACTAGAATTATGCGTACAGAACGAGAAAATATCTATTTCAAATATATATAAAATAAAATAAAAATATTTAATTTTGAAGTCAGATTTTGAATTCTTCATTTTATTCAAAAAGTATCGAAACTAGATATTTTTTCGTTCTATAGGCAGTCTTATATTTAGTAAAAGATTAGTGCTACAGAGCGAAAAAATATTTATTTATAATTTTCGTTGAGTAAAATGAAGAATGGAATTTTGAGCTTAACTTCATGAAACAATTAGGAGAAATCATTTTGCAGAAAACATAATTACATGGACGGCTTGAAAGAAGTTTGAGCTTGAGAATAATTATTGTTATAAATTAAGGGTGTTGGACCCAAGTGTTAAAATCCAAATTCTATTCGCCGTTTTACTGAACGAAAATTATAGATAAATATTTTTTGGCTTTGTAGTACTAATCTTTTTTCAAATATAAGACTGCGTACAGAGCGCAAAAATATTTAGATTCGATAATTTTTGCATAAAACGAAGAATTAAAAATCTAGCTTTGAAATCCAATATTTTCATTTTACTTAAAAAATATTTGGATTAAATATTTTCTCGCTCTGTACATATAATTCAACAGAGAGAAAAAATTCCAAATTTAATATTTGTTTAGTAAAATAGAGAAATCGAATTTTTAGATTAAAACTTGGCTCCAACGCCCTTAAATTAATTAAAGTCCGAGAATAATAAGACCAAAGGTTTAAAAATTATTTACACAAAAAGAAAAGATTAAACTAAGCACATACCTGATTGTATAAAAACAAAGCTTTACTAAACATTCCATTTTTTAAGTGTCCAGTGGCTTCGTCGACTCTTAATTTTGCTGCAAACGAAACTGAATCTTGTTTTTTCTCAACTCTTAATTTTAATTTTTGTTTACGTCGAGCGCTTTTCATCCTAGTGAAAATTCTAAGACTTTTAAATAATTCAAAAAATAATCAAAATATTAGTAAATGCAGACATTTGTTAAAATTTATATTTTAGAAGTATTCTAATTTGTTTGCATCGTTCCAGTTAAAAATTAAAATGTAAACTTCAAGAAGTTAGAATAAGCACAACTACATTACACAATTTTTATTGCAGACAATAAAGTTGATTTAAATCATACTTTAAAATAATTTTTAATGGAACTTACAAAAAATGTTGAATCATCCTAAATTAATTTCACCTAAATTAATTTACTTCAGTCTAAATATTTCTTAAAAAACTCACCTACAGTGTTTAGAATAACTAAATTAATATGTAAAAGCTCCTAGTAATTATTTAAACTATTTTTTATTTTAATTAGTCACATCACAGAATTTAAAAAATCCACATTCTTTATAATACAAAAATTTTATATTAAATTTGAACCGATTTGATAATTCAGATAAATAATAGTTTTAAATTATATTTTATTAGTATTATGTGATTGAAAATGTAACAACTGCAGTTGCAAATAACCAGAAGGAAAGAAATGAATTTTTGAAGAACCTTTTGCGGCGCAAGCTCAGGATTTACTGACTACTTAGGAGAAGTTATTCGATTGCATGTATCATACTAATTAAGGACTAATGTGGTTTCATGCAATAGTTAGGGTATAAATTTCAAATAACTCTTTATGAAAATTATCCAACCATGCACTTGGATATTTAAAGAAAATATTCGTTTAAAAAAGAATAATCTTCTAAGTATAATTCTTGTAGTAAAGTTTAAAATTTAAAGATTATAGTTTAGAGTTCTTATAATTTATATATTGAAAACACTTTCAATGTTAGTTATCCAATTTGAAAAGTTTCAGTGTAGAAGTATCTATATTTAATTAAATTTATTTCAATATTGTCTTTTTCAATTATAATTATAATTTAAAAAACCTAATAAAAGCTGTACAAAAATTAAAATCACTTAATAAACCTCATAAACTACAAAAAGAATATAATTTAAAAAAAAAAAGTATAAACTACAATTTTTAAAAAATTTGGTTTAAAATGAAAACAGGTTTCTACCTTATCAACCTTGTTGAAACCGTACTTTTCAACACTCCCGCCAGAGTCGAATCTCTTTCACTTCCGGGTTTAATCCTCATTTCCGGATTCCAAAAGCCATTAATCATATTTCATTCATTCATTCAAATCTGCCCTTTCAATTACATTTTTCGCGCCATTGAGCTTACTTTCCCATTGGCTCGCATCACCCGTCACCCTCCAATCACATCTCTCCTAAGATTACTCGCGCCGAAAGTTACCGCCATTTTTTTACAACATTTTATTTATCCCAGTCCCAGAAACTGTTTATCGTTCCAAAATTCATAACAGGAACTTAATAGAAAGACTTTTCTACTTTTAAACATGTCAAAAATTGGGATTTTTTATTAAAAGCAGGCGTTCCTGGACGATGACGCTCCACTCGAACGTCACGAGCATCGATATGTATCGATCATGTAGTAAATTAACCAACCAACCAACGAGCATCATCATCATCATCCTTCGTCGCGTCGCTTCTTCAACACATTCAACTTTTTAGTTTCAACACGCACACTTTCACTTGCTTGGGGACTCAACACTAGTGCACGTTAGTGCGCAGTGTGGAATCATTCGTTCACAATGGCGGCGGATCTTGATCAGTTTCAGCAGCTCTTAAACACACTCCTTAGTACCGATAACGATGTTCGGACACAAGCAGAGGTATGTAAATTATAGCAACATTTTTTGCCACAAATTTCAAGCCGTTAGGACCGAAAAACTAGGAACTACATGCTATAATCCATGCTCGGAATCACCGAACACGTTGCCAACGTGTTTGTCAGGATCATCACCCGCGTGTTTCTCTAATTTTCTCTATTTTCTCCAATTCATGAGACTCCGGGCGTAATTTATTTTCATTCCTGATAATCAATATTTGTACGATTATGACATTATTGGATTGCAAAAAAACTGACAGGTGTTCAGTTCTTGAAGGCAAATTATCAAAATGGTGTCCCACGGAAGCACGCGCCGCGCCAAACTTTACACTTCTTTCTTTGACAGTCACTCTCGTCTTAAGCTATTAAAGAACGTTTCATTTCACAATTTTTTGTAACCAAAAATGTTATTAGAAGAAATAGAAATTTTGTCGATTGGTTGTCTTTCTTTAATTAAAGGATACTTTTTTTTACAATGCTTTATAACCATATTTGATTTTCTTCTCAATTTTGCCGCCCTACACGGCTACCTGCTACTATATTTGAGGTACGGGAGTTTAAAAAGAATTTTGAGATATTAAGTATGAGATTTTAAAAAAAAATTAGGTTATCTTGAATGTGCCAGACAAAAAATTTGCTCTACTTTTACTAGACACGGTTTTTTTTTATTCCTTATTGGCATATGTATTTGGGGTTATGGAATTTTTTAAACTTGTGGAATGTGGGAGAGGATAGAAATTGAATTCCCTTATAGATCTATTTATAAGGTGCTTGGAATTCCAGGGAAATTTTGAGCAAGTTACTTTCTTGTATCTAAGTGTTACATAAATTTATTGCGAGGTGATTCACTTTCTTTTATAGCAGGAATTTATTAGTAGATCACTTTTCAGTATTTTAAATCTGGAGTACTATCAGTAAGCTCACTGAATGTTCGTTGTTCGGAGCAGTTTTTTAAATTTTAGATTATTTTGTAAGTCTGAAATGATTATTTATATTTGCAGCTTTTTAATAGTTTTACTTTTGAGTATATAATTTAAAAATTTGCAAATATATAGATTTTTGAAAAACTGTTTCCAGTATTTAATTCTATATTAATGTAATTTATTTATGTAATAATGATTTGTTTTTGAGATTTATAAAATATAGAGTGAATTATTAAATTTGTAACTTGTAAAGTCTAAAAGTTTTTGCTTTTGCAACACTTACCTTTCTATATTTTAGAGAATGATATTTTTGAGTTACGAAGTCGTTTTCAGTTTTAAAATTTAGTCCATTTTCTGAATTTTGATTGAAAGTTCATTGAATTATCATTTTTATTACTTCATTTTATCTTTCTTTTCCATTTTTTTATGAAACATTGCTCTGTTTATTATAAGTGATAAACAAAACTGGCTTTTTTATGTCTATTTTTAACTTTATCCTTTTCGTCGTTGATAAACCACCCATATTAACTAATTTATTTTTTATTTAATATTTATATTAAAAATAGCTTTTTCAAGCTCAAAAACTAAATTTAGTACTAGTTTTCACATTTTAAACTGTTCAAAAATGAAATGTATTTCATAATTCGACAAAATACAAATCAGGTATCGCAAAATACAAAGCAGGTATTTATTACCATTAATTTCAAATCTCGTAATACTTCGCATTATCATTGTCTTCATATATACAACGAACAACTTTAAATCATGCTTGCGAAGTATTTCTCGAAATTTTTTACTTTAATAATCTAAAATAAAATCTCTAGTCTAACAAAAAATGTATCCTTTTGTACGGTAATCTTCTTACTCTTATTAAATATTCAAAAGTAATAAATGATTATGCACTACTATAATTTTATTTTGTCCTGTATGTTTCAGGAAGCGTATAAAAATCTTCCCGTGGAAAACAAAGTTCAATTTCTTCTGAGATTTATTTGTAATGCCACATTCGCTGAAGATCTGCGCGCAATGGCAGCTGTTTTGCTGCGGCGGCTCTTCTCTTCAGAATTTATGGACTTTTACCCCAAGGTAAATTAAATTTAATAACAGAAAATAAAATTTTTACTTTATTAATCCACACAGATCTAAGAATTGAGCATTTTTAATTTTTTTAGATTCCGCCAGAAGGACAAGTTCAGCTCAAAGAACAGATTTTGCTCGCGGTCCAAAACGAACAAATAGACACAATCCGTCGAAAAGTGTGTGAGGTTGCAGCAGAAGTTGCACGAAATTTAATTGATGAAGATGGTAATAATCAATGGCCTGAGTTTCTTCAATTCTTGTTTCAATGTGCAAATGGACCCGTGCCAGCACTTAAAGAAAGTGCTCTTCGAATGTTCACGTAAGTTCAGTTTTAATTTAATTCTTGAATAATTAAATCTTCGAATTCCTATTTTATGAGTTGATTTTTAATTCCTTTTTATTTTAATTTAAACGATAATTTTACTGTTTCATTTCAGATCTGTTCCCGGTGTTTTTGGCAATCAACAACCTAGCTATCTCGTCTTAATCAAACAAATGTTGCAGCAATCCGTCATGGATACTGCAAATTATGAGGTAGGAAATTTTTTGTAAACTAAATGTAGTTTAGTTGGGAGATAGATACACGAGAATTTTGCAGTGAAAATCGTCACGAATTCTCCCAAGAGTAAATGGCCTTCTGATGACTGTAACTTGTGAAGTTTTAATTTACAGACAGATACGAGGCTGACATTTATTTTCTTTTAAATAAAAAGCAGATGCTTCGAATTAAAATTTGTATGATGGTCACTAACAATGTTATTTTATTTGTCAACTAGGTGCGATTTCAAGCAGTGAGAGCGATTGGTGCATTCATAATGTTGCATGACAAGGAAGCAAACATCCAAAAACATTTTTCGGAGCTTTTGCCAGCAGTTGTTGAAGTGACAATTCAATCAGTCGAGAAACAAGACGACGAGTCCTTGCTCAAGGTTTTAATAGATTTAGCTGAATCGACACCAAGGTTCCTTCGACCCCAGCTGGAAAATATAATGGAAATGTGTATGAAGATCTTTTCCAATGAGGAGATGGGAAATTCCTGGAGGCAATTGGCTTTGGAAGTCCTGGTGACTCTCGCAGAAACCGCTCCGGCGATGGTTCGCAAAGTTGGGGGTAAATATATCGTTACTCTGGTTCCTTTGGTACTGAAAATGATGACAGATCTCGAGGAAGATGAAGAATGGAGTTTCTCTGATGAGATTATTGAAGAGGATAACGATAGTAATAACGTTGTTGCTGAAAGCGCGTTGGATAGACTGGCATGTGGACTTGGTGGAAAGACGATGTTGCCGCATATCGTCCAAAATATTCCTTCCATGTTGAGCAATCCTGATTGGAAATACAGGTACTAATTCACATTATGGTTCAGAATTACAGGCTGCTGAGTCTTCCTTTTTTTGAAAAAATTCGGATTTTGAAAGTGAAAACCATAGTAAGTCAGCAATTGAGTTTTGAATCTAAATTCAAGAGCGTTACATCTGTGGTAGAGTAATCCGACGGAGTCTGTCTCAATCCATGTTTTCGTTTTGAAAACTAAATTTAAGACATTCCTGAGGTCGTTCTTGAGAGTTGACTGTATCTTTTCTATGATACAATCATAGTTTTGGAACATACATTAAATTTGATATAACTATATTAATTACCATTCAAAGAAAAATATCCAGAATTTCAAAGTTCGAAATATTTAAAAAGTCTTAGAACTAATTTAAAAACGATTTAAAATAAACCTTTATAGGCAAATTTTCTAAACAGTTTTTTATTTTTCTTATTTGTTTTTGTCTTTTAGACATGCTGCTTTGATGGCTATCTCGGCAGTCGGCGAAGGTTGTCACAAACAGATGGAGGACATTTTAAAGCAAATAATGGATGGTGTCGTTAATTTCTTACAAGATCCTGTAAGTATTTATTTCGAAATAGTAAATTATTCTAATATTCCAATTTTCCATTTGTCTACTTTTTTATTTTATTAAAAATTTCGTCATTGATGCTATAAATAATAAAAAATATGCAGCCACGGTTCGAGTCAGCAGTCGAATTCCTTTTGAGATTACGAAGGCGTTACGTCTGTGGTAGATTAATCTGACGGAGCTTGTCTCAATCTAGATTGTCGTTTTGACAACCGACTTTGAGATATTCCTGAAGTCGTTTCTGAGAGTTGACTGCATCGTTTCTATGATGCAATCATAGTTTTGAAACATACAATTTTGAATATTATACATCTATCAATTTCCTGTTAAAGAAAAAACTTTATTTATTCATTAGAAGATATTGGTAATTTACTTTTCTGCTTGTTTTTCAGCATCCCAGAGTGAGGTATGCAGCTTGTAATGCCGTAGGGCAGATGTCGACCGACTTTGCACCAACATTTGAAAAAACTTTCCATGACAAAGTTATCCCTGGACTTCTGATGGTGCTAGATGACAATGCAAATCCTAGAGTTCAAGCTCACGCAGGAGCAGCACTTGTTAATTTCAGTGAGGACTGTCCTAAACATATTTTAATTCCTTATTTGGATGGAATTATGGGAAAATTAGAGTCGATACTCACTGCTAAGTTCCAGGAATTGGTGGAAAGGGGAACAAAACTAGTTTTGGAGCAAGTTAGTCATTATTTTTTATTACTAATTCAATAGAATTAAACCCGTCGTAATTTTTGAAAAATTTTGGATTTTATTCTAAATTGTTTTCCAGGTTGTAACTACAATTGCCTCGGTCGCTGATACATGCGAGGAACAATTTGTTAAATACTATGATCGACTGATGCCTTGTCTAAAATACATCATTCAAAACGCTAATCAAAAAGAACATAAAATGCTCCGCGGAAAGACAATCGAGTGTGTTAGTCTTATTGGTTTAGCCGTTGGATCTGAAAAGGTAAAGAAAATTTAATGTTAAATGATTTTTTCTTATTCTACAATTGGTTTCTTATTATTTTATAATCGTTTATTCTAAATTTTCAGTTTATAACCGACGCTAACGAAGTAATGGACATGCTTCTGAAGACACACTCTGAAGGAAATCTCCCAGACGACGATCCACAAACAAGTTACTTAATTTCCGCCTGGGCACGAATCTGCAAAATTCTCGGCAAGCAATTCGAGCAATATTTACCTCTCGTAATGGGTCCTGTACTTCGTACTGCTGCTATGAAACCGGAAGTAGCTTTGCTAGACAATGAAGACATGGAAGGAGTCGAAGGTGATTTGGACTGGCAGTTTGTTTCTCTCGGAGAACAGCAGAACTTCGGAATCAAAACTGCTGGTCTCGAAGACAAGGCTTCTGCCTGCGAAATGCTGGTTTGCTATGCTAGAGAGCTTAAGGAAGGATTCGCAGATTATGCGGAGGAAGTTGTGAGACTCATGGTACCAATGTTAAAGTTCTACTTCCATGATGGAGTACGAACAGCTGCGGCTGAAAGTTTGCCGTGTTTGCTTGATTGTGCGAAAATAAAAGGTTAGTTCTCCAACAAAAAAAAAGAAAAAGTAATGAAGAGTTTGAAAATACAAATAATGTGAGAATCTACTATAATTTGAATTTTTTTTTACAGGTCCCCAGTATCTTCAAGGAATGTGGGCATACATTTGTCCAGATCTTTTGAAGGCAATCGAGTCAGAACCAGAGTCAGAAGTTCTGCTGGAACTTCTTTACTCGCTCGCCAAATGCATTGAAACTTTGGGTGCTGGATGCTTAGATACTCAACCGATGGCGGAACTTTTAAGAATTCTAGACAAGCTTTTGAATGAACATTTCGAAAGAGCTGTTCAAAGGTCAGAGAAACGCCAAGATGAAGATTACGACGAAGTGGTTGAAGAGCAACTCGCCGATGAAGACAACGAGGACCTTTATACCTTGAGTAAAATTGCCGATATTCTACATGCGCTTTTCATAACTCACAAATCGGCCTTTTTCCCATTCTTCGACCAAATTTGTGGTCACTTTGTGAAACTTTTGGCACCGGAAAGAGCTTGGTCTGATCACCAGTGGGCGTTGTGCGTTTTCGATGACGTGATAGAGTACGGAGGACCTGAGTGTGTGAAATATCAGGAATTCTTCCTGAGACCGATGATTCAGTACCTATCTGATAATTCTGCGGAAGTAAGACAAGCAGCGGCCTATGGTTGTGGAGTTTTGGGACAGTTTGGAGGAGAGGCGTTTGCTCAAGCCTGCGCGGAAGCTTTACCGTGTTTGGTGGAAGTTATCGATAATCCTAAGTCAAGAGCTCCAGAAAATGTCAACCCTACGGAAAACGCTATCTCGGCTGTGGCGAAAATCCTCAAGTATAATAGTTCCGCCATCAATGTCGATGAAATCCTTCCACGCTGGTAAGAATAATTATAGTCATTTATCTCAAAAGCTGAGAGAAATCGTATTAAATGTTAATAATTAATTTTGTGTTTAGGCTCTCATGGCTGCCGGTTGTGGAGGATGAAGACGAAGCTCCTCATGTATACGGATATCTTTGTGACTTGATAGAAGCGAACCATCCTATCGTTTTAGGAATCAACAACTCTAACCTACCGAGACTAATTAGCTTCTTTGCAGAAGCACTTCACAAAGAAGCAATTCCCGCCGCTCATCCAGTTATGCCAAGGGTTATCGGTATCGTAAGACAAATTCAGGTAAGTTTTCAGAAATTGAAAATTCAAGATGAATATTAGGTTTTACAATAAGGATTTTGTTTTATTGAATTTTTAATTGTTTACGCCTGGTTTAAAAATTTTGTTTAAAAAAGAAAGCAAATGAAAGCCATAGACAGTCAGCAATTGAGTTTGAATTCTAAATTCGAGGGCGTTACATCTGTGGTAGAGAAATTGGCGAATTTAATCTTTTCATTCTATTGTATTAATAGTTTGAATTTTGAAAAATTCATCAAATGTTCCGGGAGTTGTTTGTGATTTTATTTAGATTGCATTTATGGACCTGGAACGAACAATTTTCAATGCTACAATCTAAAGTTATTTCAATTTTATTGTTCTTAATTAAAAATGTATTGAGGTCAAGTTTTTTAGAATTAAAGTCCTTTAATTTTACGTGTTTTTAGGCTTGCAATAATAAATATTTGTTTCATAGAGATTAGAGGTCAATCATCTCGTTTTAGCAAAAACAAAAAAAAAATTATTGTGAGCTTAAACACATACCCTTAAATGAATTATTATTTTTTCTTAAGAGAAACGAAGACTAAACAAACTTTTTTTTCTTTATAGAGCAACGAAGCAGTTTTTCAAGCATGTATAAGCGCGCTGACGCCAGACCAACAGCATGCACTCCACGAAGCGTTAAGTGTACAACCAACAAATTAATTCCGTGCTATAAACACCCTAACTTTAATGTCGTAATTTAAAAAACCCGCGTTTGCAGAACATGAGATAAAAAAAATTACAGAGACTAGAGGTAACTAGAATGTACCTAATTTAGCGAGCGATCGTTTGCTCGTCTCAGCCTACACAACCACCATGCAAAAGGTACATTCGACTGTTTTGCTTACTCGCTGTTACTGTTAAATAGTTTCCAAATCACGATAAGGTTCCTCAATAAACCCTGAAAAATACCTTTTATTGTTAATGCTCGGAACTATTGAAAATTATCGATTTATATTCTACAAAATATACCGATTCAGTGTCGTCGGTATAACTATTGTAAAATATAAATGAGAACGGATTTTTGCTCGCACTGACGAAACTCTAGATCCACTTTTCTCTCCTTTTTCTCTGGTTTTTAGCACCTTATTGTGAAACTTTATCTTGACGAAGATGCCCAATAGCTTAAATTTCAAAGGTTTGAATAAATCGAAAACTAATTTATTTTGATCCAGTAATTTAGATGGATTCGACATTTGTTGATCATTTGTCGAGTAATTTTGACTCAATAATTATTGATTCTTTAATATGAACGCGATATAATTCGATTTCTAAAAAGGACACTTTAGTAAAATTATATTTAAATTTTGATACAAATCGTTTTGAACAAGATGCGATATTCGATACTGGAAAGCGTTTCGTCGGAAATTGATTTCTCTGGCGTTTGGTGGCTGACAGATTCTAGAAGAGATTTGCGAAATTTTATAGACCTTATATTGTATCTGTAAATATATAAAGGCGATACTCCCTCATTGTTGTGCAGGATGCTTTCGTCATTGCGATCTTGTGCATTATCTCATCACTGAAACAATTATTGTCACTCCGATTTATGGTAGTTGCCTTCACGAATTACAAAAATTATGAAAGCAAATAGACTGGAAAGCCACTAACTCATTACCATCGTTCGATGGTATGATATTGTGATTTAGGTATTTTATTATTAAAGTTAAGTACTATAAATGTTATTTAATGGTAATATCTATAATATCGCAACGTTCAAGTTAGATAGGACGATATAAGAGTGCCTCTCGAGTGAAAATGTAATTAAACAAACTTACCGATTCGCATCCAAAGCTCTTTTTAAACTAATTATTAAATATAAATAACTATCTTTCAAATTTCTTTCATTTGACGACAAAGGGAATAAAAATTTCAGTTTGAGGTGTTTTTAGCATTCGCTCACTAAATTATTATAAGCGCTTTCTCAACTGAGATTGAGTATCGATAAAAATGACTGATGATGTCCACAATATTTTTTTTATACATTCGTAGAATTGATTTCTGCAGAGAATAAATTGATTTATCATGGAACAAATATACAACGAGTACTTTTGTATCACTTTAAGTCGAAATTTTTTGGCGGAATATTGAAAATTCTTTAAATATATTTTAACTTTAAAAACAAAATATTGCTACGATATAAATTTTTTTATACCGATTTAACAATTTAAACAAAATTATCTTTTCAATCGATGGGCGGAAAAAAAGTACGTCAAGTAAAACCGTTATGATACATAAAAAAAAGAAATTACTTTACAAGTCTTCTCGGTTATGTAATTCTTGTTTTGTTGTAAATCGTGAAAAAAATTGATTCTATAATGATGTATTTCTCTGTATATATTGTGATGAGTACGATACATCGTGTTAATGGCAAATTCTGACTAGAATGATTATCAAGAATTCCCGCAAATTAAGATTAATTAATATAAAGACCATTGAGCACCAGATCAAATTGGTCTTGGATTGTTTAAATGCAATATATTAAGCCGGATTAGGAGAAACATAAAAAAAGTGAAATCGCAATGATTGAACACTAATTAGATAAGAATTATATAAATAATTATTTTAAAGTTTATTAATTAAAATAAAACTACAGCTTTCTAACTGATTTTTTTGTTCTTTCACCTGCTTGCACGATTTATGCGTGAATATTTTAGACAATTTTCTAGTTTTACAATTTGCGTTTGAAATTGAATTGCGTAATGTTCAACAATTATTGTTGATACCATACTACTTTTCAAATGTAATGTTTTCATTATTATCTACATCTTTTTCGAAAATTATTATTTTTCTTACAATTTTTCGTCTTATTTTCATCAATTGGAAGAGATTTCACATCTTCTATATTTTGAATTAAAATTTTGAGTTCTTGAAGAGCTCTTTTTGCTAACATTCCTTCTGGCGTCGTTGCAGGTTCTAAAAGAAGCATTTTGAGAGATTTTTTTAAAAGTTCCTTTGCTTCTTCTAATTGTAAAAGGAGATCATGGGAGGAAATTTCGTGAGCTGCATAAGCACGATTGGCCAAAATAGCCACAGGAAAATGCATTTCGTAGAGCATTATTCCTGAAAGTAAGTTTAATTATTTTTTTCTTAAAATCATTATCCTTCTTCATTTCTTTAGATCTGTCTTCTATCAAATCAAAAATATACAAATTTCCAAAAATCAAAATTAACAAAATAACGTCCTTACCTTTGAGCCTTGAAATTCCAGGTTCCACAATTTCCAAAACACTAAATATTTCTTTGCAAAGATCCAACATTCTTAACAAAGTTTTTTTCTGAGGATGAGGTGAAGTTAATTCTTTTCTGTACTCAGTCAATAATTTCTGTTTCAGGTTCAAAAGCAGAAAATGATTCGTGTGAAAAGTCTTGGATAATGTCTTCAACACAGTTTCTAATTTCTGCAACAAATAAATACAGATATTATATGCATAATATATTGTAATATGTATATAATATCTATTATAATTGATACTGAAACACATTTGCAGTTTTTAAAAACGGCTATTATAATCGAAGTGAATTCTGACCTTGACATCAGTCTCTTCGACGCTGTCTATTAACTCCCTTGACACTTCCAAAGTTCTTTGGATTAAACATCCATGAAAAGGTCTTTCACAGACTTGACACTGCCATATGCTTTCTTTTTTATAAGGATTCACTATCAAGGGATCTTTTACTGCCAAGTACCCTTTTCTACATTTTGCACACAGAATTGAACTGAGATGAGAGCCTCCTTCAAAAGGATCTAGGCATGCAGGACATTTACATTCAAAATATTTTCCTTCTCGAAGATGTTCTCTTCGTTCCGCTGTACCCTAGAATTCAGAATTGATTAAATTAATTTTATATTACTTATATTTCTACTTCCAAGGTTAAGAAAGACTAACTGATAAAGAAGAAGTGTAGTTGAAATATATAAGCTCCCCTTCTTGTATAGGTAGACTTGCAAAAACTGTGAGTTGAAACTTATCATCGACAGTAATATGTGTATTTCCTCTACAGTCATGAGCTATCAGTGAAGTCTTTGGATAAAGGCCACGAAGGAGGGACTCGCCAAGACCTCCTGGAGATCTCAGTTCAAATGAGTTTACATCCAAAATACCACAAATTTTTTGCACTAGCTCTCCCGCGTTCTCATCACTTTCCGGAATTAAAAACATCTTTCTGAAAACCTACAAAATTTATCTTACAAAAATTTTTAATCATACTTTTTTAATTGAAAGTCTTTAGGGGCGTTCGAGCCAAGTTCTAATCTAAAAATTCGATTTCTTAATCTTACTCCAAAAATATTAAATTTGCAACTTTTTCTCTGTGTAGAATTAATCAATTTTTAACTAGAATTATGCGTACTGAGTGAGAAAATATTAAATTCAAATATTTTTTTAATAAAATGAAAATATTCAATTTTGAAATTAGATTTTGAATTCTTCGTTTTATGCAAAAAATATCAAAATTAAATATTTTTTCGCTCTGTATGCAGTTTTATATTAGAAAAAAGATTAGTGCTACAGAGCGAAAAAATATTTATTTATAATTTTAGTTGAGTAAAATGAAGAATAGAATTTTGAGTTCAAACGCCCTTAAATATGTATTTAAAATTTTGCTTGCGAACCTCAACCACATTTTCTTCTCTATCTTTCCACAATTCAGTATTTCTCCTTTCATTGATATGATTTTCCATTTGTTCTATTTCTTCCCATAATTTTGGATCTCTAAATTTTATAAGCCACAATCGCAAATGCATTAAAATTCCAATTAATTGGGGAATATTTTCTGTACAGAATTCCCTGTTGCTTTTTAGAATATTACATTCTTTTTCTGTATGGTGGCCCTTCGAATTCTGAAATCTCATCAATTAATTAAATGAAAATTAAAAACGTAAATAAAAACGTGACTTATTTTTATGTACCTCACAGATGTGATTACAAAGTGTCGCCACATTGCATTTTGAGCAAATATAGTATGATTTTTTATTAGGTACTGAAAGAAGTCTCAGACAAGCAAAACATAAAAAAGATTTATTAAAAGCTGCAGGTCCGACAGCCACGGCATCTTCTCGAATTATAACTTCACCCGCTGAGATGTTTTTCCCTGCTACTAAATATCTGTAATTATTAAATTTATTGTAATTTAAACCATACATTTCAGTTTTATAATCAAATTTAAAGCTAAAAATCTAGGATACATATTCAATAAAAAATTGAAGGTGTAAACTTATTTTTCTCTTATATCAAATAAGTGATACATACCTTCCAAAAGATTCCGAGTGCAAAATATTGTATTTTACAACCGGTGTGAAAGAACTTTTACAGCTTTGATTAATCGACATAATTTCACACTGAGAAATTTTTTAAAAAAGTCATACACTTCTAAGTTTTTAAAATAAAAAAACACCAAATCTATTCTTGAAGAGAAAGATTATTTGATTTTGTTTTATCATAAAGAGTAGAAAATTTAAAACTGTTTTTGTAAACCTTAGAATTCGTTTGAGATATTTATTACAAATGGGTTGAACGTTTCTAAAATGTTAGTACGATGCTCGTTGGTAGTCTTTATACTCACTTAGATATTAATAGACTTATGTAACATATAGAACCAGAATCTTTTAAGGCCGAAGAAAAAGATGCACTAGATTACCTCTATGTTTTTATAGATTATTGTTACTAATTATATATCACCTTGAAACAATTGTTGTAAATTTAATTTAGTTTTTTTAAGAAATTTTCAGTAAATAAATCATATTTCACGTTTAGGTAAAGTAAACTCATCCGTGAAACTTAACATCTTTTATTAGAGACTTTACAAATTGACAATTTTAACAAATTTACATTTGAATAAATACATTGTATATAAAATACACATATAATTGAATGACACTTATAAATACAAGAGCAATAGCATTGCAAATTAAACTAAAAAAATATATACAAATCATTAATTAAAAGCGATTAACAAAAGCTGAGTAATATAATATAATATAATATAATATAATATTTTATAATTCACTGATTGATTGTTGCAATTGAATTAAAGCTTCTTTGGCTGCAATTCCAATTTCTCCTTCAGGTGTGTCTGGAGGCTCCAAACTCAAAATCATAGCTGCTTCTTTTAAAACAGTTGCAGCCTCTGTCATTTTCGATTTTAGGCCTCCATTGTCAATTGTACCAGAATTCCATTGTCCTTTTGCCAAAAATAAAAGAGGTGCATGTAATTCGTACAAGACCATTCCTGCGACAAATAAATATTTTTATTATTTTAGAATGTCAGCTTTCAATTCTTTATTAAGGATGTTGAAGCCAAGGTCTAGTCTAAAAATTCGATTTCTTCATTTTACTCAACAAATATTAAATTTGGAATTTTTTTCCTCTGTAGAATTAATCAATTTTTAACTATAATTATGCGTACACAGCGAGAAAATATCTAATTCGAATATTTTTTAAGTAAAATGAAAATATTGCATTTTGAAGTCAGATTTTTAATTCTTCGTTTTATGCAAAAATTATCGAAACTAAATATTTTCTCGCTCTGTACGCAGTCTTATATTTGAAAAAAGATTAGTGCTACAGAGCGAAAAAATATTTATCGATAATTTTCGTTGAGTAAAATGGAGAATTCAATTTTGAGCTTAACATTTGGGCCCAACGCCCTTAAGTTGAAATCTAAACTACTTTAATATTTTGCAGAATTGATTTTTGATTGATACCTCTTGATCGAGAATAACCAGGTTTCACCACATCTAAAACCTGAAGTAGTAATCGACACATTTCGACTTTATGTTCCAGTAAAATATCAGGTAAATCATCCAACATGTATTCTTCAACTCGACCGTACATTTGACATAAGGAAAACCTGAAAAAAACAGAATTCCATGAAACCGAAATTAAAATTAAAAATAGTTTTACAATAATTTTTTCCAAATTAGATAGTTATTAATTAGATACCTCAACGTTTGCAGAAAAGCGTGACGAGGGTGTAACACAGAGTGATATTTTTTAATAACGGCTTCTCTCTGTTGAACAGCCATAGCTCCTTCAGCGCCACTAATCATTTCAGCAGTTTCGACATCAGATTGAATAATTCTAAAAACTTTTAGGACAGCTGCACTACTTGTTGTAAATTCACAGTGTGTACATTTCCAAGTACTCTCAGAATCTGAATTAAATTATTGATTTTATTATGTAGTTACGTTATTTGTTATTTATGTATTTGTTATATTGTTTTGCATTTGTTCTAGAAATTATGCAATTGGGAAAGTTTCAATCTCAATTTTGCAAAATAAATTCCAGTAAAGAAATTTTATTTACCTAAAGAGTCTAAAGGAACAACGATCCCATTATCGCATTTGCTGCATTTTAAAGAGGACATATGAGTTCCTAATTCAGTTGGATCTGAACATCTGTTACAAGCACAGGAGAAATGTTTCGATTCAAGAAGATGTTCTCTCCTCAACATTGTTGGAAGCAGAGAATGAGTGTAACTTCCATATAATTCGCCACCCTTTGGAACTTTGGTAGTTGTTCTCCAATACACTCTAAACAAGGCATACAATAATAATTTCATTAATTTTCCTATCAAACAATTATAAAGTCTATTCAGCAATTTTCATTAAGGGTGTTGGAGCCAAGTTCTAATCTAAAATTCGATTTCTTCATTTTACTCAACAAGTATTAAATTTGGAACTTTTTCCCTCTGTAGGATTAATCAATTTTTAACTAGAATTATGTGTACAGAGCGAGAAAATATCTAATTCAAATATTTTTTTATTAAAATGAAAATATTTAATTTTAAAGGTAGATTTTGAATTCTTCGTTTTATGCAAAAAGTATTGAAATTAAATATTTTTTCGTTCTCTATGCAGTCTTATATTTGAAAAAAGATCAGCGCTATAGAGCGAAAAAATATTTATCTATAATTTGCGTTTAGCAAAACGGAGAATGGAACTTTGAGCTTAATACCTACTTGGGTCCAACGCCCTTAATAAGCTCCTTATAAGTGAAACTTTAATCTGTATTCTTAAAATTCTACTTCTTTTTCCAAAATAATTTATTTTTTCCTCACTTATAATCAGTTGTTGAAATTCCGTGGCTTGTATTTGAAACACAATTGTGATTCATTAAAGCAATTTTTGGATAAAGAGCTCTTGCTGGGTATCCTTTTGCTGTGCGAATTTCGTGGGTATTAATCTCCAGAATTCCACAAATTGTTTGAATTTCCGCTTCTGAAAATCTGTAGGATTAAAATTTTTGAATTAATTATTTTTGAATTGAACACTTAATTGAAAAAATAAAATAGTAATAAAAATGGAATTTTGAAAGTACTTTGAAAGTCCATCAAATAAATTTTCAAACAACATTCTTACCTAGTTAGTTTCAAGCGATTTCTCAAATACTCGACTATATTTATATGATCAGCTTGCCACTGGATTTTTTGGCTTCTTTTTTTATTATGTGCCTCCAGTTCTTTGACTTCATTGTTCCATCTTTCAGGATCTTTTTCTGAAGCCAAAAGCAATCTGAGGGCTGTTATACACTCCAATTGCGGAACTCCAGTTTGCAAATTTTCATTCAAAGCTTCAGAAACATTGAATTTTTCACCGACTTCAGCAAAAACCTATTTTAACAATAAAAATAGTTTATTTTTCTTGTTTCTGCTAATTTAAGTTTGGTTGTAGATATTTATAGAAAATAAATAAATAATATATAATTGATTAATACCTGACATTCATAATTTTTATGATGAGGATGGCTTTCACATTCTGGACCACAAACTGGCCAGCTGCATTTGGAACAAAGTGGTTGGGTATCAGGAAGACGTGGCCAGGGAGAATAACAAGAAAGACATAAGGGATAGGTAAAAGCCTTTGGGCCAACAACAAAAGGTGTTTCTGATAATATTTCTTCTCCAGGTTCCAAGTCCTTACTTGCTACTAAGTATCTGCAATATTTTTTAAATTATTTAAAAAAATATTTTTCTTTTAAACAAATTCTTTGAAATAGAAAATTATATTTACCTTCCCATTTGCTCATTTTGAAGGATTTGATACTTTGCTGGAGATCCTTTCCCATTCGACTAGAAAAATTAAAATTATAAACAAAATAAATTTTTCTGTTTTAAATAAAACTTTTATCTTAATGCAGCAACATCTTATGTCATAGAATCTATATATAACCACATGGAAACCACAAATTAAATAAACTATTATTGGAAATCAATTAAAAAGGATGAATTTTAAATTTTATTATATTCATTTTTGTGATAATTAGCTGATGAAATGATTTTTAAGTAAAAAATTATAAAACCTAACTTACAATTTTTTCAGACATAATTAGAGATTATTAGCACTTTTATTAAAATTATAGCCACTAGCACGTTTCGTTACTCTGGGTAAAATAAACTAAGATCACTGATCTGTGATGATCTTTTATATACACACGTTATTAAAAATAAAAATGCAGATGGGTTGTTTGCCAAAGTTTGCATCTAGAATGTGCTACCTTACTTTCGAGACTGATTGAGATTATTTTTGGCTCTAGAAACGTACAGAAACTTCTGAAAGTTTCCCTTCGTTTCCACAGATTTTCCTTTGAGATCTTTATTTTTAAAAAACTGTAAACAAATGGAAAAAACCAATCATTTATATTTAAAACTAAATAATTTTCAAAGTTTAAAATTTCATCGATTTAAATTTGAATAAATTCAATTTACAACTTTATTAAGGGTGTTGGAGCTAAGTTCTAATCTAAAAATTCAATTTCTTCATTTTACTTAACAAATATTAAAATTGCAATTTTTTCTCTCTGTATAATTAATCAATTTTTAACTAGAATTATGCGGACAGAGCAAGAAAATATCTAATTCAAATATTTGTTAAGTAAAATGAAAATATTGAATTTTGCAGTTAGATTTTGAATTCTTCGTTTGATGCAAAAAGTATTAAAATTAAATATTTTTTCGTTCTGTACGCAGTCTTATATTTGGAAAAAGATTAGCGCTACAGAGAGACAAAATATTGATCTATTATTTTGGTTGAATAAAATGAAGAATGGAATTTTGAGCTTAACACTAGGGTCCAACGCCCTTAAACCAGCATTGTCAATTTCAAATCCTTTCAATTTTTAAATGCAGAATTTTCAATGATTTAAATTTAAAATTTGTAATATTTTAATTATTGTTAAGTAATACCGGTCTTCGAATGAATCGGTCTTCGATTTAAATAATTTAAATTCTTTAATCAAAATTGTTAAGTTTTAAGTAGTGTTAAGTTGAAATTGTCTCATTTATAAAGTTTCTACCTGAATCTATTCAATTTTCAACATTTTTCATTTAAATTTGTTTAATTTCAAGGCAAAGATTGAAATGCTCTACTTTTAATTTTCCAATATTATTTAAAAATGACTTACGTAGTGCTTTAATTCCCGCCTTCCAAATTAAAAAACAGGTAAAATTCATTCTATTTTTTATCACTTAAAAATTATCGTTTCAAAAATATTCTTAAGCATAATAAAGACCACTTTTTTATTTCGTTCACTTTCTTACTTAAGCTTTACTACAATGTCAAGTCCAAAAGCTCTCTACTAATTTAGCAATTGTGAAATGTTTAACATATGTATTAAAATTTTTTAAAATTTATAAACCGGAAATACACTTATTTTAGAGCTTACATAATGATCATAAAGACTAAAAAAATGTCAAAGAGTCAATATAACTAAATGAAACCATAAAAATTTCTTACAAAAAATTATTTAACTTTTTACTTAAAAAACGCATATCTATAATACCTTCTATTCATTTCAAACAATTTTAACGGGACTGTTAAAAAATCGAAAAAAAACTCTGTTCTTTTTGGTTAGGGACTTCCGGCGCATGCGTTCTAGAACGTCCCCCTCAGCACACCCCTCAGGTCGGTACAGACTGTTTCGTGAAAGAAAGAAGTTCGTTGCTAAAGTCTTTATTTCCTCGCAATCCAACTAATCCAAGCTTCTTAAATAAAAGCGTAAGTATGATTACTTGTTATTATAATTTTCACCGTTTAGATGTTTATTTTTCCGATTATGAAAGTCAAGTAGAGTAAATTCACGACAGTCGTGAATTTCAGACGCCGGCATGGCTTGCGACGACGACGATGTCGTCTGCCGTTGATTGACCTTCACCGGATTATTGTCGAAGGACAAAGCTCAATGGAAATAAGATTTTTAATTTATCCCAAGTCAATTAATTGATTTTTTTTTTTATGAAAACCACCATCTTAGGTTAGAAACTCTACTTGTTCTGATGAACTAGAACTGTCGATTTATGGCTTATGTAATGCCAGGTCAATACCGCTTTCTCTGTCACTTTTTACCTCTAAAATTCACAGAACGAGTGAATTTTTACTGACAATTGTATTAGAACTCGAGAAATATTTCCAATTTGATGAATGAAATCTTTTAAATAACTTACAGATTCATCTTAATTTTTGACCCTTTGCATTTTTATAATCGATTGTGGGTTTGAAGGTTATTTAGAATTAGGTCATTCTGGTGGTTCTAGTGATTCTAGCCCAGTGAAAAAACAAAATATTTCGTTTTATAACTTGGTAGATTTCATATTTCCGTGGTTTTTTGATTTTTAAATTTAAATTTGAAACTTGGAGTTATTAAGGGTGTGTAGAGGAAGTGATTTCAGCCATTATATTCTACCAATTTACTCTTAAAATAATTATTATTTAAATTCGAAATTTAGTTATATTACTTCTAGTTAATTGAATAACCTTTGTCGGTATTTTTGATAATCAGGTATAAATTAGAGTATCTGTTAAGATTTTTCACAGTTCGTGTGTTTTGGAACACTTGTGAGTTATCTGGGTGAAGAAATTGGTCAATTATAATTAAGAGAGCAATTTTAGTGATTCTAGTTTTGTTGGCGGTTTGATCCAGTTATAATAGTGGAAAATATTTTAAAATTCGAAGACTCTTTGGGGGCATTTGAAATTTAACAATTTTGAAATCAAAGATTTAAGAGTTTACTAAAATAGAATGAAAATCAGTCATCTTAGAGAAAGATATGTTTTCTTTCACATTTTGGAAGTGAGAAAATCACTGGCAAACTTGAATTAATTTATAAATAATTAGAAAAATGTTTTCTCTATCGAAAAATAATTGGATTCTGTCTCGTTTGACTGTAGAAAATGTCACCACCAACATATAGTGAGTTAGGACAGGACGCTCGGGACGTGTTCGGAAGTGGTTATCATTTTGGTCTTCTAAAATTGAACGTTAAAACTAAAACTGACACTGGTGTTGAATTCTCCACTGGTGGAGTAACAAACCAAGACACTGGAAAAGTCTTTGGTACTTTGGAGACCAAATATAAAATCAAAGAATACGGACTTACTTTCGCTGAGAAGTGGAACACGGATAACACTCTTGGTACCGATATTACCATTGCCGATAAACTTTTGCAAGGACTGAAACTCAGTTACAGTTGCACATTCTCACCTCAAACTGGGTGAGTCACTTTTCTCAATTGAAATGTGATTATAAAAAAGTCAGAAAATTTATAATTACCCATAAAATTAATTTCTTTCATATAGAAGCAAGACTGGAAAGCTGAAGACCGTTTACAAACATGAAAATGCGGCAGTCACTACTGATCTTGATCTCAGTCTCTCAGCTGGACCTCTTATTAATTCATCAGCTGTTATAGGGTATCAAGGTGATTTAAAAAATATATAAATTTAGTATTTTACTCTCAGATTTTACTTAAAACTTAACTAAAAACGAAAATCCTACTTCAGATCCTTAATTCCATTCCTCTTCCATGGTTCGATTGCTATTCTGATTTTTGAAAATGATCTTCAATTCGGTACGTTATTGAATTTAAAATATTTTGTAATAAATACTACTTTATCTTTTTATTTTTCTAGGCTGGTTGGCCGGATATCAAGCTTCTTTTGATTCACAGAGGAGCAAAATTACTAAAAACAACTTTGCACTTGGATTCACTGCCTCTGATTTCACCCTTCACTCTTCTGTGTAAGTTAAATTTTATTTCAAATAAACACATACTTTTTTAAAAAATATAATGTTATTTCTTAATAAAAATATTAAAATTTTTATTTTCACTTGTAGAGATAATGGTCGCGAGTTTGGAGGTTCGATTTACCACAAAGTGAAGCCAGGCTTGGAGGGAGCAATTAACTTGGCCTGGAACTCTAGCAATAACGTTACTCAGTTTGGACTTGGAACCAAGTACGACCTTGGCAATGACGCTAGTGTAAGAGCCAAGGTCAACTCTCAGCTCCAAATTGGATTGGGATACCAGCAGTTGCTCCGCGAAGGTATTACTTAATATAAATTTTAGTTAGCTATTCTTTTAAAGTTACTCGTAGATAATCTCAAGTTTTGGAAATTCATCATATTTGATAAGAGGCAATTTTATCGATCGTGTGATAATAAAATTATTGTAGCCTACAATCGTGTTGTCTCCTTGTCTAAATAGTGCGAAACTACGTGAGACTGATTAAGAGTGCATAGATTTCTATTTATATGATTTACCACGTGCTGGTCTAAATTTAAAATTCACCTGGCTCATTGGTCACCAGGACCAGACAATTGACAATGTGTTACTCAAGATGGGTTGACTTCAAAGTATCAGCAGATTATTTAATGAAGTTCCTTTGATTATTTATATTTTTCAACTTTGAAAATTTTAATTTGTAAATTAGTGGTCGGGTATTTTTCTTAGACTTTAGTGGCTACCCTATTATGATTCTGTACACTTAATTAACTAAAAAAATGTTGTCTTTTCAGGAGTTACACTGACTCTTTCAACAAACATCGATGGCAAGAACTTTGGATCAGGCGGTCACAAAATTGGCTTCGCACTGGACCTCGGTGCTTAAATAAAAAAAAAATATTGAAGTGAACTCAAATCCTCCGAAAATTCTTTCATAACACTTGTGTCGCAGACAGGTTCACGGATCAATATATGCTTCAGACAAAAAATATTGCCTGTAACGTAATGTAGATAGTCTTTCTCTTGACATCAAGGGCACTTGAATTTCACGCATTGATTTCAGCTCAATTAACATGATACAGTTTATAGATTGCAGAAAGATTACCGAAACGTAGTTAAGTGTTTCTCGTTACGAATGTGTAACTTGGGAATCACATAAAAAAGTGACTTTTCTTATTTTCTCCAAGAATGAATGTTAACTATTGAATTTACCTATAATTATCCATAATCCATTGTCAACTATGCGTGAAATAAAAAAAAAACATAATTAAAAAATTCAACATGATTATAAGACAAAAAAAAAGTATATGTTTAAATTTCAGCGGATTCTATAGAAATACCGGTAAATCGTGTATTCTTATAATTATAATTAACTTCATTTGTAATTATAAAAAAAATGTTCTTAATTAGAAATGACTACCGAAAAAGGATTTTAAACTCTAGGACCTATAAAATGACTCAATGTTTAACGTCTAATGTAACATCATATTGTCGAGATCACCGAACACGATTCTCCATGCAGTTCTGTAAATAGGTGTAGGCTACGAGATTGAATAACGATTTAATGAATCTTTAGCTTTGAATTATAGTGGTCCTTCTTTGAACTTTTCATTTCAAAGCGAAATATTCTTCTACGTCTCCGTTATTCATAAGCACACATTTGCATATAATTATTGTTCCATAGATGCATAGGGAAATAAGGATTCATTCTTGAAATAATTCAATCAAGTATCAAACTATTCAATTTTATTTCTATATCTAGCAAGCAACGATCTTTGTAGATTAAATTGAATGAATGCCTTTGGATAGTTGCTGGAAAATAAAGTAAGACACAATTGTTAAGTTTATCGTGGTAGTGATTTATTTACAAAGAAAAAAGTATATCACATACACTTCCACGTTCACTCAATTCATCTGAAGACGAGTGGTGGTTTAAATTAGCTTTATTATACCATAAGTTTCTTTGTTTATATAAAGTTTTTTTTTCCTTTACAGATATTTTAAATGTATCTTTTCGTGAGGCTGCGAATTTTTCATAGGGTGGAACGTAGGTAGTTTAAACGATTCTAATAATAATTCTTGAAAATTGAACGTTTCCATTGTTCAATTATAAAGATTGTTTAATGTAAATTATTCAGTGTTATAATTTTTTTAAGTAAAATTTGTCATGCATATTTCCAAAAGTAGATGCAGGTTTCCGTAATCTTCATCGTTCCATCTTCCAAAAAGAAACTTATACAGACAATTCGAATTTGAAAACCTTTTGAGAATCTATTATTAGTAGCTTATTATTTACATTTACCCGAAAGATTGACGAAAGCTTATTGCTTTCGCTGTCACTTTTGTTATTGTTTACTTCCCTTTTCTCAGCTGATTCTCACCGATTTGAATACACCAAATCAGGGAAGGGAAGAGTGTCAGATATTCATTCAAGAGTGGCTCTTAGTTAATTGAAAACTACACAATTTGAGAAAACTTAAAAGATGAACGACAAAAAGAACTCGAATTCTAAAGTAAGTCTTTGTATATTATTTAAACTTAGAAATTAACGATTTTTAAATTTATAATATTGAATTAAAATTAATAACAGTGTATTTTAAATTATAAAATAAGAACCACGAAGATGGTGAAAATAAAGAGGGACCATCACAAGGAGCACCAACTCCCCCTCCAAACCCGGAACCTCAAGACCAATAGCAGGTTTCATATGAAGAAGTAGTTGAACCTAATTTACCTCCACCTGAACCAGTTCAAATCATATATTATTCTTGTGCTATTTGTTCTTTGGATCAATTGTTTCCTGCAAATCTCGCAAATAGAATGACTGACCCAAGAGGAGGATGAAAAGATTCTTGCTAATTTTCTTCTGCGTCTGGGTGTCGAAGGGAGAATTCGATTTGAGATCCGACGGTGTTTTTGATGAAGCTAGCTTATTGATGTGATATTCGAGGTAAAATTTAAATATTTCGACTTAAAAAAACATTCAGAATAAGTTAGACAATCTAAAGAAAACTTCCTGATATTCCGCTTACATTTTTCAGCGTTACGCTGAGGCAATAACTAGGCATAACTAGGATCCAATTAATGAAAGATATGATTCCAACTTCGAAATGAGAAAATCTAAAGTTAATATTCCTTTTTACATTATTTTTGAATTTGGTACTTAAATCTTTTCAATTCTTTTTTTTAGGAGTACGTTTCTTTCAAAAATGGATGTACGTATGAAAACTATCGGAAGAATACGATGGAAGCAGTGGAAGCTTGCACTCTTCGAGGTCAATTACAGTTGGTGACAATAAGTAAACCAGTCCCGATTGACGAAGTGGAATCAGCTTCCAATATTGTGAAGCGTTTCGCTACTGGTGCAATGAGTTTCGGAAGTATTTCTATGGAGGTGCATCAAACTTTGGCGATCGCCATTAACCGAATTGGTGGTGAAGATGCTAAAAGATTTGTTTAAAATAATTTGATCTTCTCCGAATGAAAAAACTTCTATTTAATACCAACGACAAATTCAATGATTATAACTAGGATCCAATTAATAAAGAATGTGATTCCAAATTTTGTAGGAGATCGATTTATAAAAAGAACTTTTATAAAATTTATATAATAATTATTAAGCTTCTATAACTCATAAGTGACAAAAATTTGTTTTAGATATTTGAACCAGGATCTTGAATTTAATAGAAGATCAGCTATCAAACAAGTTACGAGTGGAAGGTTTGGAGTGACTTTCAGTTACTTGGCGAAAGCCAAGTCTGAAGAGGGAGGGGAACTTCCCGGATACAAGTTAAAGAAATATATTTAATCGCTTTCAATTTCAACTTGCTTCAATTGTTAAATTATATTATTAAATTAATTAATTCTACGGCTTTCATTCTAGGTTACAGCAGAAATTGCAGCAACAAGACATTCGGTTGCGGGAGTTGGTCTCATTTCGAATTCCAGGAGTCGAATTATCTTTATATAATTAAAAAATTTGATTTGAAAATTCACATTATTACAAATCTCCCTCTATAAGGAAGTGATTAATAGAAGCTTTAAGTAGAATTTTGCTGGTATTTATAGTTTTAATTACTTTTTGTCACTATTAATTATTTTTATTACTTCCAGATTAATGAATGCTATAATTTATTGCAAATTAAAGGATGTTTTGATGACATACATGCAAGTTTTCATGAATATGATTCGATGAAATTTTGTAATATTTCAGAGTTTTTGGAACCATTGTTTATGCTATTCTCAAAAATGAAATTAGTTTTGAAAGTAAAGTATTAATTATAGAACTGCTTGCCTAATTAACAATTTTAATGCAAAAATATTAAAATTATACATTCCTTCGCTTTCTTAGCAAAAATCTACTTATTTTTCGAAAATTGATCTAATTCCAATATTTCTTGTGCTGAATAAACAGATTGGATTTTTATGTTACAGCTCATCTAACACTTTTAAAGGATTTTCCTAATTTAAAAAATCACAAAGTGGCAGATGCGGATCCAGAGGGAGGAAACGGCAGCTTGCCCCCCCCTCCAAAAAAAAAGAAAAGAAAGGCTAGTATTCAATTTTTTAATTATGATCAACCTCCCCCTTGAGAGTGGAGAGTGAAAGGTAATTATTAGGAAATTCCAACTCTACATTCGCCCCTGCGTAGAAGAGAAAATTATAAGTATTTGGAAATATGTATAAGTTTAATTATAAATAAGAGAACGATTAGTATGTTAATTAATATTTTGAAAAACAGATTATACTTTTTTTTCTGAAGATAAAGCAAATTGTCCTACAATTTGATGACATGAATGATGCAATTATTATTTTATATATTATAAATTTTGAAACCGCATGTCTAAAATTTTATTGTAATAAACGATATATTTGTTTAGATGGATTCAAGGAGAGAGCTTCTTGAAAACTACGATCAGACCTTGAAGCCGATGTAAATGTGAGGAATATATTTGATAGAAATAGAACTTCTCTGCATTCAGCATTATTGAAGATAATTAAGAATTATGAGAAGTATCAATTTCTTGCCAAGCCCGTAAGTGAAATATTCTTATTGTAAGAGAGAAATTTAGTTTTGCCAACCTTCCTCTCCCACGAATAATAAATATTTTTCACTAAAAGGAGGCCATTTAATCCGTCCGTACGAAACGGAGGTAAATTTTTTAACAAAAAATATTTATTATTGCACATCTGAAGTTGGTGAAATTAAATTTCCTCTTAAGGGCATGTGATACTTTACCATAAGAGCAAATTAGTTATACCAATTGTACATTAATAATAATAAATATTTTTAGCTAATAAGAGTCAATAAACTTTCGTCAATATGAAGCGAAGGTTTATTGACTCTTATTTATTAAAAATATTTATTATTATGAATGTATAATTGGTATAACTAATTTGCTCTTATGGTAAAGTATCACATGCCCTTAAATGGTAATTACCGCAATTATTACATTTATTTACTCTTATTTTTATAGCTTGTAAAACTCTTTTTGATTCTAGATCTCACATTGACAGACCAAATATGGATGGCAGTACAGCGATCAAGCAGTTAATCAAAAAATCATTGATTAACATTAATTTTATCAACTATATGAGTTTAAATTGCTTCGCTGCACAAGCAATTTGTATACATGGAATTCAGTGATTACATGCCTATTAACTCAACTTATACCAGCGCATTTGCACCACTTTATTGAATTTCAATAGATAATCATAATACTTTCTAATTATACAATAATTACAAAAATTATGTACAAAAATTTAGTATATTTGTTTACTGCAGAATATTTACAATAAAAAAAATTATTGTAAGAAAATACGAAATTTTTCCAAACGTTCCTTATTTTCTCACATTCTATTCGAAAACGAATATATTAGTAATAATAAACTAATATATTATAAGATATTCCATACAATCTCTTAAAACTCAGGCATAGCTTCATTGAATAAGTGTAAAATTTAAATAACGTGTGTAAATATCTTATGTAATTATGTAAAATATATAAAGTAATCTAAATTACCAGGAGAACATGACATATAAAATGTAAGCATATAATTGGCGAATCACCAGTTCTAGGTGTTTTAATCTTATGTTAGAAAAGTATTTTTTTTTTTTTGTCGAACGAAGAACTTGTTTCTTCCTCTATTTTATCTTCAGTTGTCTTGCACTGTCAACTGGCTTCGCTATAATGTAGAAGCTAGTTTTACCATTGCACCTTAACACAACACAAGCACACATAAATCCGGAAAATTGATTAGAAAGTTTGTATTAGCCATTTATCAAATCAGGAAAGTTTAATTAGACCATTTTTAATTTGTATTTGAAAATGTAACGACTACAAAGCTTCATCAATAAGGAAACAAAACTTAAGTATTTTGTTAAATTCATAATAATAAATATGATAATCCCGTTAAAAATGTACAATTATATGTATATTTTAAGAATAATGACAAATATTTAAATTTCCAGAGATATAATATGTTTTAAATAACGAATAACTTATTACTCTCATAAAATTATATAAATCTTCAACCAGTTAATTAGTACATATAAAACTAAAAGCGTATTTAATTAGAAGTGTGTTAGTCAGTTAAAGAAAAAAATTAGCTTCTATATTCTGACTTTATGGCGCAGTAAAAAATAATCAATTCAAATAAGAAATCAAGAAAAATTCGTGAAAACTCAATTCTATATTAATAATATTTTTCAACCACGAAGATTTCTCAACGGACATTTTTCAATTCGTTGCTCATTTAAATTTAGTTTGGACTTTAATATACTCGGAAAGATTTGGTGGCAATTGCGATTTTTTCCCCGTTATTAGTCAGACTTATTATTATTATCAAAATTTAAAGAGTCTCTCAGGAAGAGTGGTAGTCAAAAGCTCTGTTATTCATAAGCACGCATTTGCATATAATTACTGTTCTATTGTTCCAAAGATGCATAGGGAAATAAGTATTCATTCTTGAAATGATTTAATCAAGTTTTCATTCAATTTTATTTCTATTCCTAGCGAGCAACGATCTTTGTAGATTAGATCGCCTTTGGATAGTTGCTGGAAAATAAAGTAAGACACAATTGTTAAGCTTATTGTGATAGTGATTTATTTACAAAGAAAAAATTATTACACTTCCGCGATCACTCAATTTATCTGAAGACGAGTGGTGGTTTAAATAAACTTTATTATACCACAAGTTTCTTTGTTTAAATGAAGTTATTTTTCCTTCTTTACAGATTTAAATATATCTTTTCGTGAGGCTACGAATTTTTCATAGGGTGGAACGTAGTTAGTTTAACATTCCTCAGACTTGTATCGCTATTTGGTTATATATAAAAAAAGAGAACGTTGATTTTAAGATCTTAGAATTGAAAGATCTTTCTTATTTTAAAGATTATCCTAAGTTTTAGCGACAGTTAGTGCACCATTTGATCATCCATAGCCTTTGCAATCCATTCTGGTTCGGTTTGAGCAATTTTCTCGATGATCTGGTTCACTTGATAACAGAGGGACTGAATGTGTTTATCCCAGGTTGGCAAAGTTTCACGAGCTGAAAAAAATAATTCTGAAATCTTAACTCAGTACTTTTGGTAATCATATTTACATATCGTGAATGTTTGATTGAAATGGAAATTAAAATTCTTCTAACGATGATGCGTCCTTAAATCAAGAATTTCGGAATAATTACTTTCAAAATTCACTATCGAATCAATCTGATCAATATAGCCGTTCATTCTTCCTTCGGTGATCATCTGGCTAGCAATTTTTTCAGCCTTAGTAGGCGGAATTTCTAAGAGAGCACCAAGTTCCTCGAAGGTGATGTTGTTGTAAAGTTTACTGGCAGACAATAAGTTGTGTTCGATCACAGCCCGATCAAGAATTGTAGATCCGAGACCATCTGTCGTACAGGCTTTCTGATGAGGCTGTAAAAATTCTTCAAACTCTTGAAGCTCAAATCGACGAATTATACGGTCCAAATACATCTTTTCGAGAATCGAATAGGCAGGTAATTGCTGGCACCGCTCGTCTTTGAAAAGAGTCGCCAGCATACGACTTCTTTGCTGACCTGAAAGCATGTGTTTCATTTAATTGATTCTAGAATGAGATATGATTTTTCTCCATTTTATTTTCAGCAAATATCAAAATACCTGCAGATGCGAGGACGGTGCAAATAAGAGCATTTTTGAGAGCAGTCATTCGTTCGTCTTCATGGATGATGGATCTATAGGAGAGCTCATTATACCGCTGAGCAGCTTCGATGAATTTTCTTCTGTAATCTAAAACTCTGGCGTAGCAAACTTTATAATAGATCTGCAGCTGTTCATTCTTCGATTCAGCCTAAAAAAGAATAATAAGAGATTATTAAGTTTTTCTTTAAGTTCTTAGATTAGCTAATTTAGAAAAATTTGAAAAATTATAAACCTGTAAGAGAGATGCTCTATTTATGAAGGCTTCAGCTTGAATCGGATCATCGTCCTCTAAGTAGAGTCGAGCTATCTTGAGGTACGTTTCGAGCTTATAATCTACTGTATATTGTCTAAAAATAATAAAAAGTTTCTTATTGTTAGTAAAAATAATAAATATTACATGAGCATATTATTATATGACCTGAGTATACAAGTAAAACTTACTTTTGACCAGTTTCTAGAGGAATACCGACGAGAACATTTGCAGCTTCTCTCCAATTTTGATTACGTTCATAAATATCGGCCAAGTGTTGTCTAATACTAGCTACCTGTTCCTCGAATGAAATCACTCGAGGTTGAACCTACATTCATAAAAATTGTATGATTAAAAATTTGTAAATTATCCAACACTGAAAATCATCTCTTTTTCTTTTTTTAAATAGTTTACTTACCTTATCTAACGTAAAGTGTGAAACTGCTTTTGAGATCTCATCTGGTAAATTCAATAGACGGCTACTTACATCTGTAAGTACTTGTCTCGAAATCACCAAACTAACATTCTCATTTACGACTGAAAATAATTTGTTAATGTTATATACTAATTATGAGCAAAGGAATACAAATTCAGCCATTTAAATATATAAAAGCTAAGAAAGTACACTGTAAAAAATATTTTTTATAACTTTACCACTTCGTTTTGCAATTATACCAAAACTTGTAATATTACTTAATTCAGGGTAGTAACTTCCTTACTCCCAAAGTAGTAATTTTACAAGATCGTGTAAATTTACCTCTCTAAAAGCTTATAAGGATTGGGCACACATATAAGCACTAGTCAAAATTACTTCTCGTCCTGAAAGACTAAATTCTTTTCTAGAAAATGAATAAGGTCAAAAAATTCCAAATTTTGAAGAGAGACAATAGAAGAGGTAAGGACTAAGTTAAAATACAATAGAATAATAATAGACTTCAGAAACTTAGTAACTTACTTGCTTCGATGAAAATCTTTAATGTGTCGGCGAGTTCCTCGCCAGACGATGAGACTATCGCATCCAAAATCGCACGGTACCTGAAATAAAAAATTAATCATATCGAATCCTTAGATTGTCAAGAGACCATTAATAACTTACTTGTCGGCTTGATCTTTATGAGAACCTCCGGAATGTACCAAATTCGTGAGTTGTTGACGTACTGAAGTCACCGTAGCCATCTTTTCAGAGTATTATTACTAATTTACTGAACACAATACTGAATACACACTCTAAATCCAAATGATGCTAATGAATTGTTTGAGTGCGCATTGGAATGCAGCATGAATTATGATGCAGCAGTGCTCTCAAAGTTGGCTCCCTGCGCGCGCAGCGTATTTTGGCATCCCACTGGAGAAATTCTGCCATTGACTGATTTATTTCGATTTTGAATCACGCACCACATTACAGCCAATGGCAGAATTTCTCCAGTGGGAAACAATCACACGCTGCGCGCGCAGGGAGCCAACTTTGAAAGCTTCTTTTCTTCTTCTTCTTCTTCTTCTTAGGTAGCCAATAGGCGACCTCGTGCCTATTCGCCTTTTGGTATATGCGAAATTGAACTCGTTAGTGTATGATCGCTGATTGGCAAATCTAAAAGAATGACACTTCCTATTTAGTAGCAGCCAGTAGCAGCACAGTAAACACAGTTCCGGTAGACCAACAATAAGAACAATAACTTGTTTAAAATAATATAAAAAATAATATAAATATAATAAATAAATATAATGTAATAAATAAATATAATATAAACTCATATACATATTAAACAGATGAAAATTGCAACCTATACAAGCTATCTCTTGATCAAACATAATCTTTTACTGCTTTTACAGCTTTCCGGTTTACCTGCTTTTCACCTCCTTTGCATTGCTTGCTCGATAGTCCTCGATAGTCTGTCGACAGCATCGTTCGTCACTATTCAATGAATTTGAGGAATCAATTAATTTGTTAATTATGAATGTTGTTGCATTCTGAAATTTAATAATCAGAAAATACATATTTTTTGTTACACAAAAATAGTAAATGAAATGAGTTTTTGAATTTCAACTACACTCGGTACTTCCGGAAACCTACTTCATTTCGCAATCAACGCTTTCGAAATTTTGAAATTTCGTCAACATTCTAAAACCAGGAGCCATCAGAAAAAGTAAGTTAATTTTTAGAGTAATCATTTTGTCTGCCGAAGGGTATAAAAATTACTTCCCATATCTAAAAATTTGAGAATGCATCACTTTATTTTTCAATACTTTTGAGTTTTGAGTATTTTGATCAAGTCTCCTTGAAATCCACCCAATATTCTCAATCAGTATCTAGAAATCGACAAATTTTTCGAACAATAACGAATCTTTCAAATATCATGATTCCTCCAAATTAAAAAACAAATGCATGAAAAAAAAATAAATTTCTGAAAGGTTAGGTTAGTATTTAATGGTGGAATGTTAAAATTTTGGAACACAAACTTTTTGATTGGTCGAAGGGGGCGCTGGGGAGGAATTTTTGGAACGATGAAAGGGGGAGGCACAATAATAATAAATCGAGAATTACAAAGTGCGCGAAAACCAGCTTTGATGCTGATTTGAAAATTCTTGATCTCAAAATCCTCACAACCTACAGAAAGTTTTTTATAATGTTGGTGGAGTTAATAGTTTATCCATAAAAAGTAATTTTGTGAGTAAACGACTATTGTGTCTGTTTATACAAGGCGGCGCGCAGTGCAGCCTGGGACAGCAATGGTGGGCGCGTGATTTTGAACAAATTCGAGACATAAGTGACAAACACAGGTACGTGCGACAAAATAACAAACTCTCTTCTCCTAGCTAATAAGCGAAGTTTGGTAGTTTTGTAGCCTCAATTTGTTGTTTGCCCGCGATCAGGAACATTCAGAAAATGCGATTTTGAGACACGCCCCCACCCACTAGAGCATGCATTTTATACGAACGTTCAATTTTTAGGTTAAGTTCTAATTCCTGCAATTGTTCGACCAGGACGCTTCGAAATATGTAAATCAAGTGCAACTCAGGATACTCAAAGCTCTGTTGTTTAAATAACATCAATTTTAAGGTAAACGGGTTTAATTAGAATAAAAATATTAAAGATAATAATTTAGTTTGTGGAAAATGGCGCGTTCTGTGTTATAAATGGCGCTAATGTGAGTCTTAGGACAGCGCTTCGAAATTTTGATTATTATTCAAATTTTTGGGCTTCTATATCGAAAAAGTGACGCTTAGGAGGCTTGTTGTGTTGTTCGATGTGATTACTGGTGTTAGGTATTTGTTCGGAGATCAAAGAATGTCTGGCTAAGGAGAAGGTATTTGAATTTTTGAATTTTTAAATTAGGCCCAATGAGTGATAGTTGGTTCATTCAACAGAGATTTACGGTTTCTTAGACGAAATTTTTATTGGAATTGATTGAAACTTTTTATTTCATTCGGATTTTGATGTCTGTTTTGGTAGAATAGTGAGATATGATCTAATTTTGTTGTTGGGTTTGGAGAGTTCCTAACCTGACATTTCATGCTGTATTGCTCCAAAATGCTTTTGGAGTAAACCGAGTTATGTTACAATATTGTCAGTTTTTTAAGTAATTTTGATTTAATTTTTCTAAATTCCTCTCCCTTTTCGATCAAGTTTTCTACTTTTGAAATTGAAAATCCTATTAACATTGCGTTTATTGCCAGAAAAAAGTTAAATAAATTTCTGTCGCTATGGTTTATATTCTTATTAAATCGTATTTGTACGAAAATCTTGTTGTTTTTTTTTGTATAAAAAAAGGAGAAAGTTAATTGAGATATGAGAAATAATCTTTAATATTTAGAATTAATTTTAGACCTATATTAGCAAAGTTTTGAGAAATTTCTTGTCTTAATTTTAAGCATAAGATATTTTGATTATACAAAAAAAAAACATCTTATTATGAAGGAATTCCTTGAATTTGTAAAATGTGAAAAAATTCAAAATATGAAAGATTTTAGACATTTCATTAATAATATTTAATTACAAAAGTTTTGTTGTATTTGTTAAACAGGAGGAGGTCCTTAAAAGAGATTCACGATGTCTGGAAATAAAGGAATGCGAACTCTAGTAGAACCAGTGGCTATAGATTCTCGAACTCTCAGTGATGGAGATTTGAGTGCTTTGAGTCTTGCTCATAATGTAGAACAATATTCAACTAATGATTTTGAAACGTACACCAGCATTTCTGGTGACTTAGAATGTATGAACGCCGAAGAAGTTATGACAACCGATGAAGAACACGTAGTGATAGAACGAGATCCAGAACCCGACGTAGAATCTGTCCTTCCAGATGTGGAAATGACCGACGTTTCAGAAGAGATGCAAACTGAGCAAATCATCTACACAACGGCAAATCAACACAATCAAAATTTGATTTTCCAAACTAAACCGACACTACAAAGAGTTCCTGTTTCTTCGCTTCAGGTGGCTATTTTACTTTATTAGGAGAAACTTTGTTAGTATATTTAAGAATTTCAAAAATTAATTTAATATATAAATCAGAATAAATCTATATTTCAGGTGAAACAGAATGTCAGCCAGCCATCGCAAAGTCAATCAATTATGATTGTTTCTCCAGCTGGAGGACAAGGAGCCAGTCAAATTTTAAAAATTTCCCATCCATCAACAGCTTCACCAGGCCAGTTGCAGAGCTTGGCTCAAACATTAATAACAGCGAAGTCCGCTGATGGAAATATTGTACAATTGCGATCTTCCCAACCCAACAAACCAATCATGACAACAAGTCAATCTGGCACGATTACTTTGAGTAATGTTCAAACTGTGAAAACTGTCCAGTCTTCTGCTAAAAGGCCTGCACAAGGGGGACAACCGAATCGAAATGTAAGTATTTTCTAATGAATTAAATAAATGTTTCCTCTATCTATTCGAAATTAATTTTATTCTATTTGTGCAATTATTTATTTTGCAGGTTTACACAAAGATGATACTCACTGGTAATCAAGCTCAACCAGGTCAAGTTCTTTTCGCAACACAAGGAGACAACCAGCAACAAGCTATCAAATTCATAAGTAACAACAGTTCCGGACAAAACATTGCTAGCCCTACGAAGACGATTACTTTGGCACAAGCTCAACAGATGGGACTTCTAGGCGGTGGAAAAGTACAGCATATTTTACCCTCTACTCCTCAAAAACAAGTCAGTTAATTGAATAATAATTTACTCATTTTTTGTTTTTTAAAAAATTTCTTATTAAAAGTGCATAAACTTTCAATTTTGAATAGATCGGAATTTGTATATTCCGTGAATATTTATATATTTTAATGCAAATAAATTTGTTTTGTAGGGTATTATAGTTAACAAACTGATGCAATCAGGGGGGACTTCGAAAATGACTCTTGTTTCTAACTCAATGAAATCCCCAACCAAAATTTTGCCTGCACCAACTATGCAAGGAAAATTGATGACAAATTCTCAGTCTATGAGTAATAAGGGAGGAATTCAACAGACTGCACAGAAAGTCATCATTAGACAGGTAAATTGATTCAAAAATATTTTGATTAACTAACAGTTTCATATATTCTAGGCTTGATCCTTCCATTGGTTGATTTTGTTTTTAAAAAATTATTTATCCTTTTTTTTTACTTGTTTTAGAGTTCATTGAAACCGGGAACTGTCCTTGGAGCTGGGCAAGTCATCAGAATCCCGGCTAATCAGAACATTGTCACATCAAATCAAGTCCATCAGATACAAATGCCTGGACGACAGGTAAATGAAATTTAATATTAAGAAACAGTATCACCAAAATTGATTGAAACAAATTTCAAAAATATTAATTATAAATTCCAGGTACAATATGTAAGATTGGTCAGCACACCATCTACAGGAACAAGCAATGTTGTAACCGTTGGGAAACCCAAACCTCATGCGACTCTTCAAACAGTTGGAGTTCACCAGAAAATTGGGCAACAGCAAATCGTCAAAGTAGGTTTACATTTAGAATTTATTTAAAGTCTTTAATAATTATTAGTTTTTATATCGAAAGATTTATTTAAGTATTATGATTTTATGTAAGTATCAATCAGTGCAGAGAAAGATAATAATAATAATTAATAATAAATTTAAAAATCAGGCAATAAGAACCTCAACACCAAAGTCTGCACTCGGTGGATCTGGACAACGATTATTAATTCCCGCTTCTGCGACTGTTGGAGGCCAAACAAAAAATACTGTTGCTATTCCGGCTTCGGCTTTGAGTCAAATTGCATCCGGCCAGGCCGTCATTTCCGGGAATTCAAATGTCAGCAACATCATTGTGCTCCCAGCCCAATACAACCAGCACAAGGTATCATTTTTTAAAGCCTTTCTTGACAATTTGATAGATTAAAATTTTGAAACTTCTATTTGAAATATAAGTTCGGAAATTAAATTTCTGATTATATTGTTCTTTTTTCTTTTTAGCAACACAAGGAGGATATAAAATCAAAATCACTGAATCAGTCGTCCTCAAGTTTGCTTAATAGTTCGCAAAGTTCAATGGGCTCTACTGGAAATTTATCTAATATCACTTTATCCGAAAGTAAGATGTCACAAAAGTCCTCGGCTCCTGCTTCAGAATCGAATGGAATACGACCAAGGAAACCTTGCAATTGTACTAAATCTCAATGTCTTAAATTGTAAGTATTTTTTTTTATTCTATCGTATTTGTTTGCCAAAAAATATTTCTGAATTATTTGCAAGAAAAACTGAAAACATTTTCAAAGAATTATTTATCCTTTTATAAAAAAGACGTGCATTGCAGACAACTGCACATTGCGTTCCTCATTATTTATCTACTGAAATCTTGATTTTAACTAGTTGGATATTTATATATTTAAAAGGTATAGAGTTTTTTCAAATAAAAATGTATTTCTGCAGATATTGTGATTGCTTCGCGAACGGAGAATTCTGCAATATGTGCAATTGCAACAACTGTTCCAATAATCTAGGAAATGAAGAAGAAAGACAAAGAGCCATCAAATCCTGTTTGGAACGCAATCCAAATGCATTCCGACCTAAAATCGGAAAAGGTCGCGATACTGGAGAAGATATCAGAAGACACAACAAAGGTTGTAATTGCAAACGAAGTGGATGCTTGAAAAATTACTGCGAATGTTATGAGGTATATAAAAATTTGTTTAATAACAGCTACCTTAAATAATCTTATTTAGTAATTGTAATTGTTTTCATTAATATGGAAAATAGTTTTTTCTAATACTAAATTCTTCTTTTCTTTTTTAGGCAAAAATCCCGTGTTCTGGAAATTGCAAATGCGTAGGTTGTAGAAATGTTGAGGAACCTAGTCCAAACAGAAAATCTTTGAAAGACTTGGCTGATGCTGCAGAAGTGCGAACAGCTCAACTCACTCTTAACAAAGCTAAGATGCAACAGTATTCTGAAATTGCTTTTAGACCTCCAGCTACTTCGAACACTGGTGCTAGGTACGTATTACACATTTTTAATAAGTATTTACAATTTAATTAAAATTGAATATTTTTTGTGGAAATTATAATTATTTTTTTCTTGTTGCAGACAACCCTTCAATTTTCTAACAGACAAAGTTGTCGAGATGACTTGTCAGTGTTTGATGGCACAAGCGGAAGAATCAGAGCGAAATATGTTAGATGATGCATCTTCACAGAAGCTAATCATCGAGGAATTCGGACGATGCTTAAAAGAAATTATAGAGTCTGCCCACAAAGCAGAAAGCACTTAGCAGGGAGCTTCAGAAAAAGTGGGAGATTTTCATTTATTATTATCTTATCCTAACAAATTAAAGTCCAAGGTTTTGATTCCTTGTAAGCCTTAGTGGTAAAAATGACTGAGCGAATAATGCGAATACCAAAGACGGTATGGGCAATCGTAAAATGATGTGAGATATCTTTGAGAAATATTATTTTGAGTCAAAATTCGTTCAGGCATCTATGAATGAAGAGTAAATATGATTTTTATGTTATTAGTTTCTTTCTCAATTTGTTGCTCGTAGCATGCGCGGATAGTTTTCGTGATATCAAAATCTTAAAAGCTCAGTTGAGATAAAGTGAATCATGGAATTTAACTTTGTAAATAGATTTCAGTTATAAGATTATGAAGATATAATATTGTGTAAAGTGTCTGAAATGAATTTTTTTGGTAGTAAAAGAAGGAAAATTAATTTATTAGCGATTCTTCTTCACCCTAGGTAGATCAGTCCTTTTGACTCGTCCTAGATTTAATTCACTATAGACATAGATTTTTTGTGTTCTGTTGGATCAAAAAAAACTAAATGTTTTGACGGTATTTGTCATCTACTTTGTAAAGTGTACAAAGACCTAGTATAAAATGGTAGGAGAATTGAATATTATGGAATTAAATTTTTAGTTGGGAAATTCTGTTCTGTGAAAAATTAAATTCCATATGATGAAAAGCATAATTTTAGTTTTAAAATAGAAATACTTTCAGAGTTGGTGCTACACATTTTATTTATATAGCAAAATTAATATAAGCGTTAAAAAATATTCATTTTTTTTAACACTCTGTAGCAAAACACTGAAGGTACCTAAGAGATTTAGAATTACATATATTTTAACAGTTCGATAATGCAAAAATTAATTGTAAGTTTTGATGGACCCATTAATCAAGTGATAGTCGTTGAGAAATAAGCTTTTCAAACACTGCATTTTAAAAACTTGAGTTTCTAGGATTTCCTAATCCTAAGTATTTTTTAAGTTGTTCAAAATTAACAGTTGAAATGTTTTTCTCTACTTTTGCACACTATTTAAGACACTTTCACAGTTTAGAAGTAAGACTCATACACTTGCAAATATTGGGTATTAGATTGAAATTTCAATACTTTAAAGAAAAAATATTATTATAAAACAATTCATATCCACAGTTTTTCCTAATACTTCCTTTTCAATTATGTCGAGCTGATTTTGTAAAATTTAGTATAACATTTTTTGAACAAGTACCTGCATATAAAAGGCAGAGTTTACAATTTATAATTGTAGAATAATGTAAGAAAATGTATAAACAAGAATAGATTTAAATGATTTAAATATATATATATATAAATAAATATTATTATTATTATATTCATAGAGTTGATATTTCGTGGGGGACGTTAATTATGCTTCAGATGGTCAAGTCTGTGTTCACTGGTATTGTAGCGATTGTCTAGCTTTACGATTTTAACATGTTACATTTCTACTTCATTAAATTATGGTTTCTCATATAATACAAATGAAAATTTTTCTCTCCAAAGACCCTACAGGTTTAAAAAAATAAAGAAAATACATTTTTAAAACTGTACAATTTTTATTTATACATTCTGATCTACTAGAATTTAACAATTTTCTTTTTGGGTTCTTTTTTAGGTTCTATTTTTTTCTCTTCCCCTTCTAAAGACTCCAAAGCAGTTTCGGATATGGTTTTAACAGTTATTGTTGATTCTTCCTTTTCTCTTATTTTATCTTGACAATCTTTTTGTAAATGTGTAACGTCTCCGCAAATTTTACAGCCACCGCCTTTTGGATAAAGACCCCTGGGATTATCGGGACACTGTTTTGCGATATGTCCTGCTTCTCTGCATATAAAACAAGTTGCGAATCTGTAATCGTCAGATTTCGTTACCTTACATTCGAAATGGGTATGTTCAGTGGAACCACATTTGAAACAAATTCCAGTTGCAGATTCTTCCATTCCAAGTTCTGGACAATCTGATAAATTGTGTCCAGCTTTCCGACAATGGAAGCAAACTTGCTTCCTTATACGAGCCAAAGACTTCTCTGCTTTTCTTCTTTCAAGTTTCATCGCTGCATCAATCTCAGATTTTGGAATTCCTGAAACAATCATTTCATTTATTAAAATATTTATAATTTCAAAGGCCTATAAACAATAAACTATATTTAAAATTAAAATAAACACACCTTTAAGAACCATTTTCTGCTTTAATTCTTTCAATCTTTCTGCCTCTTCTTTCTGAATTGGGAATCCGTCGTACATCACAACTTCTATTTCCATTCCATTAATCATAAGCTTTGTCGATTTTATAGGTTTTCTCCTTTGATGTTCATTATCATCTCGAACTTTAGGCTTCCTTAAATGGTGATTTTTCATATTCGGTTTACCGAACTTCTCTTGGTTAATTTGATTCCAATTTTTGGAAACCCTTGCGACATTATCTGAATCAGGTTTCTTTTCAATTTTAGTACTGTTGATAGATTGAACATCCTTGTTCGAAACATTTCCTGTAGTATCAAACCCAGAATTCTGATTCTTTTTCTTCAAATTTCGTTTTTGTCTCTTACTCAATTTTTCTGTAGGTTTCGCTTTTGACTCTTCAGTAACGGGAAGAGAATTAGCTATAGATTTTTCTGAGGTTTCAGATTTTTCAGAAATGCTATTGGTCTTCTTTTTCTTTTTGGGAACATCCATCTCATTTCCATCTTCTGTTTTATTGAATTTTTTCTTTTTCGTAACAGGAGCAGTTTCTTGAGAAGGTTCAACCTCAGATTCTGGCCTTTTACCTTTGGCTTTTACTTTCTCTACTATTTCTGATTTACCTGACACTGGCTTTTTTGCTTTAATCTGTTCGCTGACATTCTCCACAAGATCGGTGTTATTTTCTTTCTGTTTTTGAAAAGATTCTTTTAGTTTTTTCTTCTTAATCTTCTTTTCAGGTTTCTCAATTTTACTGGAAGCTTTGAATTTTGATGTATTTTTAGTAACTTTTGGTTTTTCAAATTCAGCCCAATCACTGTTCACTGGAGTTGATATTTCTTTTTCTTGAAGTAATTGTCTTGCAGTTTTGGTCCTCTTCTCCTCTGGTTTATCTTTATTTAAAGATTCCTGAAGTTGCTCCTTCATTACATGCCATGGTGTTGGTTCATTTTCCAACTTTTCATTTGAGGCCTTAGAGCCCTTTGCTCTTGCAAAACGAGTCATCTAAAATGTAACAAAAAGTAAACTTATATTTACTTTATTAAAATTAAATTAATGGTGTTGGACTCTAATGTTAAGCTCAAAATCCCATTCTCTATTTTACTCAAAGACAATTATGGATAAATATTTTTTTGCTCTGTAGCACTAATTTATTTTCAAATATAAAATTGCGTACAGAGCAAAAAAATATTTAGTTTCGATACTTTTTGCATAAAACAAAGAATTCAAAATTGAATATTTTCATTTTACTTAAAAAAGATTTGAATTAGATATTTTTTTTCTCGGTACGCATAATTCTAGTTAAAAATTAATTAATTCTACAGAGGGGAAAGATTCCAAATTTAATATTTGTAGAGTAAACTCAAGAAATCGCATTTTTAGATTAGAACTTGGCTCCAACACCCTTCAAATTAAATTTTCCATGCGTGTTTTTGGATGACAAACATTAGGTAGGTTATGTTATTTGCTCCATCTGCGCTAAATCATGCATATATATTAATTAATACTTGCAATACTTACATTTTTTAAACTCCAATTATATTATGTTTATTAAATACACAAATTCTAACACAAATAATAGATATATATATATTTTTTTTAAGAATAAAATTCGTTTTGTAAGCTTTCAGAATTTCAGATATACATCTTCGTGAATATACAACAAACGTGCAAAATATATAACCTCAATAAGCTCAAGGCGGACCTTCAATTGGATTAGTGGAATCCACATGACTGGATTCTTTCTTGGACTGGACATTTTCGATTCTCCAATCAGCGCTTGTTTAGGCGTATCTCTGGATTGTGATTGGTTAATAGATTAAAAAGTGTCCCACTATATTTAATTTTGTACATATGTAATTCAGTTGTAAATCCACCACGACGCCGGTCGACGCGCTAACCGCTTCTTGTTAATCTTGTTCGCTACCAGTTTCTTTTTGGCGGGCCCAATTTTCTTGGTGGCAGGTTATTAATTAATTTTGGAATAGCTGTCAAGCCAAAATACAAATGGGTGATAAAGACGGAGGTAATTATGGTATTTGATTAATAATAATCGCCCTTTTTTTTCCTAATTGTCGATAGTAGTTTTCGTACTTCACGCGTTAGTATCCTTGATAATAAACAATGTTGATTCTGTTCCTTAATTCCTATGTCCGTTAATCGTCCTTTGTTCTTTTTATTTAATTGATTTTAAGCCTTTTCGAGTATAGCAGTGGGCGGAAATTTAAATTGGATAAATTCTTATTTCGATGAGCACCCTAATTATCTCGATGCTCCTAATGAATTGAAAAGTTCGTTAGCCGCATCTGCGAAACAAAACCCATAAAATTGAGCAAATAAATCTTCTAGCAAAGAGTCTGGAAAATATGAAAAATGTTGCAATTTGTTAAGTTCCTTTTTTTCTACAGATCAATGGCCTCCCTCAATATGCAAACTTTAAATTTATCCTGTTCCTAAAATATGAAATGCATCAATTCGTTGACAATTTTATTTTGCAGAAACTTTCGACGATGCAGTCGAGGAACGCGTCATCAATGAAGAGTATAAAATATGGAAGAAAAATACTCCATTTTTGTACGACCTGGTGATGACCCACGCCTTAGAGTGGCCCTCATTAACTGCACAGTGGCTTCCTGACGTTACGAGACCCGAAGGAAAGGATTACTCTGTTCATCGGCTGATTCTTGGCACTCACACCTCAGACGAGCAAAATCATCTCCTTATCGCTAGCGTCCAGTTACCTAATGAAGATGCTCAATTCGATGCTTCACACTACGATAACGAAAAGGGTGAATTTGGTGGTTTCGGGTCCGTGAGTGGCAAAATCGAGATTGAAATCAAAATCAACCACGAAGGAGAAGTCAACAGAGCACGTTACATGCCTCAGAACCCTTGTGTTATTGCGACCAAAACTCCGTCAAGCGATGTGCTCGTTTTTGACTACACCAAACATCCCAGCAAACCTGATCCCAATGGTGAATGCCATCCGGATCTGAGGTGAGAAAAACTAATCAATATATCAGAACAGCTTTCAATATACTTTCAATGAATAACAAGTTAGTAAAATTGTTTAGTGGTAGTCGAACTTGAGATTCTTTTGAGATTGTGAATAAAAGTTCAGTAACATATTCACAGATAAAATTAAACGAAGTTAACTCATTATATGTTTTTTTCTGTTTTTAATTAGGTTACGAGGACATCAAAAAGAAGGCTACGGACTTTCCTGGAATCCAAACCTTAATGGCTACTTGCTAAGTGCTTCAGATGATCACACAATTTGTTTATGGGACATAAACGCAACGCCGAAGGAAAATCGAGTTATTGATGCAAAAACTATTTTCACTGGACACACAGCAGTTGTGGAAGATGTTGCCTGGCATCTTTTACATGAATCGCTTTTTGGATCCGTTGCTGATGATCAGAAGTTAATGATCTGGGATACCAGGTTCGTATTTTTAAAATTAAATTATTAAAATTTTATTCTACTAGATAAAGTGTCGACAATTAATAAAAAATTTACCTTCTTTTATTCCAGATGTAACAATGTGAGTAAGCCGAGCCACACAGTCGATGCTCACACGGCGGAAGTGAATTGCTTGAGTTTCAATCCCTATTCAGAATTCATTTTAGCAACTGGCAGTGCCGACAAAACTGTTGCCCTTTGGGACTTGAGAAATCTAAAACTGAAGTTGCACTCTTTTGAGTCTCATAAAGACGAGATTTTCCAAGTCCAATGGTCTCCTCATAACGAAACCATTTTGGCTAGCAGTGGCACTGATAGACGTTTGCATGTTTGGGATCTGAGTAAGATAGGCGAAGAGCAATCTAGCGAAGATGCTGAGGATGGCCCCCCTGAATTACTTGTGAGTTTTCGGAGATTATGAATTTTAATTGCTATATTTTAAGAAGTTTTTAGAAGTTTAAAAAACTTCTAAAATAATTTTCTGGTAGTGTTAATTCTATACTAAAAAATTTGGATTGTTAATCGTAATTTTTGTTACAGTTTATTCACGGTGGTCACACAGCAAAGATTAGTGACTTTTCCTGGAATCCAAACGAGCCATGGGTCATTTGTTCAGTTTCTGAGGATAACATAATGCAAGTTTGGCAGATGGCAGAAAATATTTACAACGACGAAGAGCCCGACACTCCAGCTAGTGAACTCGAGGCTGGTGCTTCATAACCCGCGAAACATAATTATCGACTTTTCAACTTCGAATCTAAATAGTGAGTATAAAAATTCAAATTTTAAAAGTCATTAGCAAACGATTGTATGGAAATTCTTCATCTGCGTTTTGCCTAGTTGAAAAATGAGTCGTCATTTATCATCATTCAAACTCGGTATTTTATAACTACAATTGTTTTCATCTCATTTGGTAAATTGTCGATTGTAGCTAGTTCCCGACACTCATTTAATTTTGAAAACATGCAAGTTCGCTAATAAGATACAAATGAGTATAATGATTTTTTGTTAAGATAAGATTAGAATCTGTATTTTTGCAGTATTGGATGAAAACTAGTGTCAGTGGGATTGAGAGAATATGATTTTAAAAAAAACGTACGCAGTTTTAAATATAGTCAACTTTACAAGTGATTGTTAACTTACAGGAAGAATTGTTTTCACTTTCGAATATTTTTTCTACTTAGCATTAAGTCTGGTGTTGCTTGAGGCAATTGTAAAATTACGTTAATTTTGACATCACTTGAATAAACTGTTTTTTCGAAATCTGAAATCTTTTGTCTTTAGAAATAAAAAATAGTAGATTTTTAATATAGATTTATTGATTTATTGATTGACTTACAATAATTTCAGGACGTTTTAAAAAGTTATGAATATGGTATATATATATTTTTTTCTTCATAATCTTAAAAGATAAAAGATTGTAAAGATGTTTTATTAGTAATTAAATAATCTTTCTGAGTTAATTCATTTAGAATTGCAGCTTTTATTTTTTTAGTAATTATGTTAGCAAATATAATTTATCTGATTTCAAGTTAGGCTATTTAACAAATTTTGGCACTTAGTAATGAGAGGTGTGAATACTATGAATATAAAGAAGTAAAAGCTGAAGAAAATTGTTCCCATATTAGATAGTCGTGTTTGAAAGCTCGTTGTAAATTTGAGCAAGAAGAGAGTCTTCACTATATTCTGCCTCTGGACTTTTCAAGGATATCATGTCATCGCTGTCCAAGGATGAAATTCTGAAAAGGAATGATTAAAATAGAACTACAGTTTTTTAAAAATTATTCATAAATTAATATCGGTCTCTACGAATTATTACCAACATCTGCGAGTTACAAAAACGTCACTTGTTGAGCGAGACCTATGCCTATGTCTGTTAAGCATGCAAAATAAATCGAGACATTTTAAAAAATGTGGAAAGAAAAAGATTGGATCCATTCAAATTTTAATTTCAAGGCGATAGTAAAATGAAAAAGACTAAATCATTGTATTGGAATTTTTTATGTGTATATTTTTTCTGGCCGAGAAATTAAATATCGATTGAGTATCCCTGATTGAAAATTATGAAATTCTGGGTGAAAATAATTATTTTCTTTGAAAAATTTACCGTGTGCTAGAATTGGAACGTTTAATACCGTTGAGTAAATTTACAATGGATGGTGTCAGAGTTGGACGAAATATCTAAAAAATAATAAATAGATTTTTACAAAATTATTTTATATTCAATCAATTCAAGGACATTGACTTTTTAATAAAAATATCGTTTCTTACTGTAACTGAAGCGCTTCGCATTTCACGAAGATCAATATTTCTGAAGAGATCATGAATTATTAGTTCCTCTACACTTGGATATCGAGGTCCCTCAAACAAATATTTCAAAAACTCATTCACCTGGAAATAAAAAGAAATATATCTAATCGAAAAACGATATTTTTTCAGATTATTGAAAGAAAGATTTAACACCTGAGGATATTTTTGCAGATCAGCAACATGAACTGTTGAAGGTTTGAAAGAACACAATTCATATCCTGTACACATCTCAAAAAGCATGTGACCTGCATTAAAAAACATAAAGAACTACAATTATTTAAGTTTTTCAAGAAAGAAATTTACTATGTAACTTAATTTTCAAACTTAACAAATTGAACAATTTTGAATTAATATTGAATCTACTGTGATTTATAGATATCTATAAAGCAAATGCTTACCAAAACAAATTGTGTCCATTGAATTGTGATGAGCCAATCGAGAAGTGATAATAGGATTCGTTCGACTTGTAAAACCCAAAAGAGTATTTTCTAAACCGGCAAGACGGGCAACTCCATTTTGTACAACAACATTTCCAGAATGTAAATGGGTGACAGTAGGAAATCCACGTTCTTTCAGAAAAACAAGTGCCTCTAAAATTTGTCGACCCATTATTTGTATTTGGGGTAAAGCAAGGCCTTTGCCTCGGGCTGCATATTTTTGGCCCCAATCTTCATTCCAACAGTTTCTTTCAATCTGCAAATAGGATTTATTACCTTTATTTTTCTTGTAAATTAAAATCTTGTAGTGAAGATGATGTAAAATTAAATTAATCTACATTTTTTAGATTTACAATATTTAAAAATAGAGAAGGCTTGTAAGTCTTAAGATATTCTTCAAAATTAACTTTTTTTTATACAAATACCCAATAAATCAAATCCTTCAAACTGCCTTGATTGATTGGCTGCACGAGAATTACATAATTCATGCCCTCATATTCGATGAATTCGAGATCAAGCACTGGACAAATATAAGGATGTTGTAGTGCCAGAAAAAGGTGATTAAGAATGTCCTTCGTCGAAGGACTGATTTCTAGAGTGCAGTTTTTGTTGAGAGGTGTGAGAGTCAGAAGTCGATCTGTTTTTAGAGAAGTGTCTCTCACCATGAACCAATGTTTATCAACTCGAGAGCCTACCAAAATTAAAAATCTCGTAATTAAAATTAAAATGAAAAAATTATTTTCATTAATTGTAGAACTACGTAGATTAGAACAATTTTATTTTACTTTGAATTCGAAATCTTCACTATTTGAGAAATAGGCGAACTCAATTATTTTTGGATCTTGATTTCAATAATTCAGGAATATTCTATAGTTCTATCGATTTTTATTGACTAGACCTCAATAAAATTAAGTTTATATACCGATATTGTTGAGTTGTTTCAGTAAAGTGTAACGAGACGTTCCATGAATGTAAGTGGTACAAATCGATAGGGCACGATCTCTCGATCGCTTTTCCATTTCCACGTATTCTCCAACGTCATCACAACCTGAAGGTCCATTTCCTAGGGCAGTGTATTGATGTCTTCCATTCCTAATGGTAATTAAGTTGAATTAATAAATTACAACTTTAAAAAACGATACGCCAAAATAACATAATTATTTGAAAAGAAACCCAATTTTAAATGAATCTTATCACAAGATTGATCAGAAATTCCTTTTTTTAAATGGGTCGAGACAAGTACCTCTCATTACTATCATTAATTGTTTGAAATTGAGTCTCCGCTTCTCTCGGCGATGTGAAGTCACGTGGATCGGTTCTTGACCCGCAAAAATGGATTAAGTTCATGAAACTAGGATTTGCAGAGTCTCTTTGAGTCTCATTACTAATCCACATTGCCCTCCTACTGCAAAGATTTCAGCCACAACAGGAGTCATTAAATTGAAATTCAGTTTTCACGTTTAAACATTCCTTTTTTAGGTAGGATATAATTTTTTAGAATAATTCCTTTGCTATAAATGACTTTAATAATTTATTAAATTTTCAGTGTATGATACCTTCGTTTTCTAAGTTTTGGTGGATCAGCGGCTCTACAAGTTTCCAAATTTTGAACAACATTCCTATGACGATCGTACATCATTTTTGTCAAATATTCTAAAGGAGAAGCTAATGATTTTAAATGGGAGATTTGAATCAAAAAATAAGAAGACACTAGAAGCTATTGGGTGTGAGTAAGTCTGACTGGGTATCAGCAATCTAATAATAATTTGTTTACAAACAGACGCTAAACTTGTGAAATCGGCGGAAACGAAAACAATTCACTGACAAATGGAAATTGGAAATTTTAATGAACCCTAGCTTTCAAGCAATCAATAGTGAAGTTGTGTATACTGATTTTTAAAAGTCCAGGTTAACACAGCAGCCACTCGAGCCAAACAAAGAGAAAAGAAGACAATGCGGCACTCAGAAAGACAATGACGACCGGTATTCCTGAGTGGAGACACGTGTACCGAACTCGCATTATCTCCAAAGCTCGTTTCTTTCGAGCAAATAGTGCAAAATTTTACTTCTCTTTATTTGCGAGATTTTTCACAATGGGTTCATTTTCCTCAGGCTACTTTCCAGATTATATTTACTCTTTTTTTAAATTCAGATTTCTGGACTTTACAGCTATTTTTATTTTAAAAAAATTTTATATTATTTGAAACTGCATTTTAATGAGATGATACCTTAAATTTCATAAAAGGATCTCTAGAAAATATAAATAATGTTTTTTTCAGAAACACTGTTTTAGATTTCTAAGCTTTCTTGTGTGAATTTTGTTAAAGTCGACAACTGTTGAAATCTATACCCTTTGAAATTTAAAACTTAAAAATTTCAAAATTATAATGTTCGGAAATGTAAAATGTAGTTTATTACCTAACTTCGTTTTGTTCTCGACAGCCTCTGGCAGCGGAAACCCGGTTGAAGAGAATTTTGGCAAGGCTGTCGATTTTGGTGGACAGTGGGTAGCTTTTTTCCTCCTCACTTTCATCTTCTTCAATGCTGGCACTTCGACCTCTTCGAAGAACACCTCTGGCTGTTACTATTGCTTCCGAATCCAATTCAATGGCACTTTGCGTCCTCCGACCAACATTTCTTCGTTTTCTACGAGTTCCAGGTCTCTGCTGGCAAAATCTGTCGTGGCCTGTGACTTGCATTTCTCTGTGACACTCATAGTCATCCTTATTCTTACTAAGGTTCTGGTAGAGATTGAACATCTTCGAGCGATTTACTGAGAATGGATGGAATTTTTTGGTCCCAAGGATAAACTGAAATCAAGAAGTTTCTAAATATTATTACAGAATATAGAATCCAGATTAAACTTTTAGAACAAAATATAAGAATTTCATTATTGAAAATATCTGAATAGATCTTGAAGTGTAAGAAGTTTTTTTTTTTAATTTTTGGTATCAATTGAATTCATATGACTTCACTGGTCTTCGTAGGACTTCTTCAATACATGATTATAAACTTTGGTAGTAATGGATCAGTTCTCATTCAATTGAAAATTTATGAAGCTCTTATAAATTCCAGTCAGATAAACTTAATTCTTTTTCTTGAGTCACTGCCAGACTTTTTCAGGTCATAACATATTTTCTGGCATTTCTAGGTTCTTGACCATTTTTAGATACCATGAATCAATGTATTTATATGTTCTTTTTAATTATAATATTTTTTTAAGGGTCTGTGATACTTTGTATATATAAGGCAAAGGTTTATTGACTCTTATTTACTAAAAATATTTATTATTATGAATGTATAATTGGTATAACTAATTTGCTCTTATGGTAAAGTATCACATGCCCTTAAAGATTAATTTTTTGTATATTAATCAAAGCTTTTCTTCAAATTCAATGGTTTTTGAATTTCATAGAAAAAAAATTTTGGATCAATATTCTTTACAAATCATAATTTTTATAATCTTCAATTTTGATTTTAATACTTTGAAAAGTATTTTTTTCCAAGGATTTTACTTTAATTATAATATACATAATTGAATTAAAATTAGGTGCATTCCAACTATAAAATTGAAAAAAATAAAAATTGAATTATCGCTGCTTTAAAATAATCTATAAAATAATTAACGACTGTAAAAAATATTTTTTTTTAGATCATGTACCTCAGTTTATTATAAATGATACCCGAGCTGCATAGAAGAAAATTTATAAGATGTTTCCCTTGAGGAATTGTATCTCGGTATCAGGATGCATCTTCGCCTATGATTTGATGATTACCGCATTCAAAATCAGGAGACGCAGTTAAAACGGATATTTAAGATTTCATGAAGAGTATTTAGTGACGTTGAACCCTCACGAGGGTGGAAGTGCACTGGTTGCCGGAATGCGGAATGCGCGGGTTGCACCCGATACCCGGCGTGACACAGATTCGCAAAGGCAGGTAGAGTGTTTGGTGGCTGCGCCGTGACCGGGACCAACTTCATACATAGGTATATGTATAGAGTAGGTACAAATCCACCCTTCAACTATATAACTAAGTCCCGTCTGGGGGGAGTTGGGTGAATTGCGTGCCGATGGGGTCATCAGTATTCACTGCAAAGTATGTTGATCCGAATATTTGATTTGATTTACAGTTTATAAATCCATAATAAATCCTTAATTCTCAAAAAACATATTTAAAAATTTGATTTTTTTAGTTTAAAGCCATCTAAACCATTTTCTTGAATTATAATTATCTGACACATGAATTAATTCCTGACGAGCGATTGAGCGTAATTAATATCTTCTCAGCTTCTATCAAGCTATTAAACACATTCTATATATTTTTCTGCAATGAAGATAATTTAAAAAATAACGATAATAAAATAAAGAATCAACGTTTAAATTTAATTCCGGGAAGTAATAATATTTTAGAGGTAATTTTCCTCGATCGTTATGTAATGAAAAAGTGAAAAGTAGTCGCGCGGTTTATCGACAGCCTCGTTGAATGCAAATGACCGATTTCCGCCAATTGCACTTCAATCGATTAACTTCAGACATTTTAAATCTGAAAATTGGGTTTAAAATCTCTTTATTCCATAAATTGAAATATTCTATTTCTTTTCATATTTTCTGCTTTCTATATTCTTAATGAAAATAAGACTTCTCATACTGAAAAATACTATTTTATTAGAATAAAAAATAAACTGGAAGAATTTTTTCTGAGAAAGATGAAAATAGGGACAAAACTAGAGGTTTCTTATTCACATTTTACAAGAATTAATACTTTTAATTCTTAATGTGTTTTAATGTAATAAAAAGGTTTATACCCTTTAAAATCCCTGACCCCTTGCTGAACTTGGAGACCACACTCGGACCTAATCTCACTTTACATTTTTATGGCTGCCTTCAGGGACGATTTCAACAATTTCGAAGCGCATTCATTCTTATGCTAATTGGCTCTCATAATGCAATCATCACTACTTAATATTACTAGTGACCGACATTTCACGAACAAGGAAATAGTCGTTCGTAAATCTAAGTCTTTACTTCTTTAAAACTATAACTTAATGTGTAAAACTTAAAGAACGATTAAAGGAACAAAGAAAATAAATAACAAAAGGATACATTCAGAGTTTTGAAGAGAAGAAAACTAGACAAAATATAATAAAACTTTGTAAGATTTTCGACTGAATTTTTAGGTCTCGTTGCTTGCGGAATTTTCTTGCTCAGCAATTTTGAACTGGGCTGGCCACGATTGCATTGGTCGGTTTCTGAAGACCTGTTGAAAGTTAAAAAATCATTAGAGAAAGAAAATGATATCTTCAGAATGATTAATAATTAAAAATTTTTCTTACTCTAGAAACAAATTGGAGAAAATCAAGTTTATTTAATTCTAGTTCTGCGCGTCTACCCCATTGGTACTGGAATTTTTCTGGGTCGCTGTTTTCGATTTTCGATCTACAGAGATAACGCTGTTTTACAAATTGCTGAAAAAAAATATTATTGTATAGTTATATTATATATCATTATTATCATATAATTTGTAATTTTTCTTACTACAGATATCAAGTGTTGAACATCTCCGAAATACTGGTGCTTTAAATTGTCTTCATCTAAAATAGATAGTTTCCTCAAGAAACTCCACAAGTTGTCTGTATTAAAGAAAGAAATTATTTAAAGGACATATTAAGTAATATTAAATAATTCATAATAAATGTTATATACCTTCGCTGCAAATCCCGTCACTCATAAAGATGTGAGATAAGACTAAAAACAAAAGCACCATCGAAGTTCTTTCAGTTGGAAAAGATAGATGAGGTATATCGTTCTTGATTTCGTTAACGAGAATATATTTTCCACTTTCAATTTCGACTAGTTGAAAACCAAAAACCTGTTTTAAATAAATTGATATCCTCCTTAAAAAATGATTGACTTGGAAGACAACTAAATATATTTTAAATAGTAAAAATGATTTAACCTTTTTGAAAGTAGATTTGACAAGATCCATAATTGCTCGATAGTATTTTGAACCATTGAGTACATTTTTCTGAATGTTTACTCTCTGAATTGGAAGTCTTGAATGATCAGAAACTAGAATGTATCTTACAACACGTCCCATTAATCGATTTAATTCGTCCTCCGAAAGGCCTTTTTGGGATCGTGATTGTGATGATAATTGGGATTGATTATCGTAGTCATCATCACTTCTTGAGCTATTTTGAGTCGAAGATTTGTTCTTATTTCTTCTCTGAGATCTTTGTGTCTGAGATGGAAAGAGATCCTCGTCTGAATCATGATTTACTTGTCGACGTCGACCTTGAGAAGGTCCTGGTATTTCATCGTCATCATCGATTATTATTCTTCCTGCAGAACTTCGTGACATTTTTCTTTTATAGATTTATTCCACGTTGCAAACCCCTATAAAATTCTTATAGTTTAATTTAGCAAGAAAAACGGGAAAAGACCCTAAATACCGTAAATATCTTGTTTTGGATTAAAATACAGACAATTTTTTTTAAAGTACTTCGAAGTCACTCTTTATTTTCGTTAAGTGTCATTAAAATAATTGATTGATATTGATTGTAATAGTAAATATTTTATAATAAATATATCCATAATATATCTTTGATAATAATAACGATAATAACACCGCGAAAGATGAGGTTATGTATATGCAAATTTTATTTCTAAGCTTTTAATACTTACAACGGTTTTTTGTTCTATTCTAGAATATTTAAAAACGCAACTGACCTTATGCGATTTTATTTTTCATCTAATTGCAGAAATAAATACAATTAATTTCTTTTTTAACGTGTAAACTGAATACAGAAAAAAACCGCCAAATTTTATGTAAACAAACTGTGAAGAGGATGACAAGAAAAGGAAACAAAAAAGAAAATGATATGAGAAGTTTGTTTTCTTTTCAACTGTCGGTAATATCAAATTCAAGGGCAGGTAGCAATTATCATATAGCAAACTTAAATAATTGCGTTTTTTCCTACAATTTGTACTTTAAAAAAAAATAATAGTGCACAGACGTCCGTGTTCACGTTCTTTACGTCTGTTTACTAGTATTTTTTTTCAAAAAAGTAAAAATTTTGACAAAAAACCGGAGTTATCTAAATTTGCTCATATGGTAAGTAACACATGCTCTTAAATACGTTGTTAGATGGCAGCACTGACTACTTCCGGCTTCTAATTTGGTAGTATTTTTGACCGTTAGGTGTCAGTTAGCGTTCTGATTTTGGTGAGTTTGCACGTATCTCTTTTCCCGCGAGTTTCTTTAGTGATTTCAAACGTATTTTTACTTTTTGATTAATTTTTCTTCTATAAACCGAGTTAAAAAGTGTTCAGAGATAGCAATTTATTAGTAGCTTCCGTGTAATTAGCAAAAGTCGTTCTGAGGTCTTGCTCGCCCGCTTTCATTGTTTAACCTCAAAGTTGTAAATTTCGCATTTTTTAGATTAGTTTTTGGTAATAACGGGTGTTAGTGTCGGTTTATGCGATTCATCGGCTAAATCGGAGTGCTTTACAAGCAATTGTATGTATATTTCTACTGCTTAACTTTATATTTACATTAAAATCTGAAAAAGCAATACATATTTTATCATCCGCCGGCCGCGCCGGCAAAATTCATTGTTATTCATGGCTTTGTTAGCTTCCTTTGTTTCATATTTGCATTTATTTTTCAGGTTTTCCAATACTAATTTATCTTCTTTTCAGCGAAGAATAAAGTCTATGCCTGTTCGTATTGATGTATAAAGGTTGAAAATTGATTTCAAAAATTATTGACCAGATATTTTTTACAGGTGTTATGTGTGCAAAACAAAATGGCGGAATATGTGCAAAATGGCCGTATTTGAGAATTAATTGAATTAGTCCAGCAAAACTTGCACAAAGAGAAGGCTTGGCTGAATTAACGTGACCGGAAGTTTTCTACATACCTAAGACTTCAAACTTTAAGGTAATGTATATGAAAAACACACTTATTATCTGAATATAGGACATGTATTTTCTATAAGAGTGAAAATAATTAAGGGGATATTTTTTCGCTTATATTTTATGAAGGAAAATTTGTTTCCAAACATTGGCAATATTAAAAAAAACATGTGACTTGTTCTAAGACTTCATTGACCTAATTTGTCTCCAAAAAATTTAAATTAAATGCTTTCAGTATAATTCTGTCGTTTGAAGTCTGGGGCTTTATTCTCGACTTCGATCGAACAATTTTCGTGTTTGAATTAGTGCTTTTATCTCACTCTTACTCACGTGATTAGAAAAAGACAAACAATACATTCCTATACGAAAATTGTTTGAACGATTTTGAGAATAGAGCCCCTGTAGTTTACTAGAAGTCTTCGATATTAAGTAAAATACTTTAATTTATTGCAAATCACATAAATTCTAGTCAATTCACATTTGACCTCTCAAGTTTTAACTCTCGCAGCATCAATTCTCTTAGAACCATATTTAGAAAAACAAACGTATCATTTTTTAACGATGATAATCGTCCTATGTGCGTGTCGCGTGTCGATGAGTTCTAGCTGGGATGAGTTCTATACAAACACCTTCGACGTCGCGAAGAATGTCGGGACGTCTGGGTCGTATAAAAGTGTAAGCACATATTTTTTGTGTGTGAGCATATATAAAGATTCGCCGATCGTTGTCATTGTGTTTGAATTTGCTGATGTGTGAACTCCAAGCGTAAACGATCTGTATTCGCATTTGTATTTGCTGTCGTCTTCGTATGTAATACGTGTTTATATTCGAAGTCCTCTTAGTTTTAATGGCTCCAAAGATGCTTGACGTGTGGGTTTGTGACTCTGTGTGTGTCAGAACTGAGAACTCAGAACTTGCTCGTCTTTCCTCTCTCTGATCTCGAGTGACGGCAGTTGCACCTGCCTGGCCGTCTGCCTGCAGTCCGAGCGGCGCCAGATCTCTCCGCCTCATTCCAACACCCCGCACAACTAATTCCATCTTGGCGCGACAATAGAGCTAGTTTCACATTTGATCAGCGTCACCGCAAGATCACGACCGAGAACTCCACCTGAGAAAAATCCGGTTATCTCCAAAGAACCGATCACCGATCTTACATCCTTGAAACCGGTTGCCGTCCAATCCTTGAAACTTATCGAGAGAACCAAATTACAAGCCTTTTCCATTTTGAGAAAAATGTATTCCGCAGGGTGTCTTGTGTCCTGGAAAGCCTTATGTGACCCTGAAAAAAGTCCTTCACGTTTTTTCTACCTGTAAACCAGGGAAACATTCTTGGAATTTTGCTTCTTATATTTTGATACAGCATTCCTCCAAATTGTTTACAGTTTAATGCTAAATATGGATTAAAACTGTCTTTTGGAGTTTAGAACGTGGATATATGATAAGATAATAAAAAATAGATATCATATTAATTAATGTTGTGGATGGGTTATAAGTGGTATTTATCATTATTTTTATGTATAGGAAATTGGGTTTAGATATTTATTTCAACTCGCAGGTAAAATTTTAAAAATGATTTACCATTCTGATTATTTTGATGGTTCCGGAGAGGGACCCTGCAACTTGGAAGCTTCCAAGTCGTCCGCTCAATTACCTCTCGACCACAAAAATTAATCGGTCCCTCGAACCGCTTCACGCCTCATGTCTTTCCCTTCCACCGCTCAGAATGTTCTTCTCTGCACGGCCACCGGGATGGAATAATTAAAAGAACGGATCGCCTCGATTCATTTCGTTTCCTTCTTCCTTTTTCTCGCGAACCTTATATAAAATAGTAGGGCTCTTCCTCCTTCGTTGTTCTCAGTTCTTGGGACTTAAGTGCCTGCTTAAAAATCGAATTCTTATTCTAAATCAAAACTAAAGACACCAGGTTTTCTCTAACCGACAAAGGGGAGCTGAAATTTATCGCAAAACGACTCGTGGATTTCTTTCAAATTGTAAACAGCGAGTCAGGTGCAGAAAATGGTTAAAAGTTTGGAAGTTACAAAAATTTCCAGGAATTTTTTACAGTGTAATCTACCCTTAATTTATATTGGTCGTTCTTCAATTAGTAAATGTGTAATTATTAGAAACTCAGCTTTTTCAAATTTAAATAATTATCACATTAAGATGGCATACGGATCCGCCTCCAGTAATTTCTTGCGAGAGAGTGGTAGACTACCCGGTGGCACGATAATCACCTAATTACACGTTCGTAAGTTGGTCCTCGAATGAAGTGTTGGTCACAGAAACGCCTATCTTCTTCAGGTTTATTGGTTTCTGCATAAGACTTGGATATAATGGTTCAATTTTTCTCCACATATCAATGGAGAAAGTGGAAATTCTCCCTCTTTCATTTTGTTTGTTTTTAATCGTTGTCATTATGGTTTGTTAATTAATTTGATAAAAACAAATTAATGAATTTAATTCGCAGATGCGATAATATTAGATGTAGAACTTTTTCATTGGATCTTAATAGCTTAAGGAGGATTTTCAGGAATGATTTATCAAAGCCTCTTCGAGCTAAAGCCGAGGATAAAGCTCACATCTCAAGTTTCTCTGAAGAGAGTCAGTCACACCTGTTGGGCATTTATCATCAGGTTCCACTGGGTTCCACTTACTGAATCCGTGTAATGACAACCTCGCAGATAGGGAGAGCTTTCACAATCTTCTCACGCCTCCTAACCTTCTAACTCTAATTGTCCTTTAAATTTGTAAAAATTCAAATTTAGAGGGAATTAACTTAATATAAATTTAATTGAACTATTGAATGCTATGAGAGAAATTTAAAAAATGTGCCACGTTTACAAGTTTTTTCCCTAAAGTAATTATCCCCTCCAGAACTTTCTCGCAGATTAAAAACCGTAACTACTTTTGTATGAGGTACACGTGCGTAAAGGGAATTTCATTCTTATGATCTTATATCTTTAAAAATTCCCCTCTTGCTCAATTAAATTCTACATCCTATAAAGTTTGACCGGTCTCGGTAGGTTTTGTGTCATACATTCCAACGCTATAATGCAATATCTGTCGACATTGTGGAGTACTCTTGTATGATAAAAAGTAGTTCCTTATATCCATCTGCATTTGTCGTTGTGTGCCAGATCACATATACTACGTGCGCTTGGGATCATCGTGGAGGTATATACACGTACTTTTAGTATTAAATACTCCTGCTTGCATGGGTGCCTCATGTGTTGGGGATGAATTATACAGCAAGTAGCCATATATGGACCGTAGAGTGCAGTGCGAAGACACCACACGAAAAGGAATCCCTCTTTCGTACCCAGCATGCATATACAGCATACACGACCGAATCTCCAATTTTATTTTGCTTCTTACTGTTTGCTGAACAATGTCACGAAAGTACTTACTCAGGATTTAGGTTCAGAAAATAATTGGAAACGTTAGCAAGCAAATTGCAGATGTTGTGGGTGAACAATTTAATTGTTGAGTTCGTTCGTTTTTTTTTTTCAGATGTTAAACTTTAACATTTAATATGCTTCCTGCGTTGTCTTGAAGATAGGAAGACAAATATGAGCAAATAGAGAAAGTTCCGATGTTGGTGATATCTCAGGAAAGACGCACATGATCAGAAAGTGTCGAGGTGACAACGATCATGTTAAGTATGATCGAGCAGGTGGTTCTTGGAGCTACCGACTTTTCAGATGAATATTAATTTCTGATACTTGTGTTCAACACGACGTGAGCTGAATGTAGATCCTGGTGCTTCGATACAGTAAATGATTGCGCCTTTTCCATTAATATTTTTGCTTGCTTCGACCTACAATGGTATCCCGTTTCATGGTTTACCTTGTGCTGATTGATTCAAGGACTCGTTCATGCAAACATTTAATGAGCGTTCCCACGAAAAAAGGAAAAGGCAAATAATTATCCAGAGAATTGGCTAGGATATGATTGTTGTCAAGATAAGGCTTGGAAAGTTCTACTTCGCTATTTTCGATTTGAAACAAACCAGAATGTCTTTTGAAAGGATTAAAACTCTTCCGAATTCTTTTGACATTCTTTTAAAATTCCTTAAAATCAGTTGGTAGCTCTGATCTCGATTCTAAAGTACAGGCGGCGAATACAAATCCAACCAGTAGATAAAGAGAGAATGGGGCTTCAGATTTCAAGATTGCGAGAATCTATTTTCGATATAATCGCAACCTCTTTTTTATGATAGGATATTAGGATTGATTCCATGCTTTAGAATAGACTTCTCAGATTTTACATTAGTCAGCAGCTGTAGATTTTCATATGTACAACTAGTCTGTGGGTTTGAGATCCTGTTATTGGTTTACACTTACCACTTCTGGTTATTCACTTTATTCACTCTCACCATGAATTGAACAACGTCGCTCCTGTCTCGTATCAGCATCTTTCCTTTTCACTCTTATATATCGCGATTCGTGCGTACCTGTATGATTCCAACTACAAGCACGTGCGTATATGAGGGTTAGTATCAGTGAGACGATGCTGTATATAGGATGCGACAGTACGGCGCCAGCTTCACACAGACTCGCTTTCAACTTTACAAGCAGCCCAGTGACCACCGACCGTTCCTCTTCACAAATCGAATTCAGCCCAGAGTCTACAGGCTCTTTGAAAAACGCTTAGCCACTAAATCCACTTTGTTTTATGCCCAAAACTTAAAATTCTAATTGGCCTTTAATTTCATCTAATAAGTTTTAACAATATTTCTCTATTACAGCAATAACCTGGCGAGGAGTCAGATCTCATATTTTCTGGCAGCTGAGAGAGAATTTCATTAGAATTGTCTCCCTCTCAACAGCGAAGATTAAGCTGTCAGCGTCTTTTTGATGCAGTGGATTTTAGAGAATTCAGCGTTGTAACATCAAAATTAGAATGCCGGTTTCATGTTCTGGTTGTCCCCATCAGGAATAAAACACGTCTATCCTTGATCAGCAGATGAAAGTCAGGGCTGTCAGGGAGAGAAAGGTCGTCATTTGGCCCACTCGGCTTGGAATGGACATCCCGAGTGAATAAGGTAATCCCGTAATTCAATATCCTTTTGCGAACTCTTCTCAACCTCCCATCGATGGTTCGCGATCGTCTGGCGCAACGTCGTTCGGGACACCTGTCCCTGACGGTTATCCCACGTTAAGTGCATAACCTGTTTTGCGACGTAGGCACGAAACCCGGTACCAATCGGTTCGAGTTGGTTCGAGTACGTGGCTGGTTTCGCGTGTGAATCCACACACGCTACTCAACACAACCAAAGATTTAACATACGGATGCCTTGCTATCATGCACACGGTCACTACGAACCTCCACAAGTCCACAGCAATGTTCAGCGAACAACGATGAATTAGGTGCCGCCCCACCCGGGCGAACACAAACGTGAACGCGAATGGCAAATGGCGGGGGACAAGGCATCGGCATCTGCGCTTAATTAATGCAGCAACAGCGACTGCTGTTCGACGATACAAGAGAAGGCATGAGAATGCTGAAATCGATGCTGGAGCTACAAACCGACATTCACCGATGTCTGTTCAGGGCATCGAGCCAATCTTCCAAGTTCAAAAAACATTTGAATCAGAGCTACATAGAGATTTGGAACTGATAGAGTTGTGGAGCACCTCGAAACTGCTTCTGAAGATGCCAGGAGCTTATCTATTTGTTTACCTGACCCCTTTGGTAGTTTTCTATTCTTTACTCGGATGTAAATAGAAGATTTTCGAAGTTAAACTGTAATAGGAAACTAACTTCAGATACGGTCGTCGAAATCATTTTTGATTATCAGTTCCCACAAAGTATAAAACCAAAATTGAAGAGCGATAATATTGGCCCTATTCTAAAAAGTCAAACTATGCTAAAAAGTCAAACAAAGTACAGAGAAAAGAAAGGAAGTAAAGGTACTAGCCAGGCGCCTGACTGGAATGGATCTCTTTCCCTTTTCTTGTATCACAACTTCTAAATCTTCTTTTCTTCGTATTTACTATTCCTCACTTCTCACCTTTTTCTTTATCTGCTTCATTCTTCCTTGCTTCTATCCCTTTGCCAAGCTTCTTGTTGCTTCACTTGCTGCAAAGTCCAAAACAATACCCACAGCATTGTGTGCCTCGCTTACAAAACAACTGGCAAACTTGGAATCAGGGTAAAAGGTAACAAGCTACAACACTGAACAAGTTGTTTGCTTCCGTTTACGTGTCACTAGCTATATAGATTCTAGTCGCAGTCCTTTTCCGTTTACTTTTAGTATTTCCTGCACAAGTGCAAAACAATCGATTCTTGAATCAGCAATGCAAGTTTGATGCTTCAAAAGAAAGTATAAATATTGCAATTATCCTCACTAAGATGTTTTCGAGAAAAGATGCAATTAGCATTGGAAGAAAACGACTGTAGCCTCTGGCACAAGAGTTGGCACCTGTGTGACACTTTTTGTATTCTTTCTTCTGGAAACACTCGATAAGATGTACTATATAAAGGTGTTGCCCGAGATGTGGCGGGTAATGACGAAGCAATATAATGATCTCCACATTCCACAAGCTCGAGACGCTCCAGGAAAGACCGGAGAAAAAAAAAGAAAGGCGTAAAACCTTCTTTGACACACCTGTTCTTGATGCTCTCATTCACAGATATCCAAGTCATTTGGGAAGAATCCTAGGAAGAAATTGGCAACACTTTTAAGCGATGTAGATTGGGCCACTCGGTTTTTAATTGATATAAGTTCGAGCCAACAACGTGTTCATCAAGAAGCAGCTTTTGACTCTCTTGTAATTAAAACAGCTCTAAAGTAATTGGATCTTTGGAGGTATGGGTGGTTAAGCGCCACTACATAAATTGGGGGTTGTGACCGAGCGTAATGATGGTTCCACCCCTGAAGGGACTCTGTCTCTGAAAGCTATCACTTGCCGTTGTATCGACGAACACCTGCTGTTGATTACATTGTTCGGTTAATACAGGGTTATTATAATCTAAATCCCACCGAGGCCCCTTAATTAGATCCGATCAAGCAAAGCCGGAGGCGCGGTGTCTCCATTATGAACAGCACATTTTTGCTGATCACAAAATCATACTAGAGTTCGCTTCCAATATTAGGTTTCGCAACACCTGCCCTCAGATAAAAAAGCTTACATACGAATCTGCCGAGAGAAAACGTTATTTGCACATGTCGATATATATCTGTTTGTCAAAACATTTAAGCTTCCAATTTACTTTTGAAGAACGGGTTTCAAAAGGAAAAAGTAATGTGGATTTGCTTGAAGAAATTAAAACAAGTCAGTAGCAGGAACATGCTCTCCAAAGGCTTTGAGGTTTACGACGATTAATGTGCCTGCATCTCATGCGAATTATACCTCTTGATGAATGTGGAACAACTTCTTGGCCAGTGGAACTGCTACGCGGTTCCATTAAGAGGGGCGGGGAGAAACGCGTAAAACAATGACTAATTACTGGTCCAGACGCCTGTCTCACATTTTACACCCCCATAAACATGCCCGCTTGCTGACGCTTACTGTTGGATCGCACACGAACCGGATTCAAAACCAGGTTCTCGTCTTCGGTTCAGGAATGACAGTCGGAAACCATTGGATTGGTGATTATCAGGCTTCACAGTCTATATAAGAAAATTGAATTTTCTGCAGTAAAACTAAACTTTGAAAGAATTTTGTGCTGCAAAGCCTGGATTATCAGAACTGATACAATTCAAAGATTATCAAAAAAGTGTATCTATTTCTAATAAGACCAATATATTAAAAGAAGATCCAATATAGTTTTCAGCTCAATTATGTGGAATTATTTGGTATTAAAATCTTCTCAACAAGAGGATGCTGACGAGACAGAAAGTTTCGTTAATGACTCAATCAACTATCTTGGTCAGAGGGAGCTAACACATATTCTCACAAGGAACGTGTTAAATCGAGGATAGAATCGACCTCCTCGAGCCTTGGTATCGATTGGAGGCCTGACGAGTCGTCTATTGTTTCACGGCTGGTTCCATGCTGCAACGCCAAGGAGGCACGAAGGGTGTTGCGAGGGATTTAGGTGTAGCGGCAACTATAAAGCAAGATTAATGAAGCGAGATGCATTTTAGAAGGTGGAAGGTAGAACTCGGAGCTGGAATCTGACGGGTGCTGGCGCCAGCTGACTATTCGAGTCGAGAAACCCTGGACCCATGGACCCCCGCAGTACCCACAAACTATTATACACGACCATCGACACACCTTCGTTTTACTCGTGAAGAACCTGTTGGAGCGTGTTTGGAACCCCGGAACAAGATGAATGGCTCGGAAGAAACAAAGAATGGAAAATTTACAAGGAGCCCTTGATCACCCATCTTCTAGAAAAAAAGAGAGAGAAAAACTGTGAATTACGAACCGTTGGTACTATATTTCGGGAAAATTTGGACTTGTGTTGAGAGAAAAAATAACGTACGGATCATTTCCAATTTTAAAAAAGCGGTTTAAGTGATCCAGATCAATTCTTTTTAAGTGTGGTGATTTACTCACTCGTTATCGACTCGAAAGCGGCTCATCACCGATTCGCCCTGCATGCGGAACAATTCGTTGTACGACCTCGTTAAATCACGTTGAGCAAATAATCAGTGTCGAAAGTACAAACTCAGATTGGTGGCTTTTCATCCACGCAGGTGTTGTTAAACTCGATGTTGCCAAGTACTTATTATGCATTCGTATAAATATAAAGCGTATTGAAGATGCAGTCTCTGGTTGGCTCCCTGGTGATTGGAATGAAATTGAGTGTTACCGTTAAAAATCAATTAAAAGAAACTCAAACTACCGATGATTAAACAAATACCAGTATGCAATAATTATAAGAGCGAGTGTAATGTAGATCAATTTTAGTAGATTGACACTTATTTTTCGAATCCAAAATTTTGGAAACAACATTTTTTGAATGGTCTCACTCACGTATTTTATCGGCTTGAAACTTTTCTGATCATATAGAATAAAGATCTGACCTGTTGACTCTTGTGGCAAATTCAAACGAGCCTCGAACCAATAGTTGTTGTAGGCTGTTAACGGCCAAAAGCCAATTGGTTCGGGACTGTAGCCTCATCGAATTGACTCCCAGTTGCCTCTGTCCGATTCGTTTGTGATTATTCCTTGTATGATCACCGATCTACTTTGATTGCGAACTGTTGAAGCTCTTGTGCAAACTAGCCAAGGCAGTTTCAGGTCAACGAAATTGGATTCAAACACTTCATAGAGGGAATCGATGAATTTTAGGAACTGAAGTGGAATTTGTTGGGTGAAAGGTACTTTTTGTTGTTGCCTACAGAATGACTTGAAGTTACATATACGTTCCTATCATAAAAAAGAAATTTCGATTATATTGAAAATAGATTTTCACAATCTAGACATGTGAAGTTACTTCTCTTTTTTCTTCACCTATTGGCAGACTATTTATTCTTATTGATTGCAACTTTTTATTGGTTCACTTCTCCTTCGTGAACCTTTCGGTTTTCGATTTCGCGAGGATGTCTTGTCCCTCATCAAAGTTTGAGAGTTACGAGGATCTTACTTCGGTTGTCGATACTTGTTTTTTTTTTACTTTCAATCTGGGAAACTGCGAACACGTTCTCGCATACTCGCAAAGTTGAGATTCACCCTGGACTGAGCGGGTGGCTCTCATAAGTCCTGCACAACCTCCCTCTGGGGACTACTTTATATCTTTCTGCATCAGCGACTACCAACGGGGAGAAAGGAACCAGTGACGCAGTAACTTCCTTTACGCTCTGCTTGTTCCAAAACCTCCTCGACGACATTGTCGAGTTTGCTGCTACTACCATATCAAGAATTAAGTGCGCTTGAAGTGGAACCTAAAACTAGTTCGGTGGCAGTCGTTGCACTATCAATTTCTGAAATATTACCAAAATTTGAGCAGATTTTCAATTCATTAGATAAACTATTTAAAAATTTTATTGACTACTTTTATGAGAGTTGAATATTTTAGCAACTCGTTTTTCTTTGGTGGTATTAGCTAGAGGGTTCTTACATGAATGATTCAATTTATTCCCAAGGTCAGAAGAAACAAGTCGTTACCCGGCTTGATACGATATGGTAGAATTCGTCTTAGACACATAAAAGTTTCCGAAAGCACCAAGTAAATCGTAAATCGATGCGAAAAGGAGGGAAAGAAAATGGAAGTAGGCGATGAGTCAGGTTGAATTTCGGTGGTTACAACGATCAAAGTGTTCTCGATTCGATTGTCATGCAAACCTGATGGAAAGGAGGGAAAGAATATTTTACTTCTGACCTGTCCATCGCTTTGTTTGAATCCCGAAAGGGTATTTTTTTGATTCGAAAGTAGAATCACTACCCATATCCTTCGTCCTTCGTCCTTTGTTCTCCCATTCCATCTTCCGAATGGAAATCACTGCCTGAACCACCAAAGTCTATTGGAAATTTATTCTAGATAAGAAAATGGGGCGAGGAGATTGTGATTTTCAAAAGCCATTTCGCTCTTTGTTTGTTAAATAATTTACACAATTATACATTCATAGTAGTTACCAGTATTGATTGAAATTTGGATCTTCTCTAGAAATTAATAAAAGTGATTTGTATTTCAGACAATCGATTTCCACATGACTGGAAGTCTCGCAGGAAAGAAGAAATAAAAATCAATTGTTCAAGCTCTAGTCGAAGGTCCATCAATTGTGCGACCCTTAGTCGGACTTTATGGACATGAGGGTGGAACACCCGGTCACAGTCTTTACACTAGGGTTGTGTAGCACGTGCAGAGTTTACGGCTTGCGATGGTCGTTGATCAGAACCGAAGAAGTCACTCGTGGTGACAGTACCGTTTGCAATTTGCAATATACACGTTGTTCAATCGATGCGAGATCTTAGGAAGAAAGCTGATCGCAGGAGAAATGCTTTATGACTTGGAAAGGGGGAAAATCGGCTGGAGATTAAGTGACTGAGCACATTCATGAGCACCCTCGCTCGCGCACGTGCTGGCCGGAAATGGGTGCACCGCCGGAACTGGATTTCGAAAGGGTCCAACAAATCGAGGGAACTTGTCGAAAATGTAGTCATGATAGTTATTTGGACCTGGAGAATTTGAAAATTTGGACGAAAAAGAATTTATTCTTATTTCTTCTGTAAAAAAGGTAAATGTAAGTTAGCTGCTTCTTTATCAAGTAAGAAAGGAAAGAGGATCGCGTATCTTGCGCTCTTTGTTCTAGAATCTTTTAAGGGCATGTGTTACTTACCATATGAGCAAGTTTTTAAACCCGGTTTTTTTTCTACAATTTTTACATTTTCAAAAAAATTGTAGAAAAAAAACCGGGTTTAAAAACTTGCTTGTATGGTAAGTAAAACATGCCCTTAAAGGTAGTCTGCCAGTTTAATTAAAATCAGATGTTTGATTAAAAAGTTCTTTTAATAGTAGTTTATCAGTTTCAAAGATCTTGAGCAGTCAATGAAATCTGGCATTTGATGTCTTATTCGTAATCTGGCGAAGGCGAAACGTGGGCAATCTTTAACGAGGTTATTCAAAACAGTTGTAGTGTATTCCCCGTGAGTTGTATGTACCAGTAGGGAAGAGCAATTTGTTTGCATCTAAATTACGGCGTTGTTATTTGTGGATTACCATACCGTGTTTAGGAGCCATGAAGGGTGGCGAGCGATTTTGCCAGTGATTCGATGCGCGATAGTATCGAATAACGAGCTTGCAAAATGACAAGCTGGGGGATGGTTAAGCTCTGAATGTAGTTAATACTTTGGTTCTCACGTAATGATATAATTTCATGTGACTGAATGAATTTGTTACGCTGATGCAAACGGCAGAACCTATTTCCAGTTCTATTTCTGCATTAGAGTTAGATCCGTCCTCCAATAATTGCTTCACAACTTATTATTGCATTAATCAAGTTCATTATTTGTTTCCAAATTGTTCAACATTGTAGTTTCATTATCTATTTGCATTTGAATTCTTATTAATCATTTTTAATTAAGAACTGAAATTGAGACTTCCAATTTATAGAAGCAGTTTTTATAACGGTTCAGATTGATTCTTCTTATAATACGGTCGAAATCGAAATCTGTTTCTGAGAGTGAATCATTTTGATCCGTAACTGCGGTAGTTACGCATTTACGACCTTGCCCGCGGCACTAGTTCTTCACTTAATGAGGAGTTAAGCAAGGTATGTGTGTCGGAATTGATGTCTGAGTAATGTGCATTATACTGACTTCCAGTTTGAATTGGACACATCGTAGCCTGACCAGGTCGTAATGAGCCGAGTAGTTTCATTAAATTTGAATTCCGACCATAGCTTTTGATGATTCGCTGGCAGAGCTGATAACATCTAAATAGTCCTCTCTCTCTCTCTCAAGAGTTAACTTCTCGATTTCTGGCTTCCTTTGTAAAAGAAAGGAATTGTTAGAATTTGTATGATTATTAATAGAAAAAGAAAATTTCGATTTTATATATTTTATATATAATAAATACATAATTTGAGCCGTTTTCGTCCCTTGAAGAGGGTATGCGTTGGAATCGAGTGCTTTAAAGAGCGACTCGAAGTATTCGGAATCCTGGCGCCAGGAACGTTGGCTTTTCGATACGGGGGAAAGAATGCGAAGAAACGGAATAAACCGCACGAAGAAGATGCTTCTTGTGATTTAAAGACGCGCGGCTCTTTTCCCTGGATATCAGCTTCTTCGACAGGTTCACCAGAAAGAGGAACTCGTAAAGAATCGAACGAACGAGGCGAAGGGCATTTAAGTCTTCAACATATGCGTATTCATTAAGAAAAAAACTTTAATCAACATTAATCCATAAATATCAATAAATTGCTTCCCGCAATTATTTTTTCTTCGATATTTATGACTTTAATTGGGTTTACTCATCCACGTTATTATTAGTCTTTCAAAGTGTCCCGTATACTTTTCTTGGATCTTTCAATTTATATACAAGAAAAAATTATTATAGAAACAAAGGTGTATTTAAATTTTAGATTTTTTCTAAGCTTTGAGCAAAGGGTGCATAATTCTGTAATCGGTGTATCGTGCTATCCAGTCGATTTTTTAATCAATTGGCAATTACTTGAGCCTATAATTCAAATAAACCCGATTAGATTTTCAGCTCTGCCTCCAAATAAAAGAAATCGATTAGATCAATTAAAAGTGTGAAATGAATTCAACATCATTTTATCACACAGATCAACGGCTAATTAATTAAAGCAATCAAGAGATTGAATAATTATCGAGACTATAGTTAAAAAAAAGTCTGCATACAACTTATAAGTTGACTAACCAGTTCAGTTCCAATCATTTTGTAATAATCGATCCTATACTTTATCGACTTCATAATTTCTTGGGAAGTAAAAACAAAATGAGCTTGTTCACCTTGTCACATAAAGACGTTAAGGACGAAGAGCCTCTTCCTGAGTCTATATGTAATTTCAAATTATCTTCAAGAATTATCAAAATAATGCATACCGAAGGTTATCGAATATTCTGAGTCAACACTTGACGATTAAACTTGAAATTGTAGTTACAAAACAGGTGTCAGTTCACGTGATCACAAAATTTTGTGGTTGCTTATTGCTTTTCTCAAGGGCTTCGCGAGAGGCTATGTAGGGCCAATTATTATTCAGGGTATGTACCCGCCAAAAATTAAGTAATACTTATAAAGGTATGCAGCTGCGTTTTAGCAGGTGCCCTTTGCCGCCTCGGTACTCCCTTCGTCCCTTTATTTCTTTTTTTCTGCTCGCTTTTGAGTTAAAGAGGCGTGCACCGTTGATTTGCTTTGCATGTCTTTTCAAACCTATTTTATATGTATAAGAAGTGCGCTTACGCAAATCGCGTGCACGCGCTTCTTCACTCATAATGACAGCAAAAAGTCCCTTTACTTCTTTTTTCGTCTGTGACACTCACCTTTGTCCATCATGATCATGTCATGAAATAAACACCTTCTAAGATTTAGGTTTTCGCTATATATAAATTATTTAGAAAACCTCAATCAATCCGAATCTTTTTAAAATTTAGATTTGGACTCTCAAACCTTCAAAAATTGATAAAATTCCGGTTAGAAGCAACTAATATATTTACACAATTTTAAAATCTGGTTTTGAAAAAAATACCAACATTTAAAAAAATGTAAACATACTAGTAAACTAACACACGCGCTAAACACAGGATTATAATGATAATTATTATTTAATTCTCATTTTAGAGATGCTTAATGTCTAAATACTTTTATTACATTTTAGTAATATTCGTTAATCTTTTAGATTGATAGGAGATGAGGATACAGAAAGGTCTCCTAGGGCAAATCTGAAGAGACGATGCTGCCCACGTTATGACGTAGGAAAATCGCAAATGTTAGTCATTTTTTCAATGAATTTTCACTAATTTATTTGACTAAAACTTGTAACATAACTGATTAAACTTCAGAGAATTATTCATACAAAAAGTTTTAATAATAAGAAACAGTTAATATTCGGCTTAAACTTGTATACTTCGGTTATAACAACTGAAATATTCTTGAAATATTTAATTATGATTAAATTATACAAAACTCTCTTTCACTCTGGACTTTTAATCAGTTTTGTGACACCATATATCGATAATCATATAGGCCAATCTCTAAATCTGAATTAGTAAGCTTTGACTAAGTTAAATAGTGCAAAGCTCCACTTACAAAGTTGGAATTTATGAGTAACCTTCATTTAAATATATTATATCAGAATTGAACGATCTATTGAAAATATATTAAAATTGTTTATCTTTTCAGTTTGGATTTCTTCCGAATATTGATGAGGATCGATTTTGTCGAGTACAACGGTGGATTCTACGAGGACAACGAAGGATTTTACGAAGCAACGTGGGATTTTATAGAGGACTATGGATTCCATCGAGGATATTGGATTATTTCGAGGAGGATCGACGCAATTGACTACGAGAAACATCTGATCGAGGGAATTCAAAATCTATTATCTACCACTCGTACTGAATCAGAAGCGCGACATGCGAGTGTGTAGGTGGTAAGTGAAAATTTAGTTCCTCCTCTCTTCATCATGTTGGGAACGAAAGGTTCAAACTAACACGAAGAGAGGTTGTATTTATTCAATTTTTTAATCTCATAGTGACCTCTGGTGAGAACCAGCGAGTGGACATGTTGTTTCATTTCAATTTTTTAGAATAGGCTCATTCTTTTCTTGTACACTCGTTTCCTTATAGATTTTAATTTTTATTAACAATGGAATTACAGATAATAAATTTATCTTGTAATGTACCATCTTTAACTTTGAACCACTTTAACCATCTTTAAATTTGAATCACTTTTTATGATTTAATGTACTAGGGAATTGTTAAAATGTATAAAGTTACAAAAATTTTTTGTGTTGAAAAAATCGAGAAACCAAGAAAAGAGGTGAAAATTCACGTTTCAAAGAAAATTATATACGATTTATATATGCTGATAATTTTCTTTAGTCGCGCCTTTCTTTTGAAACGCTGAAGTCCTGAGCATACAATTTTGTGAATTAATTTTCTCGAACTGGATTAATATATTCTTTATTGAATAATGTGAAATTATTTGTTTTTAAATACAAGTTAATAATTAATTTTAAAGTATAGATTTTTTTTAGTAAAATTCAATACATAATTAAAGCTTACATTCTATTATTTATCTATCCATTTTAAATTAAAGTTGAATGAGATCTATATTTTATTTTATCTGTCTTTCAAAATAATAAGGTGTCTAGTAGCGACCTTGAAAACCTGGAAATTTCTTGATTTTTCATGAGAATGCTAAAAAATAAAATTATTTGAAATCTAAATCTAAAATAGTAAAAATAATTATTGATTTAGTCGCTTATTAATTAATTTATAATTTGTAGCATCAGTAAGTCTATTCATCCTTATTCTCCGAATTATTTGTACAATAAAAGGAGAACGGAGTATTTCCAGTTCATTAGCAAAATGAAGTGGGAATTTAGACTTAATTATTTACAACAGAAAATAGAGAAATAAAAGTAATAGTTAAATTTGAATCACTTTTTATTATTTAATGTACTACGGAATTGTTAAAATGTATAAAGTTACAAAAATTTTTTGTGTTGAAAAAGCTTGAAAAGACCTAGAATTTTATTATAGGGAATTGCTAGACACCCTGTTATTGTTGAATTGAAATATCTATATATACATATTTGAAAAGCTTAGAGTAGTACTAATGGTTTAACCTATGGAAATGCTTGCGTACACCGTTTTACTTTTCAATCAAATAAGGCGCAAAATTTGTGTGAGTGTGTTCGTGTCCTTGCGTCTTATTTGACAAATTCAAATAAATTTTTTTTGACGAAAATTCCAATTCTAAATTAAAGAAGATAATTTATTCATATAGTAAATGCAACAGATATGTTTTTGAAATTATTTAAACTGTGTATGATTTCAGGGTTGGAGCTGGTATGTGTGTGCCCTAATGTGGCTCTATAAGCTCAGGTGTCGGATGCGTCCCGGGACGTAATCCCTAGGTTTAGGTACTTATGCACCAGGGTGGTGAGAATGAGAACCGTGGAGTGTGTGTGTTGGTGTGATTGTTGTTTTTGATTCTTTTAGATATAGCTAGGATATAGGCAGGTAATTTTTTCTGGAATGAATGTTTAGTTTTAAGCAGGTAGGACCAGGGTAAAATATTCCTTGCGTGCGTTTGATATTTTACTTTGGATATAATTGATTTTGTTTCAGGAGTAAATTTTCTAAGTTGGGTAAATTATCTTCCAATTTATAAAGTTATTCTCCCAATAACAATATTGATTTGCGTATAAAAAATTATGCGTTTCGTCGGTGCTAATCAGTGCTCGAAATAATGAAGAATTTGAGCGAAATTTACTTCGAATTAGGATTTCGAGCACAAAGTCGTGACCCTTAAAATCAAAAGGGTAATTGCATTAAATATTGGTCCATCACTGATGGACGGATATTTAATCCTTATTTATATTTTCCACGCTAGTCACTATGATGATTTGTCACTTTAAAATTTGGTTGTTTTCCTTTGTTTCAGGGTTTATTGAAATTTTTTTTTTCAACAGAATTTATGCATTTGCATAAATTTTCTTTTCAGAAAATTGAATTTTGAACTTTGGTTTTCAGAAACCGTATTTATAAATTATTCTTTTTTACAAGCATTATAAAGCCACCTTTTTCTGTGTTTCAGAATTCATTAATTTGTTCTTCCCTTTTAGGCTTATATCATGTATATTAATCTATCTTTTTTATGTTTCAGAATTTATTCATTAATTTTCTTACTGGTATTAAGTATCATTTTTATTGTGGTTGAATTTTTATTATACAATATATTTGATTATTTTCCTTTATAAACATTAACTTTTTTTACTAATATTATTTACTTTTACAGGTGTTATATGACTTGAGAACATCAAGGAAAACATTTGAATTTTATTATTGGAATTTATTCCTGACTTTAATTTGCGGCCAACTTCGATTCGCCATTATTCCGTAATCCCCAGGTTGGTTATGTAGGCTATGTTTTCTACTTGGATTTTTAATCATTTTTACATTCTCATCAGAGAAGGTAATAGATTTGTGTAAAATTTGACCCCCCAGTTTTTGTCAAATGTCTATGTTTTGGGACACCCTGAACCAGAAAAACATGTTTTTACGAATGTGTCTGTCTGCCTGTGTGTCTGTAGATTTTTAGTTTGCGAGCACGATAACTTTCGAAAGAATTGATCGATTGTATTTTCCTTTGACATGATGTTATGAAGTAATTTTGAACAATTAGAAACTGGTAAATGGCGTCCGAATTGCAAAATTTTTGCCGGAAAATTCGTTGGGGCAATTCGGGCGCCATTTTCCAGTTTCTAATTGTTCAAAATGACTTCATAACCACATATTCTTTAAATTCAGACATCGCGTCAACGATCTAGACCGGTTCCCAGATGATTTCAAGCCTGTAAACCGTTTTGAAAACTGGATTTTTAACAAAAATGCCTTCGAAAATCATGTTTTTTTTGCTTCAAAGTGCATTTTTCCAACAAAAAATTATTTTTTTTGATCTAGAACCAGTCTAGATCATTGAAGCGATGTCTGAATTTAAAGAATATGTGGTTATGAAGTCAGTTTGAACAATTAGAAACTGGTTAATGGCGCCCGAATTGCCCGAACGAATTTTCCGGCAAAAATTTTGCAATTCCGGCGCCATTTACCAGTTTCTAATTGTTCAAACTGACTTCATAACCACATATTCTTTAAATTCAGACATCGCTTCAATGATCTAGACCGGTTCTAGATCGGAAAAAATAATTTTTTGTTGGAAAAATGCAGTTTGAAGCAAAAAAAAAACATGATTTTCGAAGGAATTTTTTTTAAAATTCAGTTTTCAAAACGATTTACAGGCTTGGAATCATCTTGGAACCGGTCTAGATTGTTGACGCGATGTCTGAATTTAAAGAATATGTGGTTATGAAGTCATTTTGAACAATTAGAAACTGGAAAATAGCGCCCGAATTGCAAAATTTTTGCTGGAAAATTCGTTCGAGCAATTCGGGCGCCATTTTCCAGTTTCTAATTGTTCAAAATAACTTCATAACCTCATATTCTTTAAATTCAGACATCACAACAACGATCTAGATCGGTTCTACATCGTAAAAAATTATTACATTCACATCAGAATAGGTATTAGATTTGTGTAAAATTTGACCTCCCCAGTTTTTATCAAATGTCTACGTTTTGGGACCTCCTGAACCCGAAAAACATGTTTTGACGAATGTTTCTGTCTGTCTGTCTGTCCTACTGTGTGTGTATGTGTGTCTGTCTGTGTGTCTGTAGATTTTTAGTTTGTTAGCACGATAACTTTCGAAAGAATTGACCGATTGGATTTTCCTTTGATATACTCTTTTAGTATCCTAAAATGAAGGCCAAGTTCGTTATAGCCAGCCATTTTGGATAAAAATTCAAGAAGTTGGAGCATTTTGAAAAATTTTGAAGCCACTTTTTTTCAATTTTATACTTTTAATCACGTATGTTCGTAGTACTCAAAAAGTCGAACAATATTTCTTAATGACTTTTTTGGATAAAAAAAAATTGAATCACTTATAACATTTTGAAAATCAAAAAAGAATAAAATAAAAGAAAACTTAAATTAGAAGCCAAGCAACGCACGCAAAAATAGTCTAAAGGTGAAAAATGTTTCTTTTTCAACACCCTCCAGGATAGGCATTCCAACTTTTTGAATTTCCTTAAAAAATCGAAAATTCAAATTTTGAGCTAAATAACACGAGATATATAGAAAATGATAAGAAACATAATTATTGGCCTTAAAAAGATCTACAAGTTCGCCTTTGGCCATTTTCGTTTTAATTATGAAAAATATTGTTAAACAAAGTCGAGCGCGAAGCGCGAGGTTTAAATGAAATATGGAGCGCGAAGTGCTAGTGCCCTGATGAGAATGTGCTCCTTAAGGTCGATAGAACCTTAAGTAAATTAGTTTTCGTTTGCATTCCATTCCATTTTCTAGTAATTTAAATAAAAATAGATTCAAGCATCGCGAAGGGCGTCAACGCGCGAGGTACACAACACGGAGCGCGAGGCGCAATGTGTGCATGAGAATGTGCCCGCGTAAACGTGCAGATTTTTTCCTTATTTTTATTATAACAGGTGTAAAAGCGCATTGCATGTTAAGCGCTAATTTGGGAACTGAAGACAGTAATTTTTTTTTGTCTTCGCTTTAAAAAAATCTTAAAGCACTGTAATTCATTAATTTTATATAAAAATTATTTCACGATTCTCAAAATGTGATTCTTGTTGTTTTAATTGATTTCATTTTGATTTTTTTCCAGTTATTTGTGGAACTACAAAATATTCCACGAAAACGTAGACACTCATATTGCTGAATTTTTCCTCGAAAGTTGTGATTTTGCTACTCTTCGGTCTCATATATTATGTTCACCAGAGTTATTCGAAATGAGAAAATCAGATTGCATTTTCCTTTTTACAACTTCATCATTTAAAAGGTAATCAGATTTGTAATATATGCTAGATTTTCGAGATATTGTCGGACACCACTTTTTTTCGAGAAGAATTTCAAAAGATTTTTAAGAATTTAAAGGGATTATGACGATTTTCAAGTAATTTTGACCAAATCAAAAAGAATTTTAGGATTTTTAAAAGAATTCGTAGAATTTTAATTTATATTCAAGGATATTTCGTTAGATTTTAAAACAAATATCTCTTGATATTTGTTGAAATTTTTTTTAGTCCTCAAAAATATCTGAAATTTCTTTTCAATCCCTCGCAATCTTTTCAAATTCACAGAAATTCCATTAAATCCATTTAAATTGTTTGTAATCCTTATGGAAATTCCATAAACTCTTTTCAAGTACCTTGAAACATTTTGAATTCTCTCGAATCCTTTGAAATTTTTCGAAACATTTTGAATTTTTATGAAATCTACTGAATATTTAGTCAATTCCTGAATATTATTGAAAATCCCTTGAAAGCTCAAAAACTAGTTAAAATTGTAGAAAATCCCTGTTATTTTGCTATGGTTTCTCGAAATAGGAATTTCTTAGAATCCGTTAAAGGACTGAGACGATAATTTTGCCAAATGAACGAGAGTTTTTATTGTTTTCCACGTTTATTGTCAAATCTCGCTCAAATGCAATGCTTCACTTTTAACTCTTATGTAAACGCGTGCGGTGGCTGACATCAGTGCATATCAGAATGAAGCTAGCTTGATTGGACCGTACGAAGTTAGCGGCGCCGTGCGCTTAATTAGTCGACGATCGCTTTAAGTTCACCCTAGCCGAGCATTCGCTTCTTGTATGTAGTATAGTGGTCGTCGTGATTCTTCCTCTTAGCTCTTAACTCCTACAGTCTCATATGAGCACGTATATTTGTATTTGTGTGGAATCATGTAGAATTTTGTTAGTGGTGGTGCGGTACCGTCGACAAGGTTATCTCGTTAGGGTGTTGGTGAACTGGCTTGGAAACCGGTAGCTGGCTGTAAAACGGTAGCCAGGCCGGTGTCTCACACCAGAACCACAGCTTCGCGGTACCAAAGGCTTCTCTGACTGCGATGCGATGCCATGCCGTCGGCGTCGCTTTTTTTCTCTTTTCCTCCTTTTATCTTTTCTTATTCTTCGCTTCTTCTCTCTCCTATCCAGTCACTCTACCACCTTGTATTCCGTAAAACCCTTCCAGTGGGGTACGCTGATGGCGACGGCAGATAAAACTCCGGCGCTTCTTTCCCGACGCAACCTAAATGCTTGCTGGCCACGGATCCTCCCAGGATTCATGAAATTCTTCACGAAACTTGCTTCTGTAGTTTGGTTAAAGTTCAAGCCACATTCATGGAATTTATTAATACCCGGCCTTCTTTACTATATGTAATATTAATCCCACATGAAGTTGCACTTGATTAACTCAGTCTAATCAAAACACCCTAATTGCCACCTTCATCATCGAGACAACTGTAATGAATAATTCTATAATATCTCATGATCACCCACACGATTTCAGAAAGTGTGAAAAATTATTCAACCCTCGATTTAAACACCAACTACCTTAATGAACGTAACACATAGCAGAACATGTGCGATTCATTAATCAAAGCGAGCATGCAATCCATTCCATTAAGATTATCGCAGCCTCCATCAAGTTGATATCCACTCAACACGTCCCAACTACATTCCTAATTATCTAGTTTCCTCTTGAGTAAGATATATTTCTGTTCGTCAACAATTCTGAACTCGTGCCTAGGAACTTGAATCAAGTTGAAGAAAGTTCAGAGAATGTGGGGGATATCGCGGTACCTGCATTGGTCCATCTGTCCTCTTATCGAAGGTATCAAAATAATTTGCCGAAGTTCCTCGACCATCTGTCAGATCCGATCTCACGGTAGGAACCCTCCTTGGAGACTTTCACTGCATCACAGAGCCAAAAGTTTTCGTGAGATCGACCCGATTCGATCAACCTTCCATGACTGATATATACATGTGAAATTTTACTCAGTCTACTGTAAATGGAACAGAAACACCTGCTCACTGGATGTCAAACTTGGAAACCTGTCCTCTCAGTGTGTGCATGCCTCATTTTTTTATCTTTAATAACTGCACGCACGAGGATCGCTTGATTCGACAAAAGCAGCACGTTATGCCTAATTACAGGTACAAGAACGCGTATCAAAATGATTTAATGTGGCTTATCTAATTGTCGACAGGCAGTCGGTTCTGCTTCGTTATTCGGAAAATTCATCTTCTCATGGAACAATTTATCAGAGATTCTTTCCGTCTTGAGGACATGCTATACTGTTTTGAGAAAAACGATTTATTTGCAAAAAACAAATTATTTGTAATTTATAAAAGATAATCTTTTTTTATTCCCCAAACGATGAACGTATGAAAATTCTCACCTAATCTATCATTCGGTGAATAAAAAAAGATTTTCAATCTTGATAATACTGTAAAAAGTTCCCAGTCAAAATTAAAAGCACTGTCAGAGGTTTCAATTTTTATTGAAGTGACTTTCGTTGGTAAAAACGGTCATCAATTCTGAATTATCGAATCTGCTTGAAGCGTATCGTGTATTGTTAGAGTAAAATGAACTTTTTTGAGCAAAAAGTAAGAAATAACGAAGACGAAATATCGTGGCTGCTTCTTCTTCGTGCACTGGCTCTCTCACGATCGGCTAAGAGCCGTACCAACACGAGGACTGGATAATCAGGCCGCAGGATCTTCGAAGAGAGGGAGAGTGGTCAAACGAAGGACCGATAAATCCTGTCGCATAAAACGATCGACGCACGTGAGTCTTTTTACCTGCCTGATCTACTTTCATTGGAGCCGTTCCCAAAGGAACGCAGGGTGCGTTATAAGAATGCGTATATTATGCAGGATGTATTAGAGGAACATGTACAACATACCGCTCTCCAGACTATAAACTTTTTTTGAGAACTTGTGAATTCGTGTATTTATTACACATTTCGAGCGTAAATTGGCCATAGGCTACTTGGGTGGCCCTTGTCAAGATTTATAGTTTGCTTAATTAGAATTGGTAGCTATTGACAGTATCATCATGCGAGTCATCAACTTTAGAGTTACATATTGTCGCGTCTGGAGGTGGCGCCTCCGACGTTTCGTCTTCAGTAGATTCCGATCTCTATATAGTCAAATCCTCGTTTGTAAACAAAATGCATTCGCCCAGTTCGCGGACGTGGTAAGTTTTTATCTTCTCGACGACTGCGATTCGAGTCTGCATTTTACGTGTCTCTGATGTTTTGTAGAAGTCGTCTTTCCTTCCTTCTTTGTTCCAAATTGAAGATAAGAGAGATAGATAAGTTTACGTAATTGCTTCTCTAATCTGAATCAGTAAGAATTTGACTAGTTGAATCAGTATTCTTATATATTTTACTACTAAATTAGTGATTTCTTCACTTTCTACTAGATTAGATCAAAGATGAAACAGATCCAAGTATAATTTTCAATGATTATTTAAAAGGGAATGGCTACACGCATTCCGAACATGCGTCGACGCTAAAGTTGGGCATGTAATGCATACTCGATGTTATGAGGTCGATACGATCGACGGGACGATGATGACGAACGAGATGCTTTTCGCCAATGGGCGATAATGTTATGCAGAGAAGCGGTCTAAGATACAAGCAATGGCGCGAAGTTGTGTGGCCAATAAAGGCAGGAAGCACCTGCAGTCTGCACTTCTTCTTTTCCTTCGTCTTCTTCTCTTTTCATGCATTCTTTTTCGTTCTTTTAGCAATCATCTTCCTCTTCTCCCGAACCATATACGACCTAATAATGTATGATCGTAGCTATTAACAACATCCAGAAAAAAATCATTTCATTCAAATGATTTCTAAACTCATTTTAAATTCAACCATTTGTACCATGTAATTTGTAATCATTTTTTTATAATTGATACTTTTGTTTCTAATGTTTCTTTTTTATTTTCTGTTTCAGGTAAATGCCCTTATCACATCGAACGAATTGGTATGTTCCTTAAAAATTAATTTTTGGGTTCGTTCAAGTATTACGTAACACATTTTTTTAGCGATTTTAGACCCTCCTGCCTCCTCGAGCAACACACTTATGACCCCCCCCCTGCCCCTATTATGTCGTAATTAAACGTTAATATGATGCAGTTAACTAATCAAAATATTTTTTTTAACTCGTCCTTGGCAGATGTAGAAATTTATTATTGAGCTTGAATTTAAAGTAAAAAGAAACTTTCAAATTGATTTAGAAAATAATCTCTGGAACCTACTCTCTAAATCTGAATTAGTGAAAAGTGAGTCACTAATTTACTTTAGTGGAAAATTCTACTAATTGTTAGTTATTTTTAACTAAAACTTTAGTGAAAAGTTGATAACTGCGAATTGATATAGTGAAATACAACTAATAATTAGTAAAAATTTTCACTAAAGTAAATTAGTGGCTTACTTTTCACTAATTCAGATTTAGAGAGTAGTAAAATATTTCAGTCGAAATTAGACATTTTTATATGTATTAGGATTTGCATAATTTGACTCTTTTATTTACGTATTTAAAGAGCCTCCTAAATTGAATTGGATTCTTTCAAAACAAACATATTGTCTCTTGGTTAAAATGAGCATTATTTTAGAAATGGCTCTTGTTGATATTTTCACGAGGCCAAATTGGATCAAGTTTATATTTACTAAATGTTTATCTTTTCTGGGACGATTTATAGTTCTTAGAAATTTACACCTGAGTTCATTGTTCCACAAGGCCTCTTTTGTTTTGTTTCTGTTGACTGACCTTCTCCAAACTCTCAATAGTAATATTTCGAAATTTACAACTCTTAGTTTGCTTTTGACTTTCGTCCGGAGAGGTTGGAAAAAGAATTTAATTCGGTAAAGTCATCGCGTAACGTGCTCGCGATTAATTTATAGATTAATTAATTGATTAGTATTCTTTATTAAGTCTTCGTATCAAAGTGTTCCTTATTTTTTTTTATGTTTTATTTTACCGTGTACTGTGAAGTGTGAAGTGATTTTTCCGGCTCGGATATTTTCTGGACAGCAAAGATGCTACAAAATAGGTGCTCTACAACACAGAAGGTATTTAGAATCTCGCATCTCGAAAAAATAAGACTATTTTTAAAATATTGAAAATATTCCAAAGATATACTTAAATGGCCCCTTTATTCATATTGCGATTTGAATTGAGTTGATTAATATTATTTATTATTTGAATTTGAATTGATTATTTGGGTAAATATTGTGAAATTTAGTCAGGGGATAGTATTCCTTGATCATAAACAACAGGAAGGGATAAATTCTCTATTTCTCCTTTACTGTGCAAATAGAAGGCATATCTATAGTTTAGATAAGTTACCTCAGGGTCAATAAAAGGCCTTTATGACTTTTTTTCGTGAGAGATGACTTATCCGAATTGCAGATAGCTCTTTCTCTATTTACATGGCAGCTTAGTTCTTGCTAATTGGAAGAAGTCACTTTATCGAGGATGCAAAGTGTATGGTGCTTAGTTTGCATGTAAGATAATGTGGAAAAAAGATCCTTTATTCAATTAATATACATTCTTGTTTTAAAAGTCAAGTCGATGGTTAGAAAGAATTAGTAATAAGACTTTCTTTTCGCCTCTCTTCTCGATTCCAAGTCTCCTTTTATATTTTCACTTTATAGTCGAAAATGTGAGTCGAGTTTCAGGTGTGTTCCCCTTCCAATATTGTAAGTCAATTAAGGAAAAAAAGATACGTTCCCACATTTTGAGATATAAAACTCCGATTAACTCTTTTCCCTAGAGGCACATCGAGCCGTTTATATTTCTAAAAAGGGTTTAAACGAGCGAATTAAGAAGCGGCTCATTAAGAAGGAACCAGTCCTCTTGCTTTTACCTCCGATATATATATAACTCTAGTCGCATCTGATAAAAGTTAAACATTGTCGCGAGGTGCACATGATCTCAGAAAGGCGTAAAATTCAGGTGGTGGAAGTTACAACTTGAGAGTGTTCAAATTGAGTCTCATTCAGTCTGCAGACGTTTGAAATTTTTCTTTTTTAAACGATAACGAAATGAGGAAGAATAAAGTATTATAGTGTCGGTGCAAATTTTTCGAAGCATCTGCTCGCGTTTGTCATCCTTCTCGACTTGTCGTGCATCTGTCTAATTGACTTACATAAATGTATAATGCTTGCTCATGGGGACGAATTTCGTCCACGTCCTCGTCGCTCTTGATCGCGATCAAGACCGGAAGTACTTGATGCGCAATTGCAAAATACCATAAGCAAGTGAAAGAATATAGTCATTGGACAGATGGTTACTCAAGAAAATATGTCCCTCGTTACTTAGACAGCTTGCTTTTCCTTCCAACTGTTGTCTTGAATTTTCAGTTCACAAGAATATTATTGATATACTGAGAAAAATGTTTGGTGCGGACATCAAAAAATTTTGTTGCTATAGAAGCAACAAAGATTTTTGGTTGTGCCAACCAAATTTTTGTTGAACCAACCAAAGTTTTGTTAATTCAACCAAAACTGAGATTTTATTGGTTCACATGAATTTTCTTGGTTCAACAAAAAGTTTGTTGAAAGAACCAAGATTTGGTTGTCCGCACCAAACATTTTTCTCAGTGTACTTTAAGCAAAGGAGACGAAAACAGTAGTCATATTTAATTATATACTTTTTCTTCATATTTTACTTGCAAATGCAAATATCCCAATTCAATCTTCTCAACACCTCGCAGGAGTTGATATCACGTCAACTCTCTTAATTAACAGATCATAGAATTTAATAAACGGATTGCAGGATTTAATGAACTGAGTATTAAAATGTATAAAGTGCCTCGTCGTAGATTTCGTTTTGGTAGCTAATAGAACGTCATTGGCACCTGTCGCAACCGGATAAAGAGAGAAAAGGGAGAAGAAATTAAGAATGGTGGTTGGGAGAATGAGGGGAGAGTGAAGAGTGCGAATTGCGAAGGTATGAGGACGAAGGAAAGGAAGAGGCACGAAGAGTCATTATTTTTTTAGGCAATTTACTTTCATGCTAAACAGCTGCCGGCTCTCGCATACATTCGATTTCGATCCAGTCAGTAATCGATGGTCATGTCCGGGATGGTGTTAGCTCTGCAAATTCGTTACTTTCTTATCAGTAAGACTGCCAAATTGACGATTTTTCGTTCTCGACAGTCATGCGTTTCACATGCAAATTTGCAAAATCACTCTTTCTTCATTTCGTCTTTTGTATACCATTCTAATTGGACAATCATTGTCACGTGGAGGTATTCTTTTCGCGAGAGTAATGCTTTATATTATCGCCTTAAGGAACTACAGGTTCAATTCCGGAATTATTAAAGTTACTTTCTTAAGGGGGTATTTTAGTCTGGAAGTACAAATATTGGGTGTTTTTTGAAATTCGTTTAAAAAAAAAACTAAAAATATTTTTACCATAAACTTTTTTACAAAACATTTATTCATATTCCAACAATATGTAAAAAAAATTTAGAAAAAAAAATTCGAAAATTTAACAAGTTACAGTCTGATAAAGTGGGGGGTGTCGAAAAAACGGTGCGTCTGTATTGACACGATTCCAACCCTTCTGGTGGTCGGAAAAAAAAAATTCTTAATCAGTAAGAATGTCGCTGTCGTCTGAACTAGGATAAATTAAAAAAAATTTTTTTGACAAAATGGCGACTGTTTGAAAAAAAAGTGATTTTTTGCCCTTTTTTTTCAAGATTAAACATTTTTTTAAAATAGTAAAAATCAAAATTTTTAAATAATCCTTGTTCAGACGATAAAGGGACATATAATGAAGGTCCACACCAAATTTCAAGTTAATCGGTTTATTAGAACTTCAGAAATCATGTGAAAGGTGACGAAAAAAGTAGTTTCGAGAAAAACGCGTTTAAAGATTTGAGCAAAGTTGCACTCAGTTTTCTCTTACATTTCGTTAATCCACGATTATAAATAAAATAACAAATTATTTATTGTTCTACATGAATTCAGTTAAAAATCGGTTTTTGTCTATAAATGATTCATATTCGGTGCGAATAAATTGACTGATCACCATGAATCCATTTCCACCCACTTTGGACCGGCTCTTTCGCAATGTTACTAAAATGACTGCATATAAAATGACTATAACTCTATCTATATTCGAAATTATAAAAAATCCTTTGGAGGATATATTCTTGAAAGCCTAATCTTTGAAAATATGCAAAAAATAATCGATTTTTTCAAAATTCTAGACTAGAATATCCCCTTAAGAATAAGAGAGCTTTTCCCTTGTTGTGTTAATACACAAACGTGTTGTTTTCGATAAGATTCAATGGCTGGGTTGTCGAGATTAATTGACTCGCAATAACATCCGTAAACTGCGCGTAAAAGCAGTGACTAGAAGCTAACAGGTAACAGCTGCTCTTTGGCAAAGCTTAAAGGTACATAGCCAGCAGCTTAGTTTGCCGGAGACCGCGAGAAAACAGACAACTGTTGCCAGTAACGAGCGCTTTTTATTACTACACCGGCAGGCGGCGTTGTTTCCGAGCCATAACGTGAAATGTAATGTCGTAAAAAAAATCAAACACGTATGTTTCCGTCCGGCAACGAAAGCCGAAATCTAAAAAAGCCCGATGCATGATGCACATTCCGGTACGAGGAAAAATATAATCAATTGGGAGTGCAATTCCCTGTTCAAGATGAGATGGGAAGCATGTAAAATAGTAATTGAAGTCCATTTACTGTCTTTCTTTTTACGACAAAAATAAGTTATTTGCGGTCCTTTAGTGTTTTCAAATAATTTTTGAAATTTCATGTTCATGCGTTTCTAAAATGGGTTATTTCAAACTTTTCCTTATGCGAAAAAAAATATATGAAACACGTGTAATTAAAAGTATACCGTGACATGGAAATGCGAACTTGAAAATACGATAATAATTAATAAGGTGTAAATATGCTTTACTTTCGAGAAGTAATGCTGAACCCTGTAGAAAATAATTTATTGGCCAGCTTGATGTTAAATTATATTGGACGTGAGCAATAAAATAGATTTTTCATCAGCAGCTAAAGACTTTGTAGGTGATCGTTTGGTATAAGTTGCGATCTCACATATTTCTTCTCTTAACGATCACTCACCGATTTCCGGAAAATATGGTATGTCTCATTACTCGATCGTTAAGCGTTAACGATATTCTCTGAGAGACGGTAAAAAAGAGAATGTTTACCTACAGTAATTGCAGTAAAAAGTACGAACCGGATGTATGCAACATACGAATCGCACCGACTCGCTACATAATATTCATCGCCGGTTCTCAGGGCCCTATATACTCTATAATACTCTATGATCAAGTTCCTGTTTATGGTATAGAGCCGCAGGATATTAGTCGGCGCTTCAGGATACCGATATTTACTTTTACTGCATTAAAGAAACATTCGCTTTAATCGCGGGCAATTATATTGCTAATGCAGCGTCAATGGACCGACTCGTTGACAATTTAATTGCAAATCTGCACGCGAATGCTGAGTACACCTTGCAAATTGAGTTTCTTAGTTTCTTCATTTATTGAACTTTTTCATGAAAAAGAGGACTTTTAAGCAAGTTTAAAAATTTTAATGCATCGAGAGAATATAAGCGCATCAGATTTCTGTTCTTTAATTAATTATATTATATGGACTCCTCTGGAGGTTTTACTCGTATTCATTAACCGGGTGGTCCATTTCGGAAAGAAAAAAAAAATATTAATTTAAACAGATATTTTTCAGCAATTCTATAAAACTACTACATTTATTGAAGGAATATATTGCCTACCATAAGAGCAAATTTAGTTTCGCCAACTTTTCATTTGCAATAAAGAGTATTTTTCACTGAAACTTGGCCATTTACCTCTGTCTGTATGAAACGGAGGTAAATGACCTAGTTTGAGAAAAAAAATATTTATTATTGCGAGCGTAAACTTGGTGAAACTAAGCTTTTGTGGTAATTACTGTATGCTCTTAAATCTTTAGAAATCTCGTGAAGTATTTTGCAATTGCTTGGGATTTTTTGAAGAGTTTTGAAATAATGCCTATTGTTATTTTTAGTTGGAAAAATATTTCTGGATTCAATAGAATTGAGGAAAAAGTATGTTATTAATTTGAACTTTCAAAAATTATGATACAGAATTCTATGCAATATTTTGAGGAATTTTAAATGTTTTAAAATTTTGAGAAATATTAAAAGGTTTCTAAGAACTTTAAGAGATTCCAATGAATTTTAATCGATTTCGAAGGTTTTTGTGAAATTTTAAGTGTTTTGAAAAGGTTTCTGGGTATTTTAAGGGAATTTTAAGCGAATTTTAAGAAATCTTAATGAATTTTAAGCAATTTCAAAGGTTTTCATGAAATTTTAAGTGATTTGAAAAGATTTCTGGGGTTTTAAGAGATTTTAAAGGTAGTCAGAGAATTTCAAGGGTCGTTAAGGAATTTTAAATGTTGTAATATAATTTTCATGGATTTTAGAAGAAGTCAAGAGATTTTAATAATTTTCAAAATATTTTATGGAATTTTAAAGAATTTTATGAAATTTTATGCAAGATTTTTAGAAGATTTTATAGAATTTTAAGGATTTCGTGGAATTTTATGAGATTTCATATAATTTTAATAGAGTTTAAAAGACGTCTAGGGACTTTAAATGTTATCGTATAATTTAAAGAATTTCAAGCAGTTTTCACGAATTTTAAAAGATTTGAAAAGAGTTCTATGAGTTTTAGAATATTTTATGGGGTTTAAAGTATTTTAAATTTGTCAGGTAATTTTATTGATTTCCCTAATTTTTAAAAGATTTTAAAGAATTTTTAAGAATTTCATGAAATTTAATAAGATTTCTAAGGATTTCAATGTATTTTTAATGTTTTAAGAAATCCCAAGAGGTTTTTAGGAATTTGTATATCTTTTTAATTGTTTTAACTTTGATTTCAAGACATTTATGATTTTAATCGTTTTTGTGAATTTAAAAAAAATTTTAAGAGGTTCTTGCGAGTTTTAAGAAATCTTATCGAATTTTAAGGTATTTCGAAGGTTTTCTTGAAATTCTTTTGCGCCATTAGTTTGTTTTTCTTCTTTTAACTTCAAGTCATTCAAAAGCCAATCAGGTTTGCAACAACAATGTATGCGAGATTTTCGAGACATTTCGTGACACCACTTTTTTAAGATAGGATTTGAAATCTTCTAAGATTCCTATAGATTTCTGTCAAAATCCTTAAAAATCTCTTGAAGTCTCTTTTGGAACCGTTGGAAATTCTTTAAAATCTGCGAACTCGTTAAAGTTGGAGGTAAAGTTGAAGGCAAAGAAACAGATATTGGTTTATAAAGTACACTTTTGATAAGAAATGGTATCGTTTCAAATAAGCGGAATCGTATAGGGCAATGTCGTTTGCTGCAGGCGGCGTTCTCTAGAGATAAGATGAAGTTTGTAGAGCACTAGTTTCATCCAGATAGTACTTATCGTTACGTCTGCTGGTGCAAAAATATTTTACCATGCGATTTGACACGATTGCTGATTTTTCTGTAAAATTCGATATACATATTTCATTTTAAATTGTACGTTTCACATTCTGAATTTTAGTTGCTGCAGGCTGCAATTACTTATGATTGTTAATTGGTATATTTAATTAACATGTTTCAGTTTCGTAACGTAGAAGTTATAATGTACATTCTTGACTGGAAGTCAATATCGCTTGTTATTGCCATGAGAAGTAATTGCTTTTGAATTGAGTCGCAAAACCTTAATCAAGCATTCTCTCCTTAAAAAGTATTTATTCTTTATTGCCGGGACTTTTCTGGATCATTAAGTGAACTGAGCGTGTCGGAGTTAACACTGGACTCTAAATAGGGAGTTATATCTGTAACTAGTACTGACAGAATCAACTGCAATGTAATCGATACCACACTCGCATCGCGAGTACGTGATACTATGTTGAAACGTTTAAAATCCCATTTTGATCAATCTACTTCATTCTGCAATCCATCTTAGGAATAGAGAAGAATTTTCCAAGTGTCTAAGTCTATCTACGTGTCAGTCTTTCTATGATGAGATTACTTCCGTTCATCGTATTTATTGACTTGTACTAGTGACTCACATAAACCTTTGCTTTTTCTTTATCATCTATTTGTCTCCTTAAATTTTTGTTTAGATTTATTTCGCATATATACATTTCTAATGTAATATTTTGGACAAGTTGATAGAAACGATTGCCCCAAGTGCAATAACGATATATATGCATAATTTTTTATGGTGTAAAAAGCGTGTACCTCGTTTGTGGTTAAGGGGAACTCAAAGTGCACCAAGTCTGACGGTGCCGCAGGGCTGCTGTCAGTGGGATATCATAATCGCGGTTCGAGTATGCGAAACCTTGCAAAGACGATCGTGCACATTCTCTCCTTCGTCTTCTAGAAGGACTGATGAAAAACTCGTACTGTAGCTTCGAACGTGTACCTGCATGCATGCGTGTGAGATTTCCGATCTCGGATCTTGGATCGTGGAGCATCGATCGGATTTGTAACACAAGATCCATTAAATCTGTCCCAGATAAGATCCCTAACGCTTCTATGGGAGGAGTAGAGTAGACACCAATTAAAAATGGAAAATTAATGTCGCGCATACGGAATCGAAGCTACAAATCATTTATGATAGATTAACTCTTATCTTACATAATTGATCAATTCGTAAATTGATTATATTCCTAACTGGACTTTTAGCTCGAAATAAATTGATTCAAATCAAAATTTATACAATTTCCGGAAAAAATTTTTATCTTTTAATCCAGAAGCCTTCTATAATGGAGATGTCTCGCGTCTTCGACAAACATAAATCTGTTTTCGCATATTTCAGCGTTTGCTACGTGTCCGAAGAAGTTGTTTGAGTCACGATGTTTGCTCTTTCCCCGTGTCAATGACTTTATTGAGAATTCCGGGTTACATTCACGTTTTTGAAGTAGAAGGGTCGTTGAACTTAGTAAAAATTATTGAGAATTTACAAACAATATGTAAGCGAGTCAAAAACAACTTTCAAGGTCGATTTAAACTTTAATCTCTAAAAGGGACTTACAAAAATTTGCAACGAACTAATCAATATTTTAATAGACTATTTATATTAGGGTGGTCCTTAATAGGGATATTTTCGAATTTCTTTGCTCCCAGGAGCTCAAATGCTTCCAAATAGATAAAAAAAAATTCTCTGAAAGTTTGAGTTCTTAATATTAACTTTAAGATAGTCCACACTCCAATCTAAGTTTCTTATGCAAATAACATGGGAAGAATTCCATTTGTTTTTTAGAATTTTATAACTCAGCGACAAATGAATTAAAAGCAATAATTCGCTTCATATTTTATTGGAAATTTCATGTTCTACAAAAAAGGTCTCTTATGATTTTTCGCTAAATCTATTGGCTTAAGAGTTATTCGAGCTCAAAGTTTAATTATTATATAATTATTAATATTATCAAGTATAATTATTAAGTAAATACTTATTTTATAAAATATATCAAATTTGCAATATGAAAAATATGAAAATAGATTAAGACTAATTATCCAAATGGTATCATATTTCATCTGTACTTTCATTTTTTTTATCTAGAATATCAGAAAAATATTTGTTTTATTAATTGTAAAATCACACATATTAATCTCAATTCCAAAAATAACATTGTATTTGCTTTTTTTGATCATAAATAAAAATTTCATAACCAAAATTTGATATATTTTATAAAATAAGTATTTATTTAATAATTATACTTGATAATATTAATAATTATGTAGTAATTAAACTTTGAGCTCTAATAACTATTAAGCCAATACACTGAGAAACTGTGTGTTATAAAAATTACTAATATCGATAGCCAGTAGGGGCAAAATCCCAAAATTGAGACATTTTAATACAGACAATAATAAATTTATAAATAAATTTCGTTGTGAAATTTTTATTTATGATCAAAAAAAGTAAATACAATGTTATGTTTGGAATTGAGATTAATATGTGTGATTTTTCAATTAATAAAACAAATATTTTTCTGATATTCAAGATAAAAAAATAAAAGTACAGGTGAAATATGATACCATTTGGATAATTAGCCTTAATCCATTTTCATATTTTCCATATTGCAAATTTGATATATTTTATAAAATAAGTATTTACTTAATAATTATATAATAATTAAACTTTGAGCTCGAATAATAATAGACTTAGCGAAAAAGCATAAGAGACCTTTTTTGTAGAACATGAAATTTCCAATAAAATATGAAGCGAATTATTGCTTTTAATTCATTTGTCGCTGAGTTATAAAATTCTAAAAAACAAATGGAATTCTTCCCATGTTATTTGCATAAGAAACTTTCAGAGAATTTTTTTTTATCTATTTGGAAGCATTTAAGCCCCTGGGAGCAAAGAAATTCGAAAATATCCCTATTAAGGACCACCCTAATTTATATATTACTAGAATTTGATAAAATTCTTAAAGTAATTAATCTGATATTACCTTTGAATTTTCTACGTGAATTGAGATGCACTGAATGAATTTCGCGCAATATTAATTAGTTCACAATTTCAAATGCAACCAGATGTGAATCGCAAACGTCTTGCTTACTCACGATGAACTGATAAAAGGTAAACAATAACGCTTGAATAGCTTGACGTGGTTGAAAACACCTAAGTCTATCAGGATATTTACCAGCAGTCTTTTAAAAAACGTTGATAACCTGTATTGTCTACATACCTAACACGCGAATGTACTCAAAAGCAGTCATATATCGCCGATGCGAGCTGATAACCACTTTTAACCAGTTTCAGACGTTTGTGAAATAAGTCTTAAAGTATTTAATGTATAGTCTGGAGAATTTACTGTGATTTTGCAATCGTGATAACAGTTTTATAATGTTAATTGTCTTCTTTTTCGCGGCTTCCGGAACGAGCATATACGCAGAGAATTTAATATTGTTCATTAATTAGATTGCCATTCTTTAATCATAATATTCACCTATCGAGTTAGTTTTGCTAAAAATTTCTATGAAAATGCGATAATTTATTCTTCTTTGAATGTTAAAATGGTTGTGCTATTAACATTATGTCTTATTAAGGATTGTTGTTACTGCTAATGCGAATGTGGAGATAATATTTTAATCTCGGAAGTAATCTATCCCTGAAGGCGTTAAAATTTCTTGCATTCATCGATGCAACGAGATTAGCAACCTGTTAGTAGTGTTGATCGATATTGGTGATGTATCGATTGCTTCGGTATTAATAACTGGAAATTCATTATAGTCACCTTTTTCTTCGTATGACACATGAGTGCAAAAAGACATCCTGAATCTGAAGAATTTCCTGATGAGTTCCTGCTTCTATGGTTATTTATTGATTGGTCGGAATTATTGCGAAAATATTTCTAATTCAGAGTTTCAATGATACTCAATGATATATGTACTCTATCTTGATAAGATATCAATTCAAATTTTTAAGAAAAGAACAGTTAAAACTTATTGCTAGAGGAGTGGTTTTTAAAAGATAAGAAGCATTAATGTCAAGTTAATTTCACCTTTATTAAGTTGAACTTTTGATTTAAACGTGAGGTTGCTCTTATATCAATAAAAAGGTACATACAGGACACCGCCTTATCAGGCAAAATACATACATATCGGTCAAATGTATATAATATATTTATATATTTATATATATATTTTTTATCTGCAGAATTATGAATGCATACTATCAATTACAATTTTTCTATTTATAACGCGATAAAGGCTATGCCGGCGATTTTCAATTTTATTTACACTATATACAATTCTATACACTTCTCTCTTCCACCTGATCACTCTCTCTTTAATCACTTCGCTACAGCAAAGCCACAGGTTTGTACTTGGCATTCAGTCAATCATTTTGTTGGACACGAAATTTCGTCACGCAAATAAAAATAAGAAGGAAATATCGCATGTGGTTGCAACTTTTAGGTATCAGTTACAATTGTAACGATCTGGAAAATTGCCATCAGGGAAGTCATAAGTATAACATAATATATAACATTTTTCAAGAACCTAAATTCTTTAAATTGTGTCTCAACAATAACAAAAGTAAGTCAATCTCAAGTCCTGATCTACAGAAAAGGATTAAACCTTGGCTTTTTTTTATGTACAAATTATCACTCTGCTTCCAGAATTAGGAATCGATAATCACTATCAGTATTACTATAAAGTAAAACTAAAATATTGTCAAACATTGGCACTGACTTACAGATCTAACTTATCACCTAGAAAAGTTGGCGAGAAGAACTTTGAGCATTATCAGGAGAGACGATCTTCTATTTTCAAAGCTGGAAACACACCAAAAGACTTTTGTTAATAATACTTAATAATTTTGCAAAGAAAATTACAAAATGTATTAGTAATCTGGGAATATTGGTGTATCCTATTCAAAGGTTTTCTCATTGCAGAATTATTAAATATTACAGATAAAAGTCTTTCAATGCACTTGTTTCGCGAAGATGAACATTCCAAAATAGCGCTTTATTCGTCCTTCTTCTTTCTGAGTTTGCCCTCTGTCTGTATCGTCTTAGAGACGAGATCAACACAGGCACCTAGGGCATCTCCATTCTCAGATTCTCCCTCAGGAGTATTGACTATTTTACTGAGGGTCATGATGTAGCTGCACGCGATCCTCAAGACCGAGAGCTTGGAAAGCTTCTGGTTGTGGGAATAAGCTGGAATTGCTCGCCTGAGAGTATCGAAGGCAGCGCTGATGGTGTGCACTCTCGTTCTTTCCCTGGCGTTCGCCTCTATCCTTCGTTCCCGGGTCATATTTTTATAATTCCTCTGCTGACCGTTCTGGAGATGCCTTGCGTGACCATTGGATGTCGTTTGGTGGTTTTGACCCTGCGGATGTTGATGTTGATGTGAATGTTGATGTGGAGATAACACTTGATCGACGTGGTAGGTCGCTGGCCTCTCGAAGGAGCCACTCACGCCAGGATGAGAAGGTACTCTAGGTGCCTCACCTCTCAGGACTAGGGAAAGAGGTTCCTCTTGGAGCCTTGGATGAGGGAGGATGACTGACGCTTGAGAAGGTGGTGGCGGTGGAGGAGGTTCAAACCTTTGACGTGGTTCTCGCCTTTGGGAAGAGTAGGCGGAGGAAATAGTTGAGGATTGAGAAGGAGAAATTGGTCTGTGGTGGCTCTCCTGAAGTCTCTGAAGGATCTCCTCCTGGATCTGGGCTTCGCGTCTCCTCTGGGCTTCTTCTTGGACAATCAGGCTCTTCCTCTTCTCTTCTTCAAGTCTCTTCAGTTCTTCAGCGGGTCTCTCCTTCTCGTCCTCCCTTTCTTGATCCTCTAGCCTGGTGTCTTTCTCTACCTTAAAACAGGTGATGACAGCCACAGGTTTCGTAACAGGCTTAGTCTCGCAAGATTTAGACGAGGAACTCCAGGGCCTGAAGGGACTAGGTGAAGGGGAAGTTTCAGGTCTAGTTTCGTCATCAACAGTTTCTTGTATGAGCTCGAACCTTCTCCTCTTCTTGAGTGGAGCAGTGCTCGGTTCTTGGATTTTTCTGGGCTCGGCTAGTTTCCTCTTGTTCCGAAGGGAAATTGGTGACACCTGCACCTCAACACTGTCTTCGGAAGCACTTGGTGAGTGCAGTCCTGACATGTCGTCCTCGTCTGCGCCACTGCAGAACCCGGCGTCTCTTTCCGAGCCTGCCATGACTCCAGCTGAAACAAAAAGAAAGGGGAACTGTTACTGGGTTGTAATTACAGGTTTAATAGGTAATAACCGTAAAGATCTTAAAGAGCTACTGGTTTTTATCGCGTGAAAGGCTGAGCAGACCCACTGAGTGTGGGCCCGAATACCAATTCCCGGGTAGCGTTGAGAATCGTCATTTTTCATTCTTTAGAGTCAATTACTCACACCTATGAGATTTCGTAGCTATTTGAAAAAGGACTCAAATCCAGACACGCAAGGTTCCTGACTTTTTCAACGTAATGCAAGTTGTGGCCCCAGGAGCAGTATGAACTCTAGGTCACACCACGTCGAATCATGAAAAGGAGTCTCGCTTTAGGAGAAGAGTTGCTTGCTCGAGGGACTCCAGCGAAGGCAATAAAAGGAGCAACGGTCGGAGACGAGGTTGGCGCCAGCGCCATGTGGCGGTCGTGGCTGGGCAGCTCGATCTGCTCTTAAGTTTCGCTCGAAGAAGATGATGTGGACTAGGGCGAGAAGAAGGAGGGAACTTAAGTGAAGGCACATGAAAGAGAAAGAGGAACTTCGAGGATACGCAGCGATGGATTGAGGGAAAAACGATAAAAACGTCCAAGCCGATGGGAGAAAGAGCGAGAGAAAGACCGCCAACGTTCTGTAATCGAGAAACCTGATGCCTCGACAACACCATATAGGTCCCTCGCAGGTTCGATAAATTACTGTCGTCGAGATCGATCGAATCCAGTCAATTATTTATCGTTCGACGCGAGCAAGGCTGCAATCCTCTCCTCAATCCTCTTCACCAAGATAAAACTGTTGTTCGACAGCCCATTTTGAAGGAAAAGAGTCACAAAAGGAACACCAATGAATATTGCAAAAATGTTTATCAAAGATGGCCTGAGTAGGGTAATTTTATAATTGTCCAGATCGCTGCGCGCCAGATGGTGGCATTTGGATGACGCACCCATGTAGAAAACATCTCGTTGGAGCTGATTCCGCCCACGGAATCCGCAGAGAAAACGCGCCGGGACTCCCTGCAACGCGGCACTAAACTTAGAATAAACTCTGAACGCACGTGTCCGCGCTAAAGACGTCTTCGCAGCTTCCGCCGCGTAAAGAACAGTGAAACGGCTGTTCTCGATCTGCTTGTTCAACTCTTCTTTTTCTGCATGTCTCGCGCGCCTGGATCACAGGATTTACCGATCCGTAAACCTCTCAATGATCACAAACGATAAAGCTCTGATGTCGTGCATGCCGCTTCCACATGTCGAACGATTTCAAATTCCTGAGAGCTAATCTCTACTTGATAGCTAAGAAAAATGAAGGAACGGTTGCGTGTTTTGATATTTGATCTGAGCTGCACCTGCTTTCGAGAAAAGTAATACTGGGAACGTAGACAGTTTATGGGAACTGTGAAGCAATTAAGCAGGTATTGATTCTTTAAGGAACCAACTGCACGAAATGTCAAGACATTGTTCCGCCCTATAAGGCGATGAAGAAGCGACAACTTCGTGGAATATGCTCGCAGCTGCGATTCCAGAGACTCATCACGATTTTAGATCTTTGGAACCGCCTCATGATTCCATTTTCGTTGATCAACCCGGATTCGAGAGCAAGTTTTGCTTTTTTCATTTTGTGTGATATACACTCGTGATTTCTGTTTTCTCAACGTTTAAAATTTCAAACTTATTTTCCTCAACCCGGTGATTGATGATCGATCATCACTAACGAAGACTAGCTTTTTCAATGTCACGGGAACCCTCGCCGATTACAATCACTTCGTAACGAACGTGATTCACGGCGTTCGGTACTGCCTAACAAACCAGTTGATTAGCATTTTATATCAGAATCAAGCACCTTCATTTTCTAATAGTCTTGAGTTTCCCTTTCAGCTTCAGATTTCCTTTCAATAAAAAATCATTACTTAATTCTTGGACTCTATATCTAACGAGGAAGAAATACCACACTTCGCGGTACTTCTTTCAATCTCACCAACTCTTATCTAAGAGCGATAAACGACCAGTAAATCCAATTGCAGTCTAGGTGCATTCTCCGGTTACGAGGGTGCTTTACGTCTTACGGTAGCGCCTGTTGCGTCTGCGACTCAGGCGCCAGTTTGCAAACAACAACTTCTTATGCACGTGGGTTATCGATTTCACTGCCAATTTGCCCTACAATCGGTATATGTATAATACAATATACATTTATACTCGACTCTATATATAACTGTGTATATTCCATATTAAAATCGAAATCCGTATGTAAGCTGTCAATTGAGAGGGTCGTAAAAGGGACTTATTCCGCGAATAAAATATCTGACATCTGTCTATGGTAAATCGGGTCGAAAGGGATTTACCAGCTCAAGATAAGGATTTGACACCTGGCGATTTAATTCCTCGAGTACCCTGGTACACGTATGTTATCTTCTGATAAGCAACGAATCCGCTTTATCCTTGATTCTATCGAGCATCTACTTGAGTTCGACGGTAATCGCAAACGCACGTGGAGTTTACGTAGCGCTTACAAAGCGCGTGGGACGAGTTCGAGAGTCTCGATATATGCATACATAACATCGCATCGTGAAACCGGATGATAAGCGTTTGCTATTGAGAGCTTCGCTGTTATAGCACATGTAGGAGTTCGAAGTCAATGCGTGGTCACCCGCCGAGGTCCTCGAGGTCGCCGACAGGCGCCATTCAGGCATATACGATCGATATTTGCGTTCGTAAACATCGAACAACCATCGCAAGAACAGATACGAACTTTTCACCCCGACGTGGCCTCTTGTCTTCTTTTAGAAAATGAAAGGAAAATTGTTGCATCAAACTAAATGAATGACATCGGAAAAATCTGATGTCAGAATTGAAATGATCACATTTGATTTGGAGCTTGGTTCTGGTTATGATCATCAAGTAAATACATTTTTATTGCTTTAGACGACTTTTTTCATGAATGGCGGATATCATTCTTCTTCGCACGTGAACACGTGCCTCGTATAGATGATCCATACGCGAATTGTTACTACTTATATATTTAGCTACTCGCTTTCATTCGGCAGTTGTTCAAACAGTAGGATCTCTTGAAGACGAAAATAACCAGTGACATCTGTGCAAACGCATAACCAATAGTCACGCTTATTCTCCCCTCTTTGCCCCCTTTCTCCGCGTAATTTTAGACCCAAAATCATAACTTTATAAATGCTCCGACCTACTGATCTCTTTTTGCAATCAAAAACATATGAGGAAATGTCTGTATTTTTTGTAAGAATATTTTGCTGAATTGAGAGAAATGCTTTGAGTGCAAATGTCCTTGTGGGATCAATGATCCACTGTCGCATTGATGCTCTGTGGAAGTGGGCTTTAATTAGTTGGACTCGTGATTTTAATTAACCTTCAATCGGTATTATTTTGAACAGGTGGCGTGATGTCTCATGAAAGCGCCGCGTATATTAATGAAGAGCCTTACAAAAAGTTTTAATAATTTGAAGTTACTTAATTCCGAGCTTAATTCTTCAAAAATACATTCTCACTATATCTTCAACGGAAGTTCCTACTCTAACAATTATGACACTGAACCGTAAGTGATAAAATAACTTAGATAGAAGGAAGATACATTACACCACAAGAGGATAAGATCGAAGGGGAACCATGAGAAAATATTTATCTGGGAACTGACCCTGAAAGTAAATTCAATTTCTAAAATGAAATATGCGAATGAGGCTAATTCAATGACAGTCGTTTAATTCTGATAATCATTCATCTGCGTCTTATTGAATGAATTTTCTAATGCAATACTTTATCGGAAATATTTTGACCTCGGTGAAATGAGGAAATACGTGTCTCTTGTTTTAGATTAGGTGCACGTGGTCTGAGAAATGAGATCAGGGCATCGACAGCGTCCCGTTGGCGAGGCGGGATCGCGTACGACAAGGCGACACGAGAATTAACTCAGAATTAATGGCTTCGATAACCGAACCGGAGAATGATCTATGACCTTATAGAATGAGAATGTGAAAGAGCAAGATGGCCAACCTATCTTAAACGATTCGATAAGCAGCTCGAACCGCGGACCTTTAGGCGTTGTACATGACAGGCGGTTGTCTACTCTTGATAAATTACGAGCTATTCACTTTCCTGCTCTCCAAGAGTGCACGCATCTGTTCTTTTTTAGATTTTAGGCTATTTCAATCTGATCTTTCAATCCCCGTACATCTAAAAATTGCCTTAAATAGTACTTAATCCCATTTTGCAGTGCTTCTTTTGAATTAAAATTAGGAATCTAAAAGCACTATGCAATTGAATCAGAGGTGATTTTTTTCTGAAGTAACGGTAGATTGCATCGACTGGATGTTATGTACGACACATAATACGTGACCTTGCCGTGTGGTCACGCCTTTTGCTCGGCATAATGTCAGTCCTTTCGAAGATGTGCGTGTAGATTGCAGATAATGACCGGCAATTTGCCGCCTTTTCACGCGATTCGGTCGCACTTCGGTTTCTCGACGAACGTTCCATCTGTCCCTCTTCCACCTTATTATGCTCCAGTGTCGATATAATTCCAGTATTTCTCGCAGGTGAATATGATATTATAATAGTCGAATTCATTCATGTTGATTGGTATCAAATCTCGAGTTAATCCTAATTTGCATCCTTGATGTTAAACCCTTAAGGTCAGTGAACTTTGATCCCATATATTGCGTAACTTTTACGTCGCGATTCATCGCGATCAAGTCACAAATGTATGCCAAAGGCTGAGTGTATTTTGCAATTGAAAGAATGCAAACTTGTGCAACTTGCGTCGCAGTGAATAAATCCAAAGCGATTTGAAAAGTGTTCCATCACATCCGCTCGTAAGCGCAACTGTTTATGCGATGCATTAATATGTGAACTCGAAAACAACGGAAGGTGAGAAACGATTCGAAGAGTGAAAAAAGTACAAGTTTTGGTTGAATTATAAGCTGATGCTTTTAGAGCATGTGACTATGGTCTCTGCATATGACGCCATAAGTGCGCTTGGCGCTAATTGTATACACTGTCGAGACGAGCCTGCGCCAAGATTTGGGTCGATTATAAATAAGCGACAACTGCGACGAATGATACTAACACGAGCCCAATCACTCCCTCATTTGCGACATGCTTCGTGAAAGAGGAGTGCCAATTTTCGGATAGTAAGCTCCCTAATTCAAAAAAATGTCTCCAGAGTGTCAACAACAACGTGAAAAGCTGCCATTAACTTCTCTTATTTGCTATCCAAGTTTCCGAGTGGAGCATATGTTTTACTGCTGGAACGTATGGCGTATTATAGGATAGTAAACAAATCGCGGAAATGGAAAAGATAGTGTAATGAGAGCCGCTGTTGGTAAAGGCAACGAGGAGAAAGAGAGATGGAGTGATTGAGTGCGGGGGGTAGAGTGTATGGCGCTAGCCAGATGGTCGTATCGCGCCGCTCAGCGTCCGAGAAGACGCAAGTCGCTAGTTATGTGGATCTGAGAGATTTGCGAATGTATGCGAGTGATTGTGAGCGCGTGCGGTAGCAAATCCGTGTATGTTGGTGTGTTTTGGTGTATATGTGTCGCGTTTGCGTTTGAGTGGGCGAGAGAGGCGACGGTCACCAGCTGTGCCGCGCCACGATTCACCGTCGCCGCGCTGTCGCGACTCCCACAGCACATATACTTAGCCAACGTACAGTCAGGTACTTTAGTAGATACCAATTGCCCTTTGAAAACATCACCAGGATCAAAAACCGCTTCATGACAGGACGCTACGCGAAAAAGTCAGCACTTGGAACCTTGCAGGATGTTGAGTTTATGCAATGAGAATGTATTGCAGGTGTGACATCATCATCATCATCAGTTGCCTGATGATGAAATTAACGAGAAAGAGAAATTCGTTGGAGTTCATCAATTGATGTTTATTGATGCTGAGCGATGTAATGACTTTAGGAAGAGATTCCCGATCTTTATGTGGCGCGTAAATTACTCTTGTCCATTAACGTCGTGAGCTGTACTCGGCGTACACACATATTTATTAAAAGCTAACCAGGTACTCCGTGTAAATATATTCAGCACCAGCATCAGACATTAGTGCACTTTATGCTACAAGTTCGTAGATATTAGACTTTTGCATTTACGTGGGCTGAGGTACATGTGCGCTCATTGTGCTGGCAGAGCAGTGTTGGTGTTCTCGGTTATTCGCAGATTTTCACGTGTAGAGCTTGGAATGCGAACACCCACCGCGATACTCTGCAAAACCCTGCACTCTAAACTGCTACGAAACGAGTGCTTTATATTGCCACGTTACTGTTTCATTGAAGCGGTCACCGCCGCATTCGTAACCGCTGGAATGCATTTGATATTTCGTTGGCAGACACTGTGTGTAGGCTCAAAACGTACATTCCTGTACCTCGCTTTTACCCCGGGCAAGAATATGAACATCATCAAATTGCACAACAAAATATTGTTTTCGTGAAAAAAAAAAAATCATAATATGTACTTGCTGGCACCGGACAATTTGAAACTGGTTATGATTTGTCTGCGTACGATAAAGTGCGAGTCAGATAAGTGACGTTTGATGTTAGATTGCGATAGCGATCAGTTTTTGCAATTCGACTTCGGAAGAGGTCTTCTGTAAACTGCGCAGTTAGGAAGCTTGATACAATTTCTTAATCAGCATCAACTTTGTGCGTGCGTTTACGTAATGATCGTAGGACAGAGTCTCAATGTGGATATAATGTGCCGCATTCGAATGTGAGATTAGATTACCAGTATTAGTTTCTCTCATTATTTCATGTGTCGCTGCATGGAATTCTACTGAGCGATGGAAAAGTTGAGACAATTTGTATGCGGTTCTAGATGCGTATCGCACGTAGACATTTACACCAGAGGTAATCCGTACGCGTAGGAGTACGAGACCCACGTGCCGAGGTGGTGTCGGATTCGTGAGCTGGGTTTGCCATTTACTTCACTGCAAATGTCAATTACATTTCTATGTAGCACACGAAACACGTGTTTTTTTCCGATGATGCACTCGGAAGTTATTCAGAATTAACCACTGGGTAATTATCGTGAATAACACATCGTTAATAAATTCTCCCAAGTTTCCTTGACGAATTAGCATGAGATCCCCGTGTTTGGCGGAAAGAAGAAAAGTACCGTGACGATAACATTGTTAAAGGAACATAGGGTCGATCCACAGGTGTATCTTATCTTAATTTGAAGGAAGCAGAAGCGCACATGTGAAAAGTTGGTTGATTATTTCCTGATGGGACTCATAAGCGATCGAGATACTGATGTCAGATAGGCAATGGTTTCCGGAAAGAGGTGCATAATAAAAGTCACCGGTGGCAGGTATATGCTCGGTTCCGCCACGCCTCTATGGTTATTGTTCGATAAGAGGTGTGGAGAGGGCGAAATGTGTGAGCATGTGAGCATGAACGAAACTATTTAGAGGGGAACGGTATAAAGGGATGCGGAATTAAGGGTCGAGTTGCCCTACTGCGAGGATCCCTTTTAAAGGGGCGGAAAAATCGGGGATTCACCAAGTAGCAGGTGTGATGAAGGCACAGGTGGGTGGAAAGCTTACTCGTGACTGAGCATCTTTACCTGCTAAGCACAATAGGGTATCGCTTACACCGAAGGCTTATGCTGGCCGTTCGCAATTTTCTTTTAAAGTTGAAATTAGCCATGCGAGAGTAATCGCTTTAAACTTTAAATTCTTTTTTATTAGAGGTCAGAAAATTCAATCTCTCAACAGAACTATTACTTTGTTTTTGCGAAACTAGGTATAGGGTTGGGTTCAAGGAGTAGTTTTACAATTAGCTAGGGATTCTTATGTAAAATGTAGTCATCAATACTGATCTCATTTCACTTTTTGTATTGGACAATGTGGTTTAAGAATACGATAAGAATACTCGGAAATGTTGGTCAGTATATACAACATGACTTCATCCGCTTCCTCGAATGTATTGGTCGCTCCTGTACACGCAACGCTCGTTGCAAAACTCATGCAAGTGGCATCAGCGGATTCTTAAAACAACAGTCGTATTTGCTTTTTAATCCTGAAACGTTTGCGTAAACAGGATGCATCTGCGGACTTCGGTTGGTAAGGTTAGTCATCCCTGGAATGTCTTTGAAACCGAAAAGTATAAAGGGAAAAACCATGTGAACCTTGCTCTGCGGGGTGGAATACTTTTTCTCAAAGTGTCGTAAATTACCAGTTGGTGAGTCACAACCCAAAAGATGGGAGATGAGTGCACTAACTCGATAAGCACTTGATATAACACATCCAGGCCATTGTACTCTCTATTGCCTCCAGATGAAAGAGGGTCAAATTTTTCATCCGCTGATTTGTCATCCTGATTATTCCGAAGCATAAAGTTTCTCGCCATTAAGTTTCGATTAGTGTTACATGGCAATTCATAATTGATGCTGTCCAGTTAACTACAGTTAACTGTGTGTGAAAGAGCATTGTGTTGAAGATGAATTAATAACCTGGTGTTCGTTGCTTTATCTACTGATCAGAAATGAATGAAAGAAGAGGACGAGATACCAGAAAATCAATGATTTGAGAGCTGAATGTTAAAAATTGACTCTATTATCTCAAGCGGAAGAAGCGGGGTGAGGAATGGGAGGATGAGAGTGATCGAAAGGGAGATTCGAGAACGGTCAAGGGGTCGTTTGTTCGTGAGCGTCGCTCGATCGGTTGGTATACGGAGTCTGTGGTGGCGACCCACGCTGGCGCCGCCGCGCCCTGTCTATCTCTTTTGCTCTGATCAGAGGTCCAATCTAGCAGAACCGCAACTATTATTCTCTCTCGCTCCCGGTCCAGCACTCCGCCAACTCGTTCCTTCTCTTCTCTCTCTCTCTCGCAATCTGCCTCCTCTCTCTTTCTCGACCGGCTGGCGCCTCTCATAACAATAATTATCATTCCACCTCCTGTCTCCCACAACTATCAATCGCCTCACTCTCCGCGGCCTGTTAAACGCAATCGCGGCTTTTACCGTATTAGCCCTGCAGTTAACCGCCTCCTTTATTGCTCTGAGATTTACGCGATTATTATGCGATTTGCGTACGCCAACTGTCATGATAGATATTACTTTGTCTTTTATTCAAAGTGCGATATGTATTTGCAAAGATTCGCGCCTTTGGATTTTTATATAGAATGTTTAATTTTGGATCATAACAAATAATAATAATAATCCATTCCTGGTTATTTGAAGTCAAAGGGTTTTAAGTAGTTAGAGGGACAGATTGGTGATTGAGTTGTAGAAGAATTGTTGTCGCAATCTGTATGCTGATTATCTCTATTCTCATTCACCAAAGTCGAGTGAAGTTAAGTGAATGAAGTGATGAAACTCGAGTCATCGTAAATCATCTACTTTTGAAGAATACCGTTCTCTAAATCTCAACCATAATCATGTTAGACCATAATAGTATTAGAGATTAAAAACAAACTGTCATGCTGATGACTGCATGTGGCATGTTTAGAAAATCCCGACTTTGATACGCTTTTGTGTATTTATAAATCGGAAGTCGCGAACATTTGAAAGTGGAGTTTTTACAGGTATAGACTGAGATCTTGTTGATGATCACATATCCAATTAACAGTCTATTTACCTTTCATGAAAGCAGACAGTTCACACGTTGTCTCCACCACGTGGACGTCTCGGTGGACGTTCATCTTCCTCGCATCTGCAAGCATCTATCTTGCAATTTCTGACAAGACGATTAAAAATCCGTAAATCCTTGGGACTATGTTCACTTCACTGTTCTCTGGTCGAACCAATTAATCACCAACACTGATTTTTATAATCCAAGTCAGCACTAACACTTTTTCCAAAAATCAACAACTTTGAAGAAATGTTTGATGATCAAACTATAAAACCAAAAGAATCACTCTTGACCAAGTTAGGATGACACCTTCCAAACTGGTTTCGAACTTTGGAAATCTGATGGTCTCTCAGAGGAAACCGTGTAGACGTCTAGACTCGCTAGTGCTCGGCACTCAACTGACTCTCTGACTCTCTGACTCTCCTCGTGTTTCAGGCGCCAGCCGGTGTTCTGGCTGTTCGTGCACAGTCTGATCTACTGTGGATCCACATTCACGTACGAGGGTAGGACGTAGACGGTAACGGGTGCATAGCCGCGTAGGGTCCCGTAGTATTGCATCGGGTGCGAGAATGTTGTGTGTCCATTGGAGGAGGGACAAGGGAAAGGGGGGAGTAAAAAATGGTGTGGGTGAGGGTTGAGGGGCAAGTGGGGGTAAAGCATGCATTGTTGGAGGGGCCGACAGAGCGGCGCCAGCCGGCCAAGAGTTTAGTTCGGCCTCTGTGTGCCACCACTCTCTCTGGTACTGGCGATATTGCCCACCCACCCATAGTTCTCGTAACACCATCTCATCTCACGTCAAGGATACAGCACACAATATACATACACTTAGAAAAATAGAGAGGGGACTTTAACACGTAAGGGATGCGAGATAATCGTGACTTTATGCTTATGGGACCGCCGCCGACCACCATAGAGGCGACGCCTCCGGTCAGGGGGGTCATCCGAGAATCATCCATGTACCGAATTTCGGTTATATATTCACAGAAAAAACAAGGACTGAAAGTGTTTACAGCTGAAATCAGTCTTTAGGCTGAATTTCAGTCTTAAGTCAGATTTTAGTCTTGTTTTAAGACTAAGAAATCTAAAAACAAGACTTCTTACTCTTAAAACAAGACTAAAAACTGACTTAAGACTTAAATTCAGCCTAAAAACTGATTTCAGCTGTAAACACTTTCAATCCTTGTCTCTTCTGTGTTGGTATATATTGCAGCTTTAGTGAAAAGTTGAAAACTGCGAATTGAAATAGTGAAATACAACTAATAATTAGTAAAAATTTTCACTAAAGCAAATTAGTGAACTCTTTTGCACTAATTCAGATTTAGAGAGTAAGATATTCAATCTAAATATCTAGATACGAAGTTTTCAAACGAGATAATTATAATAAATATTTTGATATTTAGGATGAATATATTTGTAATTTAATTTTTTAACTATGTAGGTGTTAAATTTGAATATCCATTTTTCTCCTTGTCTATGGCTTGGGATGATTTTGCAAAACAGACAAACGATCAGAAAATTGTTTTCCATATTTGAGTGGCAACGCTTTATTTGAAACAATTATAATCTTTCAGGGTGTCTAGTGGAATGGGAAACCGGGAAAAACCCATGAATTTTACTTGACCGGGATAAACCCGGGAATTTTATTTAGGCCAGGGAATTTTTTGTATTTTGTTCAAAAGTCTACTTTTTTTTACTTTGTCTGCTTTTTATTCTCTTTTTAACTTATCAAATTAAAAAAAAATAATTTAAAGAATGACAAGAAGGAAATAAGGAAATTGGTCATACATTGGTCGGAGGAAAAAAAATTTGAAAGTATCACTAGACACCCTGTTAATTTTTATTTAGAGAGATAGTTTACATATCGCCTAGACGTAATTTATGTATAAAACTAACAAAATATCATTTATTTATGTTTCAGGTGAGCTTCAATCCAGATTTTATTCATTGAGACCAAGAATGGTACTATGTGGTGAGTTCCCAGAATGTTACATTTTTTTTAAGTTGGAAATTGAGGTTTTTTGATTTTGAAATTTTTGAATTGACTCACTTTTAACGACTCATTTTAATTAATTACTATATCATTTTTTTCGGTGCAGCTTTATAGTCACTGCCTTTTTAGAGTATAAATAGTTTAGTATTCTTACTTCGTGTGAATTTACAATTGGGCACTTGACCCTTCGATTTTACTGCTGAGAAAAATTCGAGGGGTTTTAACCTCGGTTTTAACTTTGAGGAGTGAGAGTAGTTTTGTCGGTTTTTTACGTTCGTTCTTAAGGGGGAAGGGGAATGACTAAATTTCGAGGTAGAATTACTATCAGGGTGTCTAGTAAACCGGGAAAAACCCGGGAATTTTATTTAGGACTAGGAAGTTTTTGTATTTTATTGGAAAATCTTCTTTTTATTCTATTTCTACTTTATCAAATTAAAACGAAAATTTGACCGGGATATCGTTGTAAATCGGCAGTCCCTTGAAAAAATCGCCCCTAAATCGTAATCCCGATAATTCGTAAATCCCGGTAATTCGTAATATTGGACAGGTCCCTTGACATTACGAATTAGCGGGATTCTACTGTTGTATTGAATAGCATTGTATTTTGGTGAAGAATATGAATAGGTATTCAGAATATGAATAGGTATATTTAAAGTCATAGATACTCTTTTCCGCCCCTCCCATCAGGGCTGGGTACTTTTAAACAGAAATGAATCTTTTATACACTTGCTTGGAATTATCTGAATTTCTGGAAATACTACTTTATTTAGTCCTGTGAAAATAAGTTGTAGAGTAACCGTTCGATTTTATTGCTCGGGAAAATTGGAAACGTTTTTACGTTTGGGAGAGGTTTATTTTTCTATATTTTATGGTTTTCGATTTAGACTGAAAGAGGGGATGTTTTAATTCCTTTTCGAGGTCAAAAAGGCAATTAATTTTTTTTCATTTTTAGTCTGAGTGACTTAGATTAAATATAAAAATTATATTATACTACTTATATTATGATCGGAACGAATTCAGATTCCTTAAATAATGTTCTCTAGAGCCGTATAAAATTTATATTGCTATAAAGATTTTAAGCACCATTTCTCCTGTTTCCGGCTTTTCAATTTAAAAAACGACTTACAATAAACTTTCTGTTCTTTCAAACGTTGTAAATCTCCCTCGAATTATGTACCACATCTAAAGGTTTCAAGCCACATGACATTTAAGGTTCAAGGCGAAGGAGCCTGCGAAACATGTTGCTTTACAGTTAAATTTAAACACTAACAGGATGCTCTCTATTGTCCTCTCTTTATGGCCAAAGAAAAACCATAAGTTTGCATCTCTCAGCGCATGTGACACACACTTCTCGTAAAAGTAAACGTGTCCTGCAGACACCAAAATCACAACTTACAACCACTTGAAAGGTTTTACAATTTTCGTTGTCTTCTGAGTATGGTAACCATCTGTGATTTCAATAATCTGCAAAAATCCCCAAATATTGAGGAACTTTTATAAGTTCTCAATTGTCCTCAATATGTCCTCAAGTGGTGGACATATGGTTCGATTTAACTGAGGATTACTCGAAGAAATTTTTCCCAAACCTACCTGTCATAAAACGATAAACCTTTAACGACCCGGGACTAGGAGATTAAAATTTGAATAGTAGCAAGAGAAATTTAGAATAAAAAATGTTTTTATTATAACTTTTGATTAAATATATTCTTGCGACTTGGGTGGCAACTATTTCTGTGATATAAAATTTCAAGTAGAAGAGAGTTAACTCCTTTTTCGGAATAAAACTTGGATTTCGGGAGATAGAAAAAGATGAGTCAGATTAAGAGTGTGGGATGGAATGGATTTTATAACTTGGATACTTAGAATGCTTCTTTTGTGGCAGAAAACTAAGTACGTCAGTCAAGACGCGGATTTAAAGGTGAGCAACGAATCAAACCGGTCTTGTCTAAGAATTGACGATGGATAGAGAGCCCAACTGGCTTTGCGACTCCTACGCTTTGAGAATCGTACATTGTTTACGACGCAAATTCTCTCTATCAACTTAACGTAATTTCAAGTTGCTATCGGCTTCCAGCTTCATACGTTACAGTCTGATATTCACTACTCGATTCACTCAATTAAAAAGTATGTATATATGTATTATACTAACTTGTTCAAGAAAAACAATTAAGCTTTGATTCCATTGATTTAATGATTGTCGATTTACGAAGGAATTGAAATTTAATTGAAGGATTTGTAAAGTGATTCAGTATTTATAATTTATGTATTTATAATTGGGATGGAGGTCGATTGAGACGGATTCCGTGTTATTGGAGAAGCGAGAGGAGTGGCTCTTTGGATTTGTGGTTTTGAGAGTCTGAGAGGGAGTTTTTAAAATGTTTTCAATGGCCTCTGGGGATATTTAACGCGGCTTGTAAAAGAGGAGAGGGCGAAGGAGACCAAGTATATAAGAAAAGGAAAAGGAATGAAACGGGCCAGGGTCGACCGACAACATCTTGTCAGCACACAACTCGTCTCGGAAGGAATGCCCAACACCTGCGTTCTGGAAAGTGGAAACCGAAGCTCTCGTCCAATCAGTCCGGACCGGTCCCGGACCCTTCATTCTTTCTTTCTACCTCCGGGCCCCAAACATTGTATATTCACTCCCTCTCAAAAATTTCAAATTTTGGATTCTTCCCAGGCTTTTACTTTTCCCTATTTTTGCAATTGCGTGCACGGAGAGGAAGGTTTAGTAGATAGTAACTACTACTAAACGATAGTAAATTATGAACGGCCTACTGGGATTTCAAAGTCTGCAATTTGCCAATCATCTTGATTGAAATATTTTGGAAGAATTCAATGGGAATATAGATTTCATAAAATGGTAGTTCTGGGTAGGTAGAAGCAGGTTTATAGGGACGGGTTTGTGCGCAATCTCATTCCTATCTACACACATGTAACAGGTAGCGAAGCAGTAGAACCTGGGCCGCCACCCTCGGGACGAGATTGAGATTAGAGTAATTGAGAGATCCAGATAGTGAGTTTATTATGTAAGAGAAAAAGCCCTGAATTTGTGTAACTTCTAGTCATCCAGCGTCCCTTTGTAGACATTTTTATTAATATTGGACTTGTTTCGAAAATAACATATTCGCAAATATCTGTTTTTCATTTGCAAACAATATAAATTTCAAATAATGACGGCTGATGACGGTTAATGGACGATAATTGTTTTATTTATAAAGTTTCCGAGATGCTTAGTATTTATAGTTTGACGTGACTTCGATCCTCTCCCACCTGTGTGCAGGTAGCACTACGGGACTTTAACCCTTCATAACACTCTCGTGTCCCTCCGTAGGAGAGCAGAAACGCGAAAGAGGTAAACGAGCTCGAGCATTACACTTTATCAGTTACCTCACACACTCTACTTCATATATATGTATATATATATATATATAGAGAGAGAGAGAGAGAGAGAGAGAGAGAGAGAGAGAGAGAATGTTTCAAATCTTTCAGCTTCAAAATCTATTTTGAAAATCATTAACCTCGGATGTTTAAATTCTAATTTACAATTGAAGGTCGAATTGAAATGATAAAGTTGGTGGAAACTCGAGGGGAAATAAAATGCAAAGAGGGGTGGTTGATATAAAAGGAGTTGAACTAAGTTATGATGGGGATGAAGCGGTACATATTTGGGGAGACCACCCTGGAGTACACTCGGTTCAAGAACACCACTCGTGATGATCTTTCCAGCATTGACTAAGCCAGAAAATAGAGTGCCTCTTGAGTTCTCGCCGCTCTGTTATAAATCGCCCAGAGAGAACACGTCTAGACTCATAATTAGACAAGCACTGCAGAAATTTTCATGCCAGATTCGGATGCTACGATTTTCAGGGAATCTTTTCCCACCAAATGCACCTGATACGCCTATTAACGAAATCCATCTGCTACATATCCCACAACATAAACACACTAAACACTTTTCTAAAAGATATTGACGTTTGTTTAAAGTTTAAAAATATTTCTTTCAAAATAATTATTCAAACAAATTATTCACGACATGTCTTATTAATACAGTGGCAATAAAGGGTGAAGTTCCGAATAGTGGTTATGCTTGATTTTTTTTGAAACTTCGTATACATATGTATTTTGATGCGCTGATTACGAAAATGATAGTGAAAGTTGGCGCAAATTTGAATTTAATGAGAAAAACCATAAAAACCCCATAAAATCATGGTTTTTTGCGATTATCTTAGCTAATATGCAAAATTAAAAAAAACGTTTTCAACAAAAGTTGTAGCTCTCACTGAAATACACATTTTTTCAAACATTTTTTTCTGCGAGTGATAGTTTTCGAGAAAATCAACGATACAAAGATTACAATCATATCTCAATTCGATTTGGTTTGGTACCTATATACTTAAGCTTCTCATCCTTTACCATTCCCTTTAGCATCCCATTTGCCATTTCCTTTTACCATTCTCTTTCCCACTCCCATTGCCATTTCCCTTAGTCATTCCCTTTGCCATTTTCTTTTACCATTTCCTTTGCCATATCCCTTTGTCATCTCTCTTTCCCATTCCCTTTATCACTCCCCTTTGTTATTCCTTTTGCGATTTCGCTTTGCCATTCCCTATGCCATTTCCCTTTAACATTCCCCTTTAACATTCCCTTTACCATTCCCTTTGACATTCCCTTTATCATTCCTTTTCTCTTTACCATTTTCCTTTACCATTTCCTTTATCATTTCCTCTTACCATTCCCTTTGCCACTCTCTTTTTCATTTCCCTTTACCACTCCCTAGGCCATTTCCCTTTAACATTCCCTTTACCATTCTCTTTGCTATTCCCTTTGCCACTCCCATTGCCATTTCTCTTTACGATTCCCTTTGTCATTCTTTTTGCCCTTTACAATTCCCTTTGCCATTTCCCTTTACCATTTCCTCTTACCATTCCTTTTACCATTCCATTTCCCTTTACCATTCCCTTTGCTATTTTCCCTTACCATTTCTTTTGCCACTCCCTTTACCAATTCTCTTTATCATTCCCTTTGCCACTCCCTTTACCACTCCCTTTGCCATTCCCTTTGCCATTTCTCCTTACTATTCCTTTTACCATTCCATTTTCCATTTGCCTTTACCTTTCCCTTTGCCATTTTTCTTTACCATTCTCTTTATAATAATTTTCTTTTACATTGATTTCCGTCTAGAATGTGAAGAGCCTTGGAATATGGGTTTTTTATAAACAAAAATCGATATATTTGATTTTCTCGAAAACCATCACTCGCAGAAAAAAATGTTTGAAACAAAAAATGTGTATTTCGATTAGATGTACAACTTTTGTTTGAAACGTTTTTATTAATTTTGCATTTTTGCTCAGATAATCGCAAAAAATCCATGATTTTATGGGGTTTTTATGGTTTTTCTCATTAAATTCAAATTTGCGCCAACTTTCACTGTCATTGTCGTAATCAGCGCATCAAAATACATATGTATACGAAGTTTCAAGAAAATCAAGCATAACCACTATTCGGAACTATATATCCGCAATAAATATGCTTGATTGAGCTTATATGCTTGATTTTTTGTTTTTGAGGGAGGATTTTAATCAGTGTTTGTTTATCATTGTAAGTGTTATTTGAAGTGAAAAAGGGAAATAAAGAAAAAATGGTTGTCAGTTGGTCGCGTGCTGCCTATTAACGTAAATCACAAGTCCGCATTTCTAACGTGGGATTTATATCGCTGGTTTCTTTGCCGCGAGTGCCGGCTGTCAGCTGACTTCCGTTTCCGACGCGACCCGGTATTATTAGAAAGATGAACACGAGCCATCGCTGAAGCAAGTACATATGTACAGTGTACACTATGTACTAACAAAATTTACATTCGAGATGAGTCATGTTTATCTTCTTCTGCTACTGTTAACGGTAAACTCGTCACTTTCCCTATCTACCAATATTTTATCGCCAAAGAATTTAAACTCACTGAGTGTTTACAACTCTGTTACTTATAGAGTATAATGCACTTTTATCATTTTTTAAAAATTCGTTTTCTCATGACTGTTCTGGTATTTGAATTGTAGAAGGTGTGATTGATATTACGAGCAATTCTGAATGCTAGGGTACCAAAACAAAGGAGAGATGATATTGTTATTAAACAGACGCATCAAACTCTCGTTACATCGCGGACAGAAGCTTTAATGATTATTATTCCATACGGCGACTCGATGGCTAGCTGATTCCGCGGTCCGCACGAGCAATTCGACGCGTGTTATTGCATCGCGAATGGCGTCGGCTGAAATCGGTTAAATTTAAATTTAACGTCGCGAATCACATGCACAACACGTCCATGGTATCTTTTTCCGCTCCTGTCCCGTAATTTTCTCGTCGTTGTTCAATTGCCACAGAGAGGATTGTTGCCAATCAAGTTTGTCTGCAAACATATTTTATTGTTGTTTCCGGCATTCTTATCAATCTTCATCCTAGCAATTTTTACTAGAGAAATTTATTAGTAGACAGAGGAAACTTAATAAATTCACTGTTAAAAATGTTTGCAAAATTCATATACTTTTAATATACATTTTTTAAAGTCATTTGCATATACCGTAAATTAAATTTAATATATTACCATATGTTTTAGAATTAATATAAAAACATATTAAAATTAATATAAGGGTATATTAATATTAATATCGATGCTCTAATTAGCAAAGTGGCTAACTCCAATTTTTTTAATTTTTCAGAAGAGCCAAAAAACGTTTCATTAATACATTGGAGCGTCACATTTAGACAATTTTCGAAACAACTTTTCGAACTGGAAAATTTGAATTACGCACGTACAAAGTTCAGAGCATATAGAGAATGATATTTCTCAACAGAAAATACAAAAAAACGATTTTCGAAAAAAAGTGGAGTTAGGCACTTTTCTATTGAGACCGTCGATGTAAGATATATTAATTCTAAAACATAATGGTATATTAAATTCAATTTACGGTATATGCAAATGACTTTCCTCACAGTATATTAAATTTTGATCAGTTTTTTTAACAGTGTTATTATGCCTTATATGTGTCATGCGAAGTGTTATTAATATATGACGAAAAATATTGTTCTCAATATTTCAGTACAGGTGTACTGATAATCAACGATAAAAATAGTGCACTAATTATCTCATCAAGATCGGATATTCCCGTTCTGATTACATACTTCTCTCTTTCAAGTACTCACAGGTGTACATCTAGATACTTATCAATTGAAGATGTGCCAAGAATAATAATTGAAATCTATTATCGATGATTTTCGGTGCAAAAGCACCTAAATCATTTCCTATTATACATATTTATCATCGCCTCAGCTTATCAATTTGTACTAATGATGCTCAGTAGATTTTTGAGAATCACATTCCACGAGCCTGGGGGGATTATCGGCTTATGTTGTAATTAGGTTGTCAGTGCATACTTATTTTTTGTTATCAAATCAATAGACTTTGAGAACTTACTTAATCCTGTTTATTAATAATCAATATTATTGGTAATTAATAAACAGTAAACAGGATTAAGTAAGTTGAAATTAAATTATCAGTGTCAATTTTCAAGTATCTGAACAAATTAATTTGAGAAGAGCATCAGTTGATAGATGGTGACCCTAATTCACAATATTACTGACACCTCTCATACCATTAAATAAACATGCCATCGGGAGAAGATTTCAGCTCAACTATAAACAACCTCTTTGCTCTTTGGGTTGCGATTCTCCTCGAGAAAGATGCGTTAGTGAGATCTTAGTCAGCCGGGGGGAAAATAGAAGAGGCCTAAACGGAGTAATCTTCTTCTGACTGTTGGGGCGAGAGAGTGGGTGTCGCTGAGGAACAACACGAGGATGGCTGTTTATAAATGTGCAGGTCGTGAGCAAAGTCGTGTAGTGCTCAGCAGCTGAAACAATAAGTGCCGTACCCGAGAGGGAAATGGTTCATTTACCGACTGAGATCAGTCACGAAGGCGCGACTCGTGGAAGTCGCCTGTCACGGGGCATCAAGGTTCTCGGAGGTTTCTTTTTTTTCCTTTTCTCTTTCTCTATCTTCCAGAGTCCACACTCCCGGTGTCGATGAGGATGAGAAGAGATGAAAGGAATCTCTGTTAAGGAACTCAGAACTCCTAACAGTTGGCTCCGCTTCGCTTCACGTATTTTTAGGGTTAGACCTTTCATTCATTTTTCTGGTCTGGTAATGTGAGAATTTCGGAATTTTTACGATCTCAAGGGAATGTTGAGATATATTAATGGCGTTTGTTAATTATTCCTTGAAAATAATGATAGAGGCAGTGATAGGATTATTGTATACATTATGCTTGTTAGTATTTGCTTCGTATTATTCAATTGCATCCAATTTTCTCACAGAAAAAACAAGGACTGAAAGTGTTTAGAGCTGAAATCAGTTTTTAGGCTGAATTTCAGTCTTAAGTCAGTTTTTAGTCTTGTTTTAAGGCTAAGAAATCTAAAAACAAGATTTCTTAGTTTTAAAACAAGACTAAAAACTGACTTAAGACTGAAATTCAGCCTAAAAACTGATTTCAGCTGTAAACACTTTCAGTCCTTGTTTTTTCTGTGAGAAAATTGGATGCAATTGAATAATACGAAGCAAATACTAACAAGCATAATGTATACAATAATCCTATCACTGCCTCTATCATTATTTTCAAGGAATTCTTTAGCTATGGTGCAACCACAATTCACAATTTCTATATTCACTGTTAAAAATGTTTGCAAAATTAATATACTTTTAATACACATTTTGTAAAGTCATTTGCATATACCGTAAATTAAATTTAATACTAATTTTAATATAGCTGGATATTAATTCTAAAACATAATGGTATATTAAATTCAATTTACGGTACACTCAGAAAAAGATTTTTTGGTTCAAAAAATAAACAACAAAATAATTTTGTTGATATTTATGCATCAAAATTTTTTTGTTGGCTCAACCAAATTACTGTTGGGTCAAAGAAATGTTTTGTTAAACCAACAAATCGTTTTGTTGAACTAACAAAAATTTATTTCAGCCAACAAAACATTTTGTTGCATATAATATTTTTCCGAGTGTATATGTAAATTACTTTACTCAGAGTATATTAAATTTTAATCAGTTTTTTTAACAGTGTTAATTAGCGAACGAAATCACTTGGAGGTAGAAAGATTGATATTTGTGTAACTGAGACTGTATTTTAGTGGAATTGTATCTTATGAATCTTTTCCTCTTGAAATATAAATTTACAGAAGTTACTCATATAGGACACATCCTTTTAGCGCTAGTTATCGATTCCTAATCGCGTTAGATTTGGTGTTTTTGGATAATTCCCTGAGGAAATATTTAATGTTTGTCGATTCTTCGTAAAGAGAAAAAATCTTCCACTGTGGAACAATTCATAGAAGTATTTAGTTATAGATATATAATGAGACGTGATAATATATGCTAATAGAGATATATAGTACTTATAACTATCTAAATATAATTTATTGTGGAGACCTTCTTTGCTTGAATAAAACAATCGGATATATTATATCAGGTGACACATGACAAAGTCGAAAGCTGCTGTTCAAACTCGGAAGACGTTAAATATTTGATGAGAAAACACACGAGGCAAAAATGTTGACAAATCAGTTTAATCTATTCAATGATATCCAGACGACTGTAAATGTCTGATGAATCCAGTTTGTGTCAAAATTTTTTCCTTTGTTATTGTAATATGATGCAGATAGAACTATATACATGAATTAATTTGAGAGTCTTTAAACGGTTATCTAAATTATTAGGTTCGCAATTTTCGGTTAAACAAGTGAGTATTAATCCCAGAAATAAATGACATGCACATATAACAAACTGCTTATCATCACTCTATTAATAACATTGATGTCTTGTTTCTAATCAACTACAATCGCTTTCATTTAAAAAATTGAAAATGCATATAATAATCTACAAAAGTCTTAAAAATTTCCTCCTATTTCCTGAAAAATCGAAAAAACCTAAACGAAAGTTTTTCTTCACGTTTTTTGCAACTGCGCGTTCAGTAGAATTCAGACTCGTTGAACTGTAACTAACGATTTAAATACACTTGAAGTCAACCACAACGAGCAGCGACCCGCCCATCCTGACAATTACAGGATTAAACGTTGGTAATAATTACAAGGAACATCTTTCCTTTCAGGAGATTAATTGGATTTTACTCACTGACTATTGAAACCAGAGAGTAATAAAGTTGACTATAAAGTAAAAAGAAAATATAGTTATAGTTTTTTTTTTAATTAATTAAATTCAAATGTGCTTTATAATACATTTAGTATGACTATTGGTTATTAAAAGTAAAGCCTAATCTCATTATTCTAAATTTGAGTGTCCCAAGCTTCGTCCTTCAGATATACCTAAGTTAAAGTTTAAAGGGCGTTAGTTGAACTCTTGTTTGCAACCCTTGTTTGGCATTCGATTCTCGCGGAACCTCCTCGAGTTTTTGGACAGAGTGCGGATAGTTTGTTCGCCATCTGGACAAAACGACCATCGATGAGCGAAGCATTCCAACATTTCTGACTAATTGGGAAAGTTTCGAACCAATGGTTTGCTTCTCTGGCAGATTGTCGATAATTATCGGTTTTGTCGATGTGTACAAGCGTAAAGTATATTGACATTGGCAGAGAAAAAATTCCGTGATTATCCTCGAACGATGCAACATGCAGGAATAAAATATGAAAAGAAGTTATAATATCTTTTCCTTTTTATTCTATATCGAGAATTGATATGCACGTGATAGAAATTTCCAAATTTTAGTGGATTCTTAATTGCGTAAATTAACTCTTTATTTATTATACGCCATTTTTTATGAAGAGCTAATATTGAGAGTCAAGTTGCGTCATTGTGAGGACAAAAATATTTTCAAATATTTACAGTTAATATGTAAAATATGATTTATTTTTTGACTCTAAATGAATGCAATTTTTTGACTGAAGAAAGCAATGTAAACATTTTTGTACAATTGTTTTTATATATACAGTACCGTCAGAAATTGTCCGTACACCTGTTTTTTAGCAGTTGGTTAGAGTTCTCTAATTTTGATAATAATTAATTCAAATTTTTTTCTCTAAATTGGTACGAAAGCTAATAAAATTTTGCGTCTAATAATCGAAAGGGGAAGTTAAAATCTGTATTTTATAAAAAGATATTGTCAAAAAAACCTCAAATTTCGATGTTTGCAAGAATTTGAATAACTCCGAAAATATTTATTATTTTTAAGAGCCTTTGGTCTCATTTTAAAGATAAATTTTCATAGTCCTTGTGTACGCTATTGATATATTTTTGAAATTATTTTCCTAGCTCCTGCATAGGCTAAAACTTGTACGGAAAATCTCGTAAAAATTTAAATATCCATAGTTATTTACAAGAATTTTAAAAAAATCAAAATATACCATATTTTACTCAAATGTAGTAAAATAAATCAATATATTAGTTTGTTACTTTTTTTTTATTCACGTATGAAGCACAATTTTCATTTGAAAATTTACGAGATTTTCCGTACAAGTTTGAGCCTATGCAGGAGCTAGGAAAATAATTTCAAAAATATATAAATAGCATACACAAGGACTATGAAAATTTATCTTAAAATGAGAGGAAGGGCTCTTAAAAATAATAAATATTTTCGGAGTTATTAAAATTCTTGAAAACATGGAAATTTGAGGTTTATTGGCAATATCTTTTTATAAAATACAGATTTTAACTTCCCCTTTCGATTATTACACAGAATTTTATTAGCTTTCGTACCAATTTAGAGAAAAAATTTTTAATTAATTATTATAAAAATTAGAGAACTTTAACCAACTGATAAAAAACAAGCGTACGGACAATTTCTGACGGTACTGTAAATTCTGTAGAATATTTCTACAACGTAAGTGCTTCTCAAACAAGAGAGCGGGGAAAAATCGCGAAATGCAAAGTATTTTTTAATCCGTGTTACGAGCAGATATGAACTATCACTATGAGGCGGATTAACTGATTGGCGTCGGCAAAGCCATCTGTTTCGTACTGTAAACCCCATTGCGTGGATTAGACCCTGTATTCTTCTCCACATGCCATTCGCAAGGACGACAGAACTTCGACCACCAGAGCATTAGAGACCAGAGTATGCGATGGAAACACGACAGGAGCAAGCCCATCCACTCAAACGCTGAAGACAGCTGACGCAATCAAACTTATTATTCCCGCGGGTCCAACAGCGAGGAAGATAAAGAGCGTGAAGATAGGTGATGGAGAAAGGACTATGTGGATGGTGGATGTGGAATATACTGATAAAGCATATCCCTCTTCCTGTCCCCTATATTCCGCGTTGCCTTCATTCGCAGGGCTCGTCAAGGGCGTGAGTGGAACATATATGCACCTCTCTCGAGGGAGTCCAGAAACCACTCCCGTGACCGATGCTCCACATAGTGAAACCATAGTCGAACCATTTTAGATTGGCTCACAATCCACTGGGACGAAAATGCACTCCTGGAATTGAACTTTGTTCTAATTGCAAAGATGGTCTTTAAAGGTTACAACTTGGGCGAGGAAAATTGTATGTTTTTGTTACATTTCTGTAATTAGGTGTTTTCGAAAAGATGGATTACACCCGATGATGGACCTAATCCAGGGAAACGATTGGTTCTATGAACTTGTGACATCTATATGTTATTTTCCTTGAAGAGTGGTATTAAATTAACACCATCTGTCACTGAGTTGGACGACTAACGACAAATAGAGTCGTAAGCTGAAACTGGTCCAAACGAGTCTGCTAAAGAAATCAGAGGAAAAAGACACCGGAAACTGAGACTCGTTAATCATAAGAATTACGAGAGACTAATTGGCACTTGTTTCATCCTCTGACTAATCATTTCGACAAATGATCGACAAGAGATTTATCGTGTTATTCAATTTCAATATAATTTTTCGAAATTACTATTTCAATTCTTCCGTCTTTCTCTTTTTCTCGGCCTGGGAAAATTTCAGTTTATTTCTGGGTCTCCGAATTACCTGAACGTTTTAAAGCTCTAAACCCCAAAGGTTAAATACATACCTACATCCAACAACTATAAACAGTAGGTCAAGACTTTGCGGATTAAGTAAAAGTACTGAGTACGAAATGGCGGTATGAATGGATCATTAAACCATAAACTAGAAAGTATAAAATTGTCTCTCGTGGCAGAGGCAATCTAGGAATGAGGGTGACCCCAGCACTCGGCAGACACGTGTGCTTCAGCTTCAGTATTTTGGGACTTTGCAGGGTCGGCATTTGGTACAATAATGTGCGGGAAGGCCACAGTGTAGGGTTTGTTGGGGAACCCCCACATTTATTGTGGGGCCATTGCATGGTATCTGCTAAACATATGCGCCGATAGGGGTGCCTTGCGTTAAGGCTAACGCTAAGGGTATTAGCAGAAGCGAGCATCGGCAAAGTTTGGGTGCGTGCTGGCCAGATGTTCTCTAAAAGGGCGAAGGAAATTCCCAAAGGCACCGGCTGCCGTCATCAGCCATCCTCAAGGAAGTCTCTTCCTGATTCTTCCGACTAAACGATATAGACTGCACTCAAATTGCCGCAAAGACTACTTTTTTGGTCCCCTTTTGACTGGTTTAATGCTCGTTCCAGAAAAGATAAATGTCGCTAGTTAGGCTTGCTTTATTTCCCTTTACTTTGCTAATTTAAAGCTGTCGCCAATAAAAAAAACTAATATTTCACTTTCTGCTTGTTTTCCAGATGATCCCGATGATCCAGGTTCAACTCGAGGTTCAGCATAAAGTGGGACTTAAAGGTATTTCCTCAAGTTTTTCATCATTTAAAATTTATAAAACACTTATTATTACTAGCAGGCCAATTCTTTATTTACTTTCTTACAACTTCAAATCATTAAAAAATCAATGAAGGAGTTGATTCAAAAGAAAATCATAAAAAATTTGTGAAATCCTTTAAAATTCCTTAAAATTCTTTGAATTCCCTAAACTTCCTTAAAAATCTTTTAAAAATCTTTTAAAATTTCATGAAGTCCTTTTAAAATTCAACTAAAACTTTTAAATATTATACATGCAAATCTCTTGTAATCACTTAAAATTCCTAACAACCTCTTAAAATCCTTTAAAATTACTTTTAAAAATCAAAATTTTTTTAAATTCTTTAAAATTCCACTAAATCTTTTAAATATTATACATATCTCTTATAATCCCTTTAAATTCATAGAAACCTCTTAAAATCTTTTAAAATTACTGAAAATTCTTACAAGACTTTTAAAATCCTTTAAAATTCCACGAAAGTATTTAGAATTTCTTAAAATTTCTTCCAAGTTTTTCAAAATCCTTTATAAGGTAACGAAAAATTTTAAAATCCCTTAAAATATATGAAAATCTTTTGAAATTTTACAAAACTTTTCAAAATTCTACAAAATTTTTAAAAAAACAATAAAAAATCTCGCGAAACCTTTAAGGGCATGTGTTACTTACCATATGAGCCAACTTAAATAACCCCGTTTTTTTCCACAATTTTTACTTTATCAAAAAAATAATAGTGGACATCCGTTTAATAGTGGACTATTATTTTTTTGATAAAGTAAAAATTGTGGAAAAAAACGGGGTTATTTAAATTAACTCATATTGTAAGTAACACATGCCCTTAAAACTTCATGATAAACATTAAAGTTCCTTAAAATTTCTTTAAATACGTAAAGATTTCATGAGCATTAAGTTCTGAAGAGTTTTTTTACGAGTTTTAACTTGGATTTCAAGACATTTATGATTTTCATCGTTTTTGTGGATTTTTAAGGAATTTCAAGAGGTTTTTGGGAGTTTTAAGAAATTTTAACGAATTTTAACGTATTTCGAAAATTTTCCTGCTATTTTTTTTTGCACCATTAGTTTCTTTTTCTTCTTTCAACTTCAAGTCATTCAAAAACCAATCAGGTTTGCAACAACAATGTATACGATATTTTCGAGACATTTCGTGACACCACTTTTTTAAGATAGGATATTTTTGTATCTTAAAGTTCAACGTATAAAAGCGAATGGCTCGTAATCGCTTTCGATCGGATTGCGCGGTGATCGGGCGATTCGCCAAGCGCGGCACTTTGGCGAGTAATGAAATTTATTAGCGCGTCTGCCGGTAGAAGTCTGTATGTGTCAGGTGCATCGCCGGTGCGCTGACAAATCGCGACATGTTAGTGCATAGCCAAACTTCGCCCAGATCCCTGCCACTGCTGCCAAAGTCTGGATCTGGATGAGTCGGTCGCTAAAGGAACAGATGCTCTCGTTCGTCTCCATCTTCATGGACTTCCTATCCTTCTGATTAATGGTACATAGTCGGCAGTCTGGTCGAAATATCTCGTCGCCCCTTCGCGGTGAATACAAACGATCTTTGAATCGTTGCACCCATTTGTCTGACGAACTTGCGTTACCAACAACCAAACCCTCTCTGATCTTCTTTATTTTCTTACTCTCACTCAGTCTATCCTTATGTCTACCAAGTACCAGTTTCAGAGCTTCTTCGAAATAGCAAACCGAGAGCTCCCTGGGTGTTCTATATCCTACTTACTTCCTGCAAAATCTTCTGCTCGTTCTTCTTGCTTTTTAGCTCCTCGTTACCGTCTTCCTGTCGAAAAATTATCCGGGAAATTTATTAATGTTTGAGATTCAAGAAAATTTCCCTTCCCATTTTTATAGTGTTTCTCTCAAATGCTAAATTCATTAGGACTATTCAAGTTTACACTAGGATTTAGTTAAACTAGCAGACTATTTATTTAATTTTTACAACTTCAAGTCATTAAAAAATCAAATGTAGACAATCTTAAAAAATTTGTAAAATCCTTTAAAATTTCACGAAGAAATTTAAAACTCCTTAAAATTCATTGAATTCCCTAAAGTTCCTTAAAAATCTCTTAACGTTTCATGACGTCCTTTTAAAATTCAACTAAATTTTTTTAATATTATACAAATCTCTTGTAATCCCTTTAAATTTAAAGGAATTCCAAATGTTTTAATATTTTGAGGAATTTTAAGAGGTTTCTAAGAAATTTAAAAGATTTCAACGAATTTAAACGATTTCTAAAATTTTCTACATTTTTCTAAATTTTCATGAAAGTTTAATGGATTTCAAAAGGTTTGTATGAATTTTAAGGGGTTTTTAGGAATTTTGAATAAGCTTCTGGAATTTCAAGGATTTTAATGATATTTTAACAAATCCTCTTAAAATCCTTTAAAATTACTTTTAAAAATCAAAATTTTTTTAAATTCTTACAAGCTTTTTAAAATTCTTTAAAATTCCACAAGGAACTTTAAAATTTCACTAAATCTTTTAAATATTATACATATCTCTTTGTAATCCTTTTAAATTCATAGAAACCTCTTAAAATCTTTTTAAATTACTGAAAATTCTTACAAGACTTTTAAAATCCTTTAAAATTCCACGAAAGTATTTAGAATTCCTTAAAATTTCTTCCAAGTTTCTTAAAATCTCTTAAAATATATAAAAATCTTTAAAAATTTTTCAAAATTCCACAAAAAAAATAATTTTAATCGTTTTTGTGAATTTTTAAGGGATTTCAAGAGGTTTTTAGGAGTTTTGAGAAATTTTAATGTATTTCGAAGATTTTCCTGACATTTTTTGCACCATTAGTTTGTTTTTCGTTTTCAACTTCCACACAAAAAAATGCGTAGTTAAGTTAACTAGAATTTTGGGTTAAATATACCCTAACTATTTTTTCTGGTTAACATAATCAGAATTCTGGTTGATTTAACTAGCATTCCAGTTATTTTAACTAGCAATTCTTATTAAAATAATCAGAATTCTGGTTATTTTAACCAGAAAAAATAGTTAGAGTATATTTAACCCAAAATTATAGTTAACTAGGTATTTTTTTGTGTGTCAAGTCATTCAAAAACCAATCAGGTTTGTAACAACAATGTATGCGAGATTTTTGAGATATTTCGTGACACCACTTTTTTAAGATAGGATAGTGTTGATTTGTGATAGAAGTTTTTACCAGTAATTCCAAAAATGGTGTTATTGACATTTTTTCTTACAATATACTTTTTGTGTACTTTGTTCCATCTTATGAATTGCATTATGCGATGACCCACACTCAGGATAATAAACCTCGTTAATACGGTCTTCAAGAGCTTGTGGATAATTTATGACTGTGGCATAATACCATCTGATCTGACCATACAGGGCACGCTTTTATGGGTAATTATCTTTGCCTGCTTTTATTGTCTCGACCTGAGGCAAGATTTTTTTTTTCATATTCAGGTGCATCGCGAAACATCTGGAGGACAGTCTTTTTTTTAGATTAGATTCGAAAGTATAGGGGGAAGACAAATGATGTTTTATCGGATTAGTATTGTGGCCAGTGCATGTTTTATTCAAGAGGGGAGCCTATATGTATGGATGTTGTTTTGATTAAGAAATTATTTGTTCTTAAATATTTGTGAGGCGTGTCTTCAACGATTTATTTAAAGTTTACAATTTATAAAGTCGTCACTGAATGCAATTAGTAGAATAGCGTACAGGATGCTTCAATTACAATTATTTAATTATGATTATGAAAGCTATATCCAGACTATTATGAGTTTACTTTTCAATTATGAGTTACTTCTTTTATTATCGGACAAAAATATCCTTCGGTAGTGCACGAGGATACTATCGATTAGTTTATAATCTCTAAATATTTGATGGGTGAACCACGCGACTGGAGCCACATCTGCGTCTCTGTCAGCTTCAATTATTAAAGCACCATATGCCTCCCCGTCTCGAATTTTGAGCACGTCTGTAAGTGTCAGGTATCATCAGACACTGTGAAAGGATAGCGGGAGGAGAAGTTGACATGATCAATACGTTTATCAAATTTTAAAAGCGACTGGTATTACTGATTTCGAGTAATAAATAATATTCAATATTCCTTATTCAATCTATTCTAAAAAGATGATTGAGTCGAAGTCGAAATATCGTAACGGCTATTCCGCACTCCTGATTCGTCGTGTAAGGATCGACAGTGATTTTCGATAATCGATATTTGCCGAATCGTAAATTCCGCGTGATTGAATTTAAAATTTTGAATTTGGTTTTGTTAATAATCATTTTGTCACGAGTTACCACTGAGAAAAATGTCTGGTACGGACAACAAAACTTTTGGTTGCTATAGAAACAACAAAAATTGTCAAATTTTAAGGGTTTTCAAGAAATTTTTTGATTTGTAAAAGATATTGTGGACTTTTTATGGATTTGATGGAGTTTTATGAGATTTCTAATGATTTACATAAAAGTATTTCAAGAGATTTTTCTGATTTTTAAGAAATTTTGTGAAATTTTAAAGCGTTTCATGGAATTTGATAATAATTTTAAGGGATTCTAAATGTGAAAGAATTTAAAGAGGTTTCTAGGAATTTTTAAAGATTTTCATAGATTTTAACGTGGATTTCAAAAGATTTATGATTTTGAAAATTTTCATAGAATTTTAACAGATTTCAGGATATTTAGTGAAATTTTAAAGGAATTTATACAATTTTAAGAAATTTAAAAAAATATTAAGGGATTCTAAATATTTTATGAATTATGAGGATTTAAAAAAAATTTTAAAGAATTTTAAAAAATTTCGACGAATTCTAACGATTTTAAAAGTTTTTGTGAAATGCTGTGGAATTTAAAACGGTTTGAAGGAGTTTTCAGGAGGTTGAAGGAATTAACAATTTAAATTTAAATTAAAAAATTTTTATTTTAAACATTTCTAAAAATTGCGAGGGATTTATGTAATTTTTCGATATTTCTATTAATGTTAAAGGGTTTCAAGAGATTTTTCTGATTTTTAAAAGATTTTGTGAAATTTTAAAGGATTTCATTGAATTTGATAAGATATCTAATAATTTTAAGGGATTTTTAATGTGAAGAAATTTCAAGAGATTGCTAGATATTATGTTAATAAAGTTTCGAACGTTCAAATGAACGAAATATTTTTTTCAAATTATATTTTATCCAGAAATATTGTACCAACTAAAAATAACAATTAGGATTACAAGTTTATTTAATTCTTTATTATTTTCAATGTAAATGAATCAATATTTAAAAACTTTTTATAGTTACAAATACAATCAATACAAAAATTCATTCATTTGAACGTTCAGAACTTTTCAATCATTAGAAATTTATAAAGATTTTCACTAATTTTAACATGCATTTCAAGAAATTAATTATTTCGTGAAATTTTAAGAGATTTTAAAAGCTTTGTAAGAGTTTTATGAGGTTTTAAGGAATTAAAAATATTATCACGAAATTTTAAGGAATTTTATGAGATTTCTAATAATTTTAAGTAATTTCGAGAGATTTTTCTTATATTTAAATGATTTTTTGAGAGTTTTAAAGGATTTTATGGAATTTTATAAGATTTCTATGTAATATTTTTAAGGGATATAAAAGAGATTTGAATTGTTATCATTGAATTTAAAAGATTCTTAAGAAGTTTCTGAACATTTTAAGAGATTTTCATGAATTTTAAGCGATTTCACAGGTTTTCAAAGGTTTCTTGGAATTTTCAGAGATTTTCACGAAGTTTAACATAAATTTTAAATGATTAGAGAAATAAAACATAATAAATTATATAATATTGAAAAAGAACGTAAATGGGCGCGCGGAGCGCGTGTTCGTTCTTATAATAAATACTGAAAATATTGCAATTGGTAACAGCTGTGAGATATGCATAGTCGAATGAAGGATCTTGAGAGCAGTCGACTTAAATTGTAAAATCTTATTTGCACTTAATTTTTTGTTTCGGGTTCGTCAACATTGATTATTGATTTGAAATATTTCTCCTCGTCGAGTCGAGTTTTTGTCTCGTTTCTCCCTTTCTTTGCGTACCTTCCATGTTTCCATCGTGTATTAGAGGCGACCAAATGGCACTCGATAGGAAACACAAATCCCCCATTCAGCTAGCGCGTCACGGCTGTTGCGACTCCACTTATTAAACGAGATTGCCCTTGTAAAACAGTTGGTCGCGGATTCTCCACCCCTTCTGTATTTTACCCACTCGTTGGCAGATGGGAAAACGGTAGTCGTGTATATAATCTACAATGTAAGCAGTGGTTTCATTTTAAATCAATGTAAATATGATTTTCAGAATTTTTATCTATTCCGAGCCCTTATAAGTTGTCTTATCTATTTTATAGTATGTGAATGTGATAACATGGACATATTACGCCGCAACATTCTAGGATCGCAATTAATAAGAATGCCGGTAATTCTATCTAATATTATAACTGTGGCTTGTTTCGATTTTGTTGTATCGCGATATCCTATCATTGTATCCCGAGCAGAAGAGGGGATCCTCTCCTCATCCACCCTTATGGCTTTGTAATTGAAACACCACGTGTCTCTTGGCACAGAGGGCGAGCTAATGGCGCCATTGCTTTATCAGCACATCACTGAAATGGGGGTGGGTGAAGCCGGAGAAATAGTCAAACGGGTCTTCGTATGGAGAGAATATGTATTTCCTTCCGCGGTGATGGTAGCATGAAATTTGTTGTCCAATTGCCTGCGGGCACGGTCAATACTGTTTTCGATCTCTAGGTTTACTATGCTTATAATGTGTGTAACCAGAACTATGTCTTTCGCCATAGCTAAGTTCCATTGACCCAAATTTAAAGATACCTTTTTTCCATGTTGCCTCTTGCATGTTTTGGTCCATCACGCTATTCCTATGTCCCTCTGTTAATTCGTATCTCCAGTAAAATTGTTCTTACAGTAATATCCGTGGGAATATCGGGATTTTCGATTAAATCTGTAACGATCGAGCGATACGCTCTGCGGCTTCGTACGTGTTACAAACGACTAGCCTACAGGTCCATCAAACTATCCATCCAACTCAGCCGTAATTATAGTCTGCAGAATACTACGGAATAGCGTGCCTAATACACTCTATATCAGTAATAATCCTTTGTGACTCGAACCATCACTTTATTGTACTTTAGAGCATATATTGTTAACATTTAGATTCATTATACATCAGGTGCTTCCTATTCGGTTTTGCAATTCTGTACTAAAAACTTGCCGAATATGCTGGGAAGTGTTTTTGTTACATCTGCCACTCTATTGAAATCCTGAAATCTGGCAACTTTCTCGAGTTTCTGAAACGTGAGACACTTCCTTGTAGGCGTGGTGGCGTTAAATCGTCAGTGAATTGAGGACCAGCACTCAATTTAGGAAAAGAAAGAGGCCTGTGTGTATACAGCTTATATACACGAACATGTGGGTGGCAAGCGAAGATCCTCAGGTTAGTAACAAGCAGAGGATCCTTTTTCGGTAATTGCCATGTGTCGGACACACGAGCACGTGTTAAAAGTTCCACAGAATTTAGCAACAAACAGGAGTCACGGGGTCAATTGAGGGTGTATTCTGACCCTGGAAAATCCCAGGATGCTTACTGTCAATCGTAAAAGCTCGTAGTGCTGTAAGTGCCATGTGTTGTAACCTGGGAAAGTACTAAATTTTTTAAGAGTGCCATATGTCCCGGTTCAATCCCGAATGACCAAAATATTTTCGTTTCCATTCGGTACTTTGTATTTTTGTAATGGAAATTAGTGAATCGTTAATCGTTCGAAAATATGGCGCAGTAACATGCAACTTTATTGGTGTACGATAGGAGCGTGTAAAACATATCGATGATATCTCGGACAAATAACGGCATCCTGTGGCACTTGCGTCACGTATAGAAGTACATACGCCTCTATGTACCCAGAACCGTAGCGAAATTTAAGCACAACGTTGTCCTGGGTGCGGGAATCCGGTCGCGTTAGTATTCAAAGTGATTTGTCAGTCGTGTGGTGCGTACCGTAAACAAAGGGAATGTCATCGCGTTCTGTTGACAATGACGATCATCGTCAATGGGACACCCCTGAAATACGTGATTGTGAACACCCACGGAATCCAGGCGAATTCGCGTCCTGTTGACGTTCTGCCCAGTATATCGTCGTTTCCTATAAAACAACAAAACTATAATCGATTTATCGACTTTGACCAAAATTAATTACCGCAAAACATTGCACACGACAATTCAAAAGTCAGTTTCTACTTATTTTCATAATCCAGGGTGGCCACATGTCAGGAAAGTCAGGGAAATGTCAGGGAAAACAAAATTTGTCAGGGAAAATAGAAATTGATATTTATGCTGTGTTATTTTTTCGTATTGCATATATAAATTTTTGTTGGAATACAACGATAATAAACACCCATACAAATATACAGTCTAGGATACAAAATATACAGTTGAGGATACACCATTAAGGGTCTTCAAATTTTTATGGTGGTCTTCATATTTTTGACCTGTACTTGGTAGGTCCTTACTCTTTGCAGGAAGAGACTTTAGTCTGGTGTCAACCGTCGCTACGACATCATAACTACGTGTAACAACTCCCTAAAGATTATTGTACCTTAAAGATTATTTGTTACTCCAATTGTTCAAACACTAGAATACGTGTAATTCCTTTTACATACGTGAACCTAATAAAGAATAACTTTTAATCTAAAGCATTTCAACTTATTTCAACAATTTTATATTTTATTTAACAGATTTTAGAAACTTTCCAAGGATTTCAAAGGGTTATAAAGAATTTCCAGGCATTCTTTGAAATTCTTTGGGTTTCTAATGATTTCAAGAGATTTTCAAATATTTTAAAAGGTTTTAGGAGGTTTCTAGGAATTTAAAGGGATTATAAAAAGTTGGTATAATATTTAAAAGATTTTGTGGAATTTTACAAAATTTTAAGAGATTTTTACGTATTTCAAAGGATTTAAAAGTTTTTCATGGAATTATAAAGGATTTTACTCTCTCAATCTGAATTAGTGAAAAGTGAGTCACTAATTTACTTTAGTGAAAATTTTTACTAATTATTAGTTGTATTTCACTATTTCAATTCGCAGTTTTCAACTTTTCACTAAAGTTTTAGTTTAAAATAACTAACAATTAGTAGAATTTTTCACTAAAATAAATTAGTGACTCACTTTTCACTAATTCAAATTTAGAGAGTAAGAAACTTGGAAGAGTTTTCAGAAATTTAAAAGGATTATAAATATTCTTATGGAATTTTAAAGGATTTTAAAAGGGTTTTAAGAATTTCAAGAAATTTTGACATTTTTAAAATGTTTCTAAGAAATTTAAATATTCCTTGTGGAATTAAAAAAAATGTCAAAAATTATTTTTGATTTTTAAAGGATTTTGTGAGGTTTTTGTTTCCAAGAATTTTTATTTACAAATTTTAGTGTATTTTAATTTGAAGCGGTTTCGTGGAATTTTAAGATGTTTTTATGAATTTCAATGAATTTTAAGAGATTTCCAAGGTTCTTATTTGAGAGATTTTGACAAATTTTAAGTGACTTTGGAGAAATTTCAATAGTATTATCATTGAAAATTTGTACGCATTCTTAATACTTTTTTGCCACGGAAATTTGTCTGAAAGTCAGGGAAAAGTCAGGGAAATTGAGTAATTGAATCTTGTGGCCACCCTGTAATAGTTTTTGATTGGCGAATTTTCAAATTGGAAATATTTATGGATGCATGACAAGACAAGTTTTGATTGTTTTCTGATTTTTATTTCACTCGGTAAAGTTTCTTGATCCGTTTATTATTCGTTTATTATCCCCTTCTATGACGCGACGGCTCAATTTTTATATAAAGTCCGAGAACATGAATGAAAATTCAAATTTTTAAAATTCCGAATGACGATATGGGAATTGTAAGCTTATAGATTAAGCTAGACCCTTGCTGTCTGTTCCACTGAGCTATTTCCTTTACAGTTACCCATGTCGTAAAGACTCGGAATTCAGGTGTTCTATCCATCTTGAGAATCAAGCGAGGATCGTTTCACACCTGTTCCCCATTCTCAAGTATTTCCATAAAACGGAAACGACTCTCGGTTGTTGGATTTACGTGAAAAAAAGCATGCTCGACGCATGTTTACTTCGCAGGAAACAATCTGGATCACAATCCAAGATCTTCGCGCATAAAATTGATTCGAATCACACCCCGACTTGTATATCTTTTTATTTTTAGCATATTTCAACTTTTTCTACTTGGTAACACTTGAAATAGAGGATATGCTTTATCAGTTTTTTCTTGTTGGTAGCTAGTTTGAAGATTAGAACAAAGAGAATGATTAGGAACACAGGTGTGACGAAAATGTCGAAAGGCGACGAGAAAAAGAGACATTTCGATCCCAATCGTATGCCAAATCTAGAATTTATATTAGGCATTAGCTTTTCAAGCAGAAAGAGACGACTGATTGTGTGTTTCAGCTGTTACTGCTCACAATACACATAGATAAAAGTGAACACCTGCGTTTTGTAGCGCCTGGTAACGCTAATTAGACGAGAAAATATACTATTCGTGAGATTCGACTCGCTGCTTTCTGCCTCTCCCATTAATCTTGAGTCAGCGACAACGTGCGAAGTTGACCAAAACGTCTTCTCTTAGAGGAAATACTATTATCATGTTTTAAACGAAGTAAACTTTCCACTTTTACTCTGTAATATGCGTATGAAATATTCAATTAATTTCGAACAAGAATTAATTAAAACACTCGTACAGCTAAAGATTTGCATAAATAGTGATGGCCAATGCGAATAAGATCACAAATAATAGGATATGGTGTCCAAGTGTCCGCCTTTATCAGTAAAGTAATGCGATTCGTGTAAACATGAACCAGGAAGCTTTCTTATAATCCAAGACAGGAAATTGTAGGCCAATTAGGGAGGCTTAGATCATAAATTTGAGCAGTAAAAGCACGCGTGAACATGCAAGTTACTTGATATTTGTAAGCTTACTGCTTATATTTAGATAATTAGCGTCTTCCTCTCCTTATCGGTTTAGTTCAGTTGTCAGTTAATTCTACTTAAGCCGGAGGCGGTAGCTACGACAGATGGCAGAATTTAATGGATCCCGAAATGGAATCACGTTAGACGAGTTGGGCCTTTCGCAAAAGAGACGATAGCTTTGCGGCACGAACTTTAAAAACTCGCTTCCAATTTGATTGACATGTCGCACCTTTTTTTTACCTTGAAAACATGTCAAGTGACAGGTGTTATCCGACATTGAATCTCATGTCACACGAGAGAAACTTTCGACATTTTTCTACTTATTTGTCATTTTTTAGAGCTCAGACTTGTCAGTGAGAAAAATATGTTGGAATTTATTTTTCAGCTGAGAATGGTACATGTAGATAGATTTATCATCGGATTTATGTCAACTTATATATTACATATAAATATGTATAACCATTAGCAAAATTACTGGAATTCTTGCTGAAGATTTTAATGAAAAAAAAAAAATGTTTTAAAATTGACGATAAACTTGGAATCTAATGATTTTAAGTTTATTTAAATTGGTGCAGGGTATAAAAAAATGAGTATCGGTACGAATTGCAGTCTTTTCGAATTTCCTTGGTATAGTAATTTGGGATCAGTAGTGGCTCCCACGCCTAGCACTTATGTGATAATGGATCCACAAAACGATAGACGTTGTCAGAGAACGAACCGCATTTACACGTTCAGTCTCTGAGAACTGTCTTCGGGTGAAAATCGATCCAAACTTCCTCATGTCACGCACCTCCCAGAATATTGTAACCGAAGGGTTAGTCACTAGGAATATTTATGTGTATCTAAATTCCAAGAATTCAAAGTAATTCAATAGATTTTAAGGGAATAAATTAAAATTTTTGAACTAATTGACATCAGCTGAAGTATGCAAAGCTGTAGTTTAGACCTTAAACTGTTTATAAAACAGTTTGTTTGAATCAAATAAACGTATCATGGCTATAGGATGAAACAAAAAATTTCTTTGAATTAAACAAAATTTGTTTGATTCAAAGAAATTTTTGTTTATTATGATGAAATCAATATTTTTTGAATTAAAGAAAATTTCTTTGAATCAAACAACAGGGTGGCCACATGTCAGGGAAGTTAGGGAAATGTCAGGGAAAAAAAAATTTGTCAGGGAAAATAGAAATTGATATTTATGCTGTGTTATTTTTGTCGTATTGCATATATAAATTTTATATTTTATTTAACAGATTTTAGAAACTTTCCAAGGATTTCAAAGGTTTATAAAGAATTTCCAGGCATTCTTTGAAATTCTTTGGGTTTCTAATGATTTCAAGAGATTTACAAAAGGTTTGTATAATATTTAAAAGATTTTGTGGAATTTTAGAAAATTTTAAGAGATCTTTACGTATTTCAAAGGATTTAAAAGTTTTTCATGGAGTTATAAAGGATTTCAAGAAACTTGGAAGATTTTTCAGAAATTTAAAGGGATTATAAATATTCTCATGGTATTTTAAAGGATTTTAAAAGGCTTTTAAGAATTGGAAGAAATTTTTGCTTTTTTAAAGTGATTTTAAGGGATTTGATTGAAATTTTAAAGAACCTCACCAGATTTTTATGATTTGTGAAAGATTTTGTAAAATTTTATGGAATGTCAAGAGGTTTTCAAGAATTTTAAGAGATCTTTACGTATTTTTAGAGATTTTAAAGTTTTTCGTGGAATTCGTAAAAATTTAAAGAAATTTTGACATTTTTAAAATGTTTCTAAGAAGTTTAAATATTCCTTGTGGAATTAAAAAAAAATCAAAAATTATTTTTGATTTTTAAAGGATTTTGTGAGGTTTTTGTTTCCAAGAATTTTTATTTACAAATTTTAATGTATTTTAATTTGAAGCGATTTCGTGGAATTTTAAGATGTTTTTATGAATTTCAATGAATTTTAAAAGATTTCCAAGGTTCTTATTTGAGAGATTTTTACAAATTTTAAGTGATTTTGGAGAAATTTCAATAGTATTATAATTGAAAATTTGTACGCAGTTTTAATACTTTTTTGTCACGGAAATTTGTCTGAAAGTCAGGGAAAAGTCAGGGAAATTGAGTAATTGAATCTTGTGGCCACTCTTAACAAATCTTGTTTAATTGAAAGAAATTTTTTGTTTGACCCTATAGCAATGGTACGTTTGTTTGATTCAAACAAACTTTTTTCTGAGTGTTTAGACCGTGGTTTAGAGTGATAAATTTGTCTACGCTTTTTTTTCTGAAATGGTTGATTAATATTCTGAGAGCGTAAAGGCAGATGGAGAAATGCATGCTCTAAAATTTGCGGGTCTGAGCAGCTGCATAATTTGGACTTCTGATGATAGTCACATCTGAATCGTAGACTTGCGAGATTGATCGGGATTCTACATTTGCCACTGAGTCAATTTCTCACATTCGAAATTCAGCAGTGCCACTGTTTGGGAACAGGTGCGTCTGATTGCACAGCAGAGTGTAAAAGGAGAGACAATTTCCTTTGAAATTACTAGTTTCAGGTCTAATCATACATTGGACCGATCCCGTAAAGCTCATCCACAGAATCTCTGTAATAAAATCGGACCCTCGCTGAACCGAAACACCAATGCCGACAAACAGAATCTTCTCAGCGAAACTATAGAATTAAATTAAATTTTCTGCCCAACTGTAATTCTTTGATTATGCTTGTTATTTTCTAAATCTTCGAGTCCCTGACCTCCATTTCTTGTAGGGTTCAAATTTCAAAAGTATAGTCTCATATAAAAAAAGTTTGGAACGATGAAAGGAGAGGAAAAGTGGTCGGTTCGTTTCAAATTATTGAAAGTGTACTTCAGTTCCTTTTTTATATTCGAAATGGAAGTAGACTACTTGAATGAAGTCTGTGATTCAAACTCGAAGCTAAAAGTGGAGGGTGTAACGTGGGAAAGAAAGATGTGCTTGGTCAATATCGTGTTTACTTATGCACTTCTGAGGGAAGTGTACCAACAGAGGCCTAACGAATAAAATAGTCGTCTCTTTCTGCTATCGTCACCTAACCGGTTTACATTTTTAAAAGTTTACTTAGGTAAACTAGCTGAGATATCTTTGAGATATATTTCTACATTCAAACTGATAACACAGATTGTCTAAAACTAAAAACTTAGAATGTGAATCTTCTCTGGATATAAGACCGTTAGCAATAATAATTATAGCGTCTGAAAAATCCAATTGATTCAATCCATTTTACTAGATAGGACTAACTTCTGCAAAGTTGGGCAAAAACTGACCTGGCGGAAGGTTCGGATTGAAATTCATTCCGAACCAATCCGAACCAAACAGTTTCATTCCGATCTAATCCGAAGGATGTTTTTAATCCTTTTTAATCATTTTTAATATGTGTCTCAATTCCAAATTCAATCCGAATGAATCCGAAGCTTACCTTTTAATCCGTGGTCCCTAATCCGCATGAATCCGAAATCTATCCAAATACACTTTTTAATCCGTACTTCCAATCCAAATGAATCCGAGCCTCATAAAAAAAGATTTTTTAATCCTATTTAATTCTTTCCAAACCGTCAGTTTCTACAAAGTTGAATCCGAATGAATCGGATACCAAACCGAATGAATCCGATTCTAATCCGAATGAATCCGAGCAAATTCCGAAATACTTTCAATCCTTTTCAATCCGTAACCAACAAAAATGTCAGTCCGAATTAATCCAATATTCAATCCGTACACACTGTTCAATCCAGTTTTCCAATCCGAATCAATCGGAACGAATTTTAATCCTTTTCTATCCGTAGTTCTAAACTGAAGTTACCTTTCAATCCTTTTCAATCCATGCCCTCACTCCTAATTAATCCGAAATCAATCCGAACTACTTTCAATCCGAAAAAGTTGTAACTAATCACTTAAAAATAAAATTTATATTTTAAAAAATGCAAGTGCAAATATGTCACTGAACAGCAACCTTCACTTTAGATTGGAATCCTTGCTTCGATCTCGGATTAGATCGGATTCATTCGGATTGAAATCCTTTCTTTGACTTCGAATTAGATCGGTTTCATTCGGATTAAAATTCTTCCTTTAACCTCGGATTCAGTCGGATGTAAATTTTGGATGACTTCGGATTCAGTCGGATAGAAATCGAGGATTGACCTCGGATTAGGTCGGATTAGAATCCTCTTTTTAATTTCGGATTAAATCGGATAGGAATCTTTAGATCGACCTCGGATTGATTAAGATAGGAATCTTTGATCGGACTTCGGATTAGATCGGAATGAAACTGTTTGCTTCGGATACAAATTCCGTAATGAAATTGATTCAAAAGGATACATTTTTTTCTATTCGAACCTTCCGCCATCATGATGGCGTGCGGGAATTCTCGTAATGATAGAAACCATAAAAAGGATCTATTCTTTTCGAATGAGAACTCCATTTGTTGAAATAATCAGAAGCTATTTAATGAGTGCTTCGTTATGGCTAAAATTTGAAACGAGCGGACAAAGAAATTGGCAAAATATTCGTGAATCCTTGAGGAAAGCCAAGGCCACTCACTTCCCACGGTTCATGGTATGTCCAAAATTCCAGCGCCCCTGGGCAGTTTCCTTCCGAATTCCGCGGGATAATCCCAAGTTGGCGATTATATGGCACGTATAGTCGCGTGACCACGAGAATGGTCAGCAGTCTGTGGAAGCATCTTCTTTGAGTTATTTGGATGGGAATAGTAATAGACTCCAGAGTGCAGAATCACGACCTGCCTCTGAATAATTTTAGCGAAATTATGCAGCCACGCGCTGTGCCTATTTTGCAGGATATAATCGCATAATACAACCGACGAGTCGAGGTCGAGCAAAGCAAAGTGACAGGTTAGTCAGGCCCTTTTTAGATGCACCTGAAGGCCTGGAGATATTCGAATGGCAGGTGAGTTTCGTTTTGCAACTGTTCCTAAGTTGGCTTCGACGAAGTTACCTCCATTTGAATTTTAGGAATTTATATGTTTAGGACCTTCTTTTCAAAATTTTATGGTGCAATGATAAAAGTTCCGATTTTATTTTGCGCAGTTTATTTTCTCACGAGTTCGTTTTAAACAGCTATTCAAGTACACGTAATTGCGTTATCATCCCACCGTTGTCACCTTTCTCTCATTACTTTATAGACTCGTGCAAAGAATTAATTAATACAATAATTAAATTAATTGGATACTAGCCGGATTAGCGCGCTTTTACTACAATTATCGTATTTTATTATATTTAATAATCATAATTAATTAATATATAAATGATGATAATTAATTAGAATAATTGTTACTTCTCCTTTTGGATAATTTGAATGGAAATGCGAAAATTCGACAAATTGAATTACGACTCGTTTTCGTGTGAAAGTAGCAGCGCTCGAGATAAGTTTTGCATTCCCTAGGCCTCGTAATTCAGGAAGCTTCTTCCTTCGAGCTCTGAGAACGCGATAAATAAATGTGTGCTTGCTATGAAATATGACCGTGCGGGTTCGCCGTGGAGTGCAAAGTAGTTAGAAGACGGGTTCTCTTGCCCGAAGCCCACCTGTTGATTCACGACTCTACTTTTCACAGCGGGCCTACTTATTTCAAAATTATGTCCAGATTCTTTCTAGGCTCGCGAAAAAAATCGCTTTGCATAGGAGGGGAAATAGTTCTTTGATGTTATCATTCTCTTCGATTTAAAGCGTTTATTTGTCTGGCAGAGGGTTCGGTATCATCTGAATTATTTTTAATAAAAACAAACAAGCCATAAATTAGAGAAGGAAGCGTGTTTCCAAATCCCTTATTTTTGTTTTCATCTCCTGTGAATCGTCAGAAAGTGCTCCCATGTCTTTCTCAATTCTCATCAACTTTTCGTTATAGCTTTTCCCCGAAGTATAGAAGCGTAGCTTTTTTTATTATATGGTCGAATTTCAAGCCTCATTGGAGATTTCAAGCCCGATTCTTTCAAAATCGTGCGACTCCTTTACCTTTCTTTTTATATTACTTATTATAGAAAATTATTTTTGTATAAAATACAATTGTTTAGCGTCATAAAATCAAATGATTGTTTTTTTATAAATTGGATAAAGGAAGACGTTTTCAGTCTTTTATTTTTATTTTCATCTGTGAATCATGTGAAAGTGGCCTTTCTCAGTTCTTCTTGACTTTTATAGCTTTTCTCCGAAGTAGGGGCATAGATTTTTTATATATGGTCGAATTTCAAGCCTCAATGGAAATTTCAGGCCCGATTCCCCCAAAATCGCAGGACTTCATTTATGTTACGTTTATGTTACGTGACCACCACTTTCAAGTTTCAAGAGTGGAGGCGCCAAGTGGGATCCATAAATTGCCTCGCATTATGAAGACGTCTGTTCTTTCTTCCCCATAAAGTACGCGACTGTATTAAGTTTCTGACACCAGCTAGAACAAAAAAAAAACCTAATGCCAGAGCCAGTCCAACGACTTTTCCTGCGGTTCAATAACAGGCGACGAGACCACTGAAGCCCTTTGCTTATCCTCAGGAATCTCAAGATCAACGGAATCCACGTAAAAGTATAAAAGTAAAAGAGTCCGGATCTTAGGTCTCAGCTGGGATATACCTGCTGAATCGTTCTTTCCCATGAACGGTGACCCAACGGAAAGAAAATAAATCCCATACGAAGTGTACACATAGACACCTGACGGGAGTTTTACACCCGTTAAATCTCAACAAGTGTGGCGCAGTCACGTAGCGTCAAATTAGCACTGAATTTTCAAGCGCCAGGTGACTGGATCACTGGTCCCAGGGATCAAGAAATAAACGTAAAAGCGGCAAAGAGCAAAAGCGGTCAGCGAAGGCGAAAGCATTGTGGATAGTAAAAGTAGGGGATATAGATTCGGGTTGATTCTTCTGCACCCTTCGTATCTCCGTAAATGGAGATATAACATCTATATTTCTAGTCCTGGGAAGACTATTTGTGCTTGACTTAGGGGGAATTTTCGAGATTGCAAAACGAAAGATATTAAGATGAGAGATAGGGGCTATAGAGGAAGTATGTTGTAAATTGACGAGTAAAAAGTATTTTCAGTGGGAGATGTGTCATTCAGATTAGATTTTTCAGGATAAAAGTGGGGAGGATTCAATTATTAAAGAATCATGAACAGAATATGTGTCTGTGCAATTGTATAATTAATTCTTAGTTTCACACATCTTTCAAACCCCTTTTCCAAAACTTGCATGAATTTTAAATAGAAGAATCCCAAATTCCACTTAAATTGATGATTAATATTTCGGGAAAACCCAAATTCACGTAACCATCGTTTAAGTTTAACAGTTGAACGACAGCTTAAGTCGTAAGCCTTAAGAAAGTACAAATTAGGGTAAGCGAAATATCGAGAAATCCCGGGTTTAAGATGATCTTCGAAAAAATTTGTGAGAATTCAAAAGTTAATCCGGTAATTCTTGGAAATACTAAGTATAAGAAAAATTTCGGATTTTATTCAATTCATGGTGAATTCTTCTGAATTCACTTTGAAAATTTGAATTTGTATTAAGATGAGCATTAAAATTGGTAGTGGTTGACCCTTCGCTGTCTTGTTTGAGGAAATTCAAAATAGGGTAAATATTCTGAATTTCTTCAAAGAAAATTCATGACTAGACTAGATAAACACAATCTGAAGCACGTTTCAGAAATCTTTTCAGAGTAACTGATTTTCATCTTTAGAAATCTCGGAAAACCCCAAAAGTAGCTTTTCGGTCATTTTTCTGCTCTACTTATGCTAAACTAAGTCTGCTTTAACATAATGACACACAATGAGGTTTTAGATTAGGACAGAACTATTTTCTGGAATCTGTGTTTTGAGGGAATTCTTCGAACGCCTGAAGTTGAAACAGTATAATAAATTCAACAAAATCCTTTAAAATGAACAAGAACTAAACTTTATAATCTTTATTTATAATCTAATATTTTATTGATTGATACAAACATAAAAAAATTGATTGATGGAACAATCAATATGTGTCACAGCTCTTGCTTTCCAAAGTAGAGACTTCATAAACCTTTAACGTCCTCAAAGTAAAAATGTATTTTTGTCATAGAACATAGGACATAGAGCATAGAAGATAGAATACAATAGTTTTGAATTTCAAAAAGACACGCCTCGCGAGGTGATTCCTCTCTAAGACAAGAAATAAAATAGAAAAAGGCTGAGAACAAGGAAAACGTAAAAGGTCTTCTGCCTTTTGTGTCAGGCTCGTTGTCAGGGGTGCATTCCTTACGAAAGCAATGTTGCCGACACTTGCAAAGTGTCAGCAACTGCTCGGGGAATGGCACAAAAGGCAGACCGTGCCACCCGGAATTGCCCGCGAGGTCCTGAAGTCGCCTGCTGATGCATTCTTCCTTTTTCTCTTGACTTTTGTAATTTCATAAAAGGTAGCTTGTCACTCTCTCGGAAAAATTAAAGTCGCTGACATATTGAGTCCTCTCAATGATGTATTGCAACCATATTAGAAAAAGTAGATTTCCTTGCGTTTCAATTCAATTTACTATAATCACTGAACTAGCTGAACCTTCTGCATTTTTTGCAATCCACCTTTTTCATTCTTTTTGGCCTTATCTTAAGACTGAAAGCTACCAGGTAAAAGATCAATAAACCAAATGGTTAGAACATTTCCTCTTCTTTATGCTCATCTTCCATTTTTGTTTCAAAGTCCTAAAGCACCTTGCATTTAGGCACAGTCATAGGGATGGAGATTCCATACCTACACCCTGGGGATGGAGGCTGGAACGTCGTCAGGTTAACCCTCCTCTTCTCATAAGACAGTCACATAAATCAGTATTCAGTAAAGCTACAAGTGTCTATAAGTTTTCTCTCTTTCCGACAATACAGGTTTAATGGGACCTTCCAATAGACTGATCTCTCGCTGTGCTTTGAAACTGATACCCAAATCTTTAAAAGCACCTGTTGTCCACTGACTATGAAGCGAAACTAATCCAGGGGCTCAGTTACTTTTACGACAAGAACGCTTACCTCTAGAATTCCCTATAAATTCTCCCTAAAAAACTCTTAAGTTCTGTAGTTCTAGCCTCCAACCAATCACGTTGCAAATAAAAAATACCATTTTACCATCTACTTACTTATAGGACCTGCACATCTTCAATACTAAAGAAAAATCTTCCAATTTCTAATTCTAATCTAATAAAGAAAAATCTACCTTACAGTTAGGATATGTTTCTGGAATTTTTATGGAAGTCTCTATGCACCATTTCCAGTGCGAATTAGAAAGTCACTCTGGTGAGAGTGATCTTATCATCTGAAGATAATTTCTGAAGGATGCATTTCTTCATTGAGACTTTGGACTTTAAATTTCATAGGGTTTACTTACTTTCATCATGCCTTAAGGCTCGTTTGGAATAGTGGGAGGGAGGCATTATTACTCACTTTAGTGACTTCAGTGACTTAGGAGTGTCTATCCCCAGGGGTTACGGAATGATGAAGAGAAAGAGCGTCAGTGGATCTCTGCCATTAGAACGAATCTGTTCAAGTGCCTTGGGCTCTTGAGTTTGAAGTGCGGTAAAGTGTCAATGTAAACGGACACAGGTGCACGGACCCAGAGTCTGAAGTCTGAACCACTGGACCCCTTGGGAAAAAGAACGGTTGACTGACATCGTCAATGCTCAATCCGCCTCAGGTGGTTCGCCCATCTTCTTCGGTGTCACCGATACTCCCAAAACATCTCCGGCATCCATTGTTCAGTGTAAAAGATACTCTCTGCTTCCAGATAGAGGATATACCTGAAGCTGATGCCCTCGTGCCTAATTACCTGCTCATGAAATGGAACTCTGATTCTATCTGGACAAGTCACGACTGTCTAGAATCTTGGTTCCATGTATCCCCCAAGGAATTGCACATTTAAAAAAGTTTTTGGCTAAACCTTAAGAACATTGGAAATATTACCTTTGTTCTTAATATTCGAAACTTCGAAGAAGCACTAAATTATTCTTCATTTTTAGAGAGATGTTTAGAACACTAATGATAAGTTCTCTTAAGATGAGAGAAAATGAAAAGGACACCATAAATTACAATTACACAAAGCCATTTCTCTACCATAAAAGTTAGTGCTTTGACAATTGGCAATTTTGCGCTTTTTTCAAGAATCTTTTTGTCCTTGAGCTCAGAGCACAAAACAAATCCAGTGATTCAATAAGCTTTTGGTGCACTAAAAAAATAAAATTACAGGATCTTTTAATTGGGGTGCAGTTTCAGCCGTCTAGACTGATGATTTTTTATTTTTAAATTCTTTGGAATATAAAAATATTTTTAAAAATGTTCCCAAGAACGGCATTTTTTATTTATTTATTGGCGAGTTTTCCGAGCTTTTAAGAGATTTCTTAGAATTTAAAGAAATTTTAAAGATTTAAAAGAGAATTAAAACGATTGCAAAATATTTTAAATGATTTTTTTAAATAGGGCTTTATAAAATTTTAAAGGATTTCACAATATTGCTTGGGCTTTTAAGTAATTTTAAGGGATTTAACAATGATGTTTTATTGGACAATAAGTAATTTTAAGGACTTTTAAGAGCTTTCAAAGGATTTCATGGGATTACAAAATATTTTAAGAGATTTTAATCAACTCCATGAAAGTTTGATACTTCAAACTATTTTAAGACATTTGAAGATGATTTTAAGGATTTCAAAGAATTTCTAGTAATTCAAAAATATTTCAAGTTCCTTAAAATAAAATGAAATTCCTTAAAATCACTAAAATCTCTATGAAATCCCTTAAAATTCTTTGAAATTCCTTGAAATTCCTTTAAAATCCCGGGCAGCTTCGGGTAAATTTCTGCTCCTAAATAAATGAAAGTAAAAAATGCTTTTTAAAACTCTTATTCATATTCTTAATCTAATAAATATATAAAAAATAAAAAAAATAAAAAAACTTTGTCAGACTAGACGTCTGAAACTTCAATCCAATGATCTTTTAAAGATAATAATAATTAGGAATAGCCGTAGAGTGTACACTGAGAAACTCTGTGTTAGAAAAATTACTAATATCGATAGCAAGTAGAGGTAAATCCCAAAATTGAAACATTTTAATACAGAAAATAATAAATTTTACTATTTCAATAGTAATTTTTATTATTGAAATAGTAATTTTTCCTATTTAAATAGTAAATTTTATTATTTTCTGTATTAAAATATCTCAATTTTGGGATTTTGCCCCTACTTGCTATCTATATTAGTAATTTTTCTAACATGGAGTTTCTCAGTGTATAAATTGTTTAGGGGTGTAGAGTGTATATTTGAGAAAGGATACTAATATACAAATAAAATCATTTGTACCGAAGCATCTGTTTTGACGGTTAAACAGACCTTTGTGCTAGCCTTTGTGGCTTTAATTCGTCTCCAGTAAACCCATCGTAATCCAGCCGAGGTTTGTAAGTGATACCAAACCTTGAAGTTACACCTGCTCCTCGATTCATAGTTAGGTATTGAGGGTCGAGCCTTTCAACCATTTACGAGCCTCTAAATCTATTCTAGCATTCCGTTCTCTTAATGAAAATATCGTCAGGTGTTAATGATGACGAAACGTAGTTGATGTCGACATTTTTTAGACAGCTGCCCTTTTCTATCTCACCTTTCAAATTACACACGTGTGAGTTTAAAAGAATTTATTTCCTTATTTTCATAAAAATTCACTCTGTTTCTCATGTTTTGATAGAATTTTATATTTTGGAAGGCCCTATTAATCATCAATTACATTTTCTAATTTTCTAAATTTTCTAATTTTTTTAGAATATATTAGAAACACATTTTCCACACCTCGAATGCGATTACTTGTAGTAATTTCGAGAGTAATATTCAATTCACCTTTAATCACACCTCAGGAGCAGCTATAATGTCTTTCAATTTTAGCACCACGTGTATTTCAAGCGTGTCGAATTTCCTGAAGTATCTCGCATTTGAGTTTGTATATTAACTCTGAAGAGCCCGGGCAAAAAATTAATCCACCGTACTCCTGTGCACGTGACCTCTCGGCTCGATAAAAAGTTAAAAAGGGCTAAGAAAATACAGCTTAACAAACGATGATTTAATGAGCTCATCTCTTGCTTCGAATACAGCATCGCATTACTGTAATGAACCGATTAAAAAGAATTCCTGCCAAGAGCCCCAAGGCTCATTAAATATGCCTTTTTTCGTCTTGTTTTTCACTTTATTAAAATTGCATCACTTAATTTACGTATTTAATATCACATCAGAATAAAACCCTTACAGTCGTAAATATTAAAAAAGTATAAAATTGTTAAAACATTTCTTTAATTTATTGGAGAAGGAAATGTTGTTTTTTTTTCGGCGAAGGAGATTTTTTTAAAGGGAATATATTTGCCAGTAAAAAAGTGAAGTGAGTGGTGGCTGAGGATATCAGGTCCAAGAGAAAAAATAAAGAAAATAAGTTGTCGTGGGGAAGAAGTGCCTGAAAAGCATTACAATCGCCCACTGGATATAGGTGGCAGTGCGACCAACCTGTTCCATTCGTAAATTTCCTTGGCAGACAAAATGGCGTGACAAAATGATACCCCATTCCCTGCTGCGTGATTGTCCGTCGGTAGAAGGCAGAAGCTTGTGAAATCGATACCAAAGGATGCACCAGAGCACCTGTTGTGAAGAGAACAAGAATTTCGAGTCCCTCTATAGCTATATATATCCCAATACCCTTCCATACAAGTTTATCCCAGCAATTATGTCTTTTTGTCCAAAAGGGATCCAAAAGAAGTAAAGAGGTATCCAATAATTAAAAGGATAAACAAATTCAAATTAAAAGAGGAAATAGTGTAGACTTGACATTCTAATATTTATTATTATTGAAATACACATTTTTTGTTTTAAACATTTTTTTGCTACAAGTGATAGTTTCCGAGAAAATCAATTATACAAAGAGTACAATCGTATGTCCATTCGTTTTAGTTTGGTACATACTTATGCTTTTCACCCTTTACCATTCCCTTTAACATCCCATTTGCCATTTCCTTTACCATTCTTTTTTCCATTCCCATTCCCTTTGTCATTTCTGTTTAAAATTCCCTTTACCATTCCCTTTTCCATTTCCTTCACCATTCCTTTTCTCATATCTCTTTATCATTTCTCTTTCACATTCCCTTTACCATTCCCTTTGCCATTTTTTTACGATTCCCTTTACCATTTTTTTTTGCCATTTCCCTTTACCATTCCGTTTGCCATTATCATTGCCATTTCCTTTTACCATTCCCTTTTACCATTCCCTTTGCCACTCCCTTTGTAATTTCATTTACCATTTCCCTTTGCCATTTCCCTTTACCATTCCCTTTTCCATTTCCCCTGACTATTCCCTTTGCCATTCTCTTTACCATTTCCCTTTAACATTCCTTTAACCATTCCATTTTCCATTCCCATTTACCATTCCCTTTGACATTTCCCTTTGCCATTACCTTTGCCATTTCCCTTCACCATTCCTTTTCCCATATCCCTTTATCATTTCTCTTTCACATTCCCTTTACCATTCCGTTTGCCATTATCATTGCCATTTCCTTTTACCATTTCCTTTTACCATTCCATTTGCCACTCCCTTTGCCACTCCCTTTGCCATTACCTTTGCCATTTCCCTTTACCATTTCCCCTGACTATTCCCTTTGCCATTCTCTTTACCATTCTCCTTACTATTTCCCTTTAACATTCCTTTAACCATTCCATTTTCCATTCCCCTTTACTATTCCGTTTGCTATTACCTTTGCCATTTCCCTTTACCATTGCCATTGCCATTTTTCTTTACCATTCTCTTTATAGTAATTTTCTTTTACATTGATTTCCATTTAGAATGTGAAGAGCCATGGTATATGGGTTTTTTTTTATAAATAAAAATCGATATATTTGATTTTCTCGAAAACTATCACTCGCAGAAAAAAATGTTTGAAACAAAAAATGTGTATTTCGATAAGATCTACAAGTTTTGTTTGAAACATTTTTATTAATTTTGCATATTAACTGAGATAATCGCAAAAAAACATGATTTTATGGGGTTTTTATGGTTTTTCTTATTAAATTAAAATTTTCGCCCACTTTCACTGTCATTTTCGTAAACAGCGCATCAAAATACATAAGTATACGAAGTTTCAAGAAAATCAAGCATAACCAGTATTCGGAACTATATCCCGAAAAACTTTTAATTAATGTTAGAAACCTAAATTTCCTTAACGTTTAAGTAAAACATGCCGAGCTTAATGTTTATCCTATTTTTCTTCTATTTTTATATCATGCTCGCATTCTAGTTACAGTAATTTTCTAGTCCCTTGCTTTTCTCGTCCACTGAAAATCAGGGTTCGTTCTTGAGCAAATGAGCATTCTTGAGTATAGTGAAATCACCATGTAGTCGTAAAGCAGACTTAACGATTACTGTGTGTAATATAAAGCATCAGATAGCATCTGTTCGAATCTTACCATCGCGCCTCGTCTTATAGTATCAAGGCAACTTGTATGTTCACTATGTTCTTCACTTGCGGCGTTGCAAATTGCAACTCGTTTCCTCACCTGTATTTCAAATGATGAATGGCCACAATAATCTCTCGGGTTATTGCTTAGATCCTTGGCTGTAAAGTGAGCAGCACTTATTAATTATACAACATAACGACAATCTTATTAATCAATCTCAAATCATCGTCTGTTATTAAAGCGGACCCATCGGCTAATCTACTAATATCTCTATATATTTCCTGACATAAAAACACCCGAAATATTTAACATTAAAGATGCCTCGCTGATAATTTTCGTTGCAAGTTGAGTCACGAGTTCATGACTCATTATTGCAATTATAACGAGAGTATTCTTAGTCTCATTAAAAGATAAAACAAAGCCATATATTATGTGACATGGAATTGTCTGTCTAAAGGTCGTTTTATGCCGAATGAAGTGCTAATTAATTAATTACGTGTCAATGAATTATGCAGGAGAATTAAGCGGAGAAATTTATACGATTCTGGGAAGGTTTTTTAACGTCATAGAGGAAAAAACAGCTGCCAGTCGTCGACAAGTTTGCTGTCACGTTTTATATAGTTTATCTATCGACAAACATCGATCGTTCCGAGGATCGTTTCACTGATTTTACAGATCGTAAAATGGTCAGATAACATTTCCGACAATAGCTTACCGCTCCTGCCCGAACGAGTGTCAAGGTTATGATAATTTTAGGGCGGATTCCAGATGTGCATGCCAGAATTAATTGTCCTCGTTGGCCTCACGATAAACATCAACAGCGTCTACGGAATTCGAAAAAATTTCACAATGTTTGCGTCTTTCAAGTACTTTGAAGTAGCTCCCAAAAATTTGGATAAAGCTCCAAGAAAAAAAAAGAATTGATATGTATTGAGGCGCATTAACATTTTTAACTATGGTGAATGCGTGTAAATCCCGTTTTTGACCCGTTTATAGGTTCTCACGAATTAGGACGCATACGGACGCATTGACCAAAAGTTGAAGCGTTTGCTCGTTAACCCGTGCAGAAATTGTCCCATTTCGCCCCATTTAAAACAAGGCTTTGACAAGGCCCTTGCTAGTTTTTCTATTGTGTATAACATGAAAAAAATTATAATCGGGCATTATAATGAGTCCATGTATGATTACTTACGAAGTATGACCTCTTTGTTGCTATTTCCAAATAATTAAAAAATATCCTGATAAAAATTATAACATAAGTTCCAATTATTATATTTTCACGAGTACTTAATGAGTTCCGTCAATTTCAAATCGAAAGATTCAAAATTGAAACCTGCCTTGTCGCATTTACACTTATTGACACATTGCTCTAATGGGTACCGAGAAAAATGTTTGGTGCGGACAACAAAAAATTTTGGTTGTGCCAACCAAATTTTTGTTGAACCAACCAAAGTTTTGTTAATTCAACCAAAACTGAGATTTTGTTGGTTCAAATGAATTTACTTGGTTCAACAAAAAGTTTGTTGATAGAACCAAGATTTGGTTGGCACAACTAAACGTATGAATTCCTTTTTTTACTGGGCTTTCAAATTTCATAGTACAGAATAGAATAAATGGTGAATTTGTGACAAAACATCTTGCCCAACTCTCAAGTATCAAATGCGTGAAAGATTAATTAATATTGGAACCATTTGGGACCTGTTAGAATGTTGTGGATGTTGAGCAGTAAAATTGAGGATTGAAGAGAGTTGGAGAAGGGGAAAAGCATGGTAATGAACACTGTGGACAGGGATGCAGAATGCAGAATGTATATAGATGACGGCACGTTTGGACCGCATTGCCGATGGCACAGCGAAACGAACCTGAGAACTAAAAGCAATGAATGATGCAGCGGCAGGTGCAGAGGGTCCCGTTCCCGTCCCAGACTCTAGAGCACCTGTAACAGTCGGAATGAACCATCGAAAGAGCCCAGAGCCGCCTCGTTATTCCCGTTTTTCTCCGATACAGTAGTCCCTTTTTCTCATTCCGTTTTTTGCGCGATAAATAAATATCGACAAACGAACGCGCGTAAGTCACGAGCTTGGGTCATTTATATCCCCATAAGAGAGGTTCCGAAAAAAACAGGTTACCTCCTGTTTTACGATCCGACATTCTTAAAGGACGTGCAGACCAATTGATGAGCCTCGTGATGAGCTCAATTTTAATTTGGGCATAAAAGATGGCTCATCATTTCAATTTTTCAGGTATTATCTTCTTGTATGGAAAATTATTTTGTATAGCCCTGGGTGTGGAAAGAAGCTTAACAAGACCGTTAAAAAATAATCAGAATAGATTCCACCTGATACCAGAACATCATTCTGAGAATCACAAACGAGATATCTGCCGAGTGTGGCAAACTCTTTAACTTCCCGGAATTCCACCGACCTTCTCTGCTACCTTGCTCGCTTCCTCTTCGCTTCCTCTTCGCTTCCTCTTTCCGTTCATCTTTCCTCGCGTCAGCAAATCCGTGTAAAGCCGTTCGACTATCACCACAGGATGCTGCAGCTGCGCTGGTTTCGCGGCTGCGAAATCCTCCACATGTAACCGGCTTTTCCGAACATTGTTCGAAAACCCATCGATGAGTATTACCTAGATACTAGAATCTTGTGTACCGTGTTGAAGGTACCATATATCGAAAACTAATCCGATATATGAATATTCGTTAATCTTTTGAATGAATATATAATTTGTGTTTTTGAAACTTGTGTTTATTTGTGATTGGAACAGAGAGGTGTGAATGATTCGAAGGTTCGAACAGATCTGATTTTAAGTTTTAGTCGAAAAGGTGTCGAAGACGTACCTAGTTACGAAAATTGAAAGAGTGGGAGTGAAAACCCAATACCTAAGTACAGGTTGTACATCTGAATTTGACCGCCATAAAAGACTTAGTTGGTTGAGGTAGAAATAAGGTACCTGTACAGGTACTGTACCTGTACAGTGGTGAAAGATTTATTAACGCCTATAGGGACTGAATGATTCCCAGATTATAGTTACAACGTTCTTAACTAAATTATTATCATAAAGGAAAAGAGGATTAAGTTATAAAAATGAACCGGAGTACAAGCACAACCAGAACAGATGTTACAAAATCAAAAAAATTTACTGATTAGGAAATTTCCGAAAAAATGTATTTCCTCAATGAAACACGTGCACGTGTTCATCTTGATTCTATGGTATACTTTGCAGATTCCACCCTTCCGGGATAATTCCGAGGATAATTCCCATTTAAAGTCGATTTTTTTCATTGATAGCTTTAGATTATTCAGAATTTATTTCATAATTACCCAGATGGGAGGATAAAATCTCTTTTGGTTGTGTATGTTTCTAATATTTGGACTCTAGACTTGATATGTGTGTGTTGACGAAAGTGGGACTGGTTTGGTCGAGAGTGAAATAGAAAGAACTATGTATATGTAGATATTAGAATGGAGACTAGGTTGGGTTAGATGGCTATAGAAGACTAGACTAGACTAGACTAGACACGAATAAATAAAAAAGAAAAAAAGAAAAAAAGAAAAGAATGAGACTGGCACAGGTGTGCCTAGGATCGTGTAGGCGCCAGGACTCAGCGGGCAGTCCTTACCTTAACTCTCGCCTTCCCACATCGAAAACCGTGTCGGAAGGAGGAGATAAAGAAGCTGCGGGACCTCAGGCCATGAAAAAAAACCAACATCATTCGAGAACTTAAGCCTCGACTCTGCGACGCCAGCCACAACCCTCTTTTAATTTAAATTCTACTTTGATTTTGTCTTTTGGGAATCCGCAAAACAAGTCGCTCTTGTGTAACTAAAGACCTGCTCATGAATATTTCAATCACGAATAATTATATATGCGTTATTTTGTAATCAAGAGTAATTAGACTATTTAAATTGTTCTTAAGAGTTTGATTTTTGAGGAATAATGAGTATAAACTCTTTTGGTTCCAGGTTACTGCATTAAGCGTACAATGGAAGACGTTAATGAACCAAAAAGTTTAAAGCAGAAGGAAACCTGCTGGTTTTATCCGGACGCAACTCAAGAGGATAAACCGGTCACCTAGCAAGCGATCTACTTCATCAAAAGCAGGAAAGCCAAGACTCGAGATAATGTAATTTAATTACCCAGCGTCGCTTTCATTTTATTAACGTCTAGACTTCAGGGCTAATATGTCCTGCGGTCAGCCTGCAGATGCTATCTGGATTAACGTTCGTTTAATGAATAGCAGTAAGATATACATGAACATGCAGTTGATATTCAGGTAATGTCCTCTCGACTCTTTAGTTTCGATATTTATTACTTCTGGGGCTCATTAGATGCTTGCTGATCTTCTGTGAGCTTCATCCTCTTTATTCTCTTTATTAGTTCTTACAATTACTTTTGGTTTTATTATTATAATTATTTTATCATTTATTATTTAAGCTTCTTATAATTAATAACGATAACGACTTATAATGAGCTTCACAGATCGTAATTCATAATCGGATTATTTACATTTTATTTTGAGTATATACGATGGTGTGATATTTCCCTAGCTTTTATATCGTGCTTTTGTGAAAGAAAAGTGTGTTAAGTGATAGTAAAGAGCAAGTGCAATAACTAATTAAATGATAATTGCGGCAAGTAATTTAATTAATAGATCAATCAAGTGTTTTACCCAGTAATTAACCGGTTTAATTAGCAAAAGGCTGCGAAACGACGCGAGACATTCTTTGCCAACAAGAGCAGTAGTCACATAACATTTTTTTTTTAGCGAACTTGGCGTCGCGTCGGAACTGAACCACCGCTTTAGAATCTTATTGCAGGACCGAGTATGCACTCGCGTGACGTGGCTTATGATTTGTGAACCCAAGAAGACGGTCGGCACTTTGTATGCAGAGTGATCCAGCTGGTGCAACCGGGTCATTTTATTCCAGCGGGCTAAACAAGTCGCCGTTGTCACGCTCAAAGATATCGGGTTGCCTACGCAGAACGGAATCTCCTTACGGGGAACCACAAGAAATGCCTAATATAGCCCTCAGTGCATGAGATTCGTGAAAATAACTTTGTTGAGAGTTATTTTACTTAAACCTTAAACAAAACTGGTATATTGCTCGTAATGCCATATGAGGAAGGTTTATGTTTGGGTTTATGTGCAAGGTTTTCGTGTTTCATCTTATTTTTTTCAAAATTGAAGAATATCACTGACACGTCAATGAGTACTCTCTCAATCTGAATTAATTAAAATTTGACTAATTCAATCAGGGTGTCTAATACCGGGAAAAACCGAGAATACGCCTGGAATTTTGTATACCGTGAAAAAACCGGGAATACGCCTGGAATTTGTTTTTAATCCTGGAATTTTTTCAAGAACCTACTTTTATAAACTATTTTTGTTTTCTGTTATAGCAAATGATGTCTACCAAAGAAATAAGTTAATACTCTTCAGTTATTGTTTCATATTTTATAATTTGATTGAGTAACTTAGGGCCGATTCCACCAACTGTGATTAAATTCTAATCCTTGATGAACTTAAGTTAATCAATATTGTGCGTATGCAAATCAAGGATTTAATCAGGAATTAAAATTTAATCACAGTTGGTGGAATCGGCCCTAAGTTGCTCAAAATTAAGTCTGATTCGTAGGGGAGTAAATATTTGCAGTATTACACATATAACTTTTATAATTTATTTAACAAATTTTAGAAACTATTCAAAGATTTCGAAGGATTATAAATAATTTCCAGGTATTCTCTGAGATTCTCTAAGTTTTTAATGATTTCAAGACATTTTCAATAATTATAAAGGATTTTAAGAGATTTTTAAGGAAGATTAAGGAATTCAAAGAATTTGTAAGGAATTCTAAGGAATTTTAAAGGACGTTAAAAAGCTTGTAAAAATTTTCAGAAATTTTGATTTTTCAAAGTAATTTTAAGGGATTTTAATGTTCCTCATAGAATCTTAAATGTTTTCATGAGATTTTTTATGATTTTTTAAAGATTTTGTGGAATTTTGAAAAGTTTTCGAAAATTTTAAATGATTTTTTACGTATTTCAGGGAATTTTGAAGTTTTTTCGTGGAGTTATAAAGGATTTTAGGAAACTTGTAAGAATTTTAAGAAATTTTAATTATTTTTAAGTGATTTTAAAGAATTTGAATGTTCTTCATGGAATTTTAAACGATTTCACAAAATTTTTTTGATTTATAAAAGATTTTATAGAATTTTAGGGGAAAAGTTTTCAAAAATTGTGAAAATTTTTTACGTATTTTAACGGATTCTAAAGTTTTTCCTGAAATTTTAAAAATAGTTGTAAAATTTGCATGTAATTTTGACATTTAAAAAATTATTTTAAGGAATTTTAATAGTCCTCATAGAATTTAAAAAAAAATTGAACCTTGAGGCCACCCTGCTTTAGTTTATTCTTAAAAAAAGTAAAAATACTATATAGGTAAATAATATATAATAAACCAGTGGGAAAAAAGACAATGTCATTCTGAAGAGGTCCTAAAGACATTCTTAGGACGTCTATGACAGTCCAATGATGTCCTAAAGACATCTCACGTCAGAAAGACCTCTTTAAGACATGAGACGTCTTTTTGACATTATTTGGAGTGACATTAAAGTGTGCTTTTACTTTCCTGGAAAATCAGGGATTTAGCCTTGAAAAACCGGGAAAACGCCTAGAATTTGAATCGGTTGAGTCAGTAGACAGCCTGAATTCTATTAATAGTCATATATTTGACTACTGAATTAATCATTTTTCCACTTTCTGATAAATGAAATAGTAAGTCATCTCTATTACCAAAGTGTATTAGTAAGATATCATCTTACTAATCTAATTAGAAGTTTTACTTACTGATTGAATAGCTCACAATATTTATAGTGTATTTTTTTTAGAGGACTTAACAGACTTTAGATTTGAGAGGATTTTCAAGGATTTCGAAGGATTACAAAGAATTTTCAGTTATTTTATTGGGTTTTAACTTGTGTCGAATTTTAAAGTTTGTCATCTCACATGTCATGGTATTTTATTCAGGGACTTAAAATTGTTGTGATGTTTTCTTTTGGTTACTATTAATTAGTAAGATTTAACTAAGTCAGATTGAGTATGAGCACACAAAGTATGCTCACTGGCATATTGGAGTCAGGTGAATCTGGTCACGTGAATCCAGAGTACCTGAATCCTTTTTTGCTTATGGCACTCAGGGTTTGTTGGCGGTCGCCTTTCATGTCCGGCGTATGCGTCGTCGTTGGGTTTCGTCACCCTTGCGTTACCGGAGATATCAGTGAACTCGTATCTGCACTCTTGGTATGTGCGCCAAAGGAGCCCACGATGATGTGTGGGAACCGCGATATACGAGTCTGGTTCACTTTACACGAAGATGCTTCGTACCTATCTCTCTGCTTAGTCTCTCGCATAACTTTTCATATCTGCAAAAAACTGGTATCTATACCATTAGCTATACGCCGTAACCAGACACATACAGAGTCTTAAACGTACGGCATTATTAGAAATTAGAAGCATATAAGAAAGAACATCACAAGAACAAGGGAATTAACAATTTAATAAGAGGCTTTTATCTTTATTTATTATAGAAGTTAGGACATGTCTGATGAAAGTGCAATGCGTCACTGTTATTCTATTTTATTGTATTCTACGTTGTAACTCATAAGAAACGTCAAGTGTGATGGCGTATAATTTGCATAGATTGTAGAGTTCTGAAAAGTGGAAGCGAATTAGTTGGACCGTCAAATGCATTAGGGTCGGAGGTCAAATATCGTCATAAATTATCGCGGCAACAAAATAGGCACCGCAGCAGTACGTGCCGACTGAGTTCGGAAGGCACGTTTTCGTGTGGGCAGAATGCATGCAACCGCGGTTTGAGTACATACTACATGCTGGCATACACATATTTGCCAATTCATATATGCAGATCTTCATAGATTTACACGTTCAAAGATCCATACATGCATACTTGCAGATATCTTGGATATAAGTATTCATGTATACATATTTACTAATCTGCAATAGTTTTTCACTGGATATGAGGTGCCAGATGTCGCGCCTAAGTAGTTATCTCTATACCAAACTGGGCGGGATCACCTACTCATAACCCCGAAGTCTTTGAAATGGCGTATCGTATTTCCATAGCCGCAACAATAATGGTGAGTTTATGCTCGGCTGCGCTCAAGAACCGCCACAGGTCGCGCCCCCATAACTATACAAAAGGTTCAATTGGAGTGAAATTATTTCAAAACTAGGCAATCGACTTTTATGTCTTTATCCATCCTTCTTTCGAAACACCTTTATGTCGGTTACGAAAGAATTGTACGTAAAAGTGCATATATTTCCGCAGAAACATATAGAATGTGTTGAAACAATATATGTGAAATGAGAATGTGTGGAAGATATTCAAGATTAATCAGCATCTGGTATGAGAGATAGAAATTTCACAAAATAAATATATGAGAATATGATATGTCCTGGTGTGGATCTCGCCTTGAATCCTGCTTAAAGTCGAGCATTCGACCGCATGTGATTGGTAACCGCAGAAAAGGACAGATGACACTTTATTACTAAAAACCACTCACACAGAATTGATACGTGTACCTTATAGAAATCCTTGGTCTCGATATGAATCATCATCCTTATTAATGTCTATATTATACATACAGCTGAACTGATTTCGATGATAAAAGTGAATTTCAAAATGTTTAAAGTGTTTTAGTGTGTTAATCTGTGATTGAAAGCATTTTTATAAATGGAAACAAGTGAAAAACAAATCTTGACATGTTGAAGCGAGACAAGAGGAGATTTAGTCAGGCAAGATGTAAGACAAGATTGCAAAGGAGTATGTCGAGCAAAAGTCGAACAGTGGCAGCCAGTGAACGTTTAACGCCTCCGCAGCCTCGCCTTTTGCGTTTCCATGTGATGTCGGCATTCTCCTTCGGCTTCACGTGTGCAAAGTTGCACACCATTTCCGAGAATGACTCACCTGGGGCCAAGGAGTCGATGTGCGGTTCTCAGATGCTTCTGCCATTTGCACGAAAACTTGGCACTTGACTCATTACGCACATTATTCTGAGTTTCGTGCTCGACATGAATAGTAACTGCACTCAGAGAACATATAATACGAAATGCAAAATGCAAAATAAAGGTGCTGCATCTCATCAAGAAGATTTAAAAATGCAGAATATTGCAAAGTTCAACCGGATTTCATCTGCAAACATTACGTACGTCTTGCAAGATATTCTTGTATTACTGCGGACGAAGTTACAAATTAAAAAACATATAATGATCAAATCTTAATGTCAATTAGTACCCAATTTTCGATAATTGAATAAGAAATCAAATCTCAGATGCGATAAGGAGTTCCATTAACATTTTTCAGGCAATTATCGCCTTCTCTTGTGCTTAGTAACTACGGTATTGGATATGCTATCGCACTCTCGAGTAGTATAGGTACTTATATGCGAGTTTATATATGTAGGCAGTGACCGATTCAAATGGGAAGAGGCTCGTTCGGACATAAACGCGACAAGAAACGAGAAGTTATTAGCGCATTTACTTTGCCGACTGACGTTAATAAGCACATTTGCAGTAAAAGAGTGGGACAGGTGAACTTCTGAAGCGAGTTGAAATGTAGAAGAAGTAATTGGACGCTCGAGAAGGTGACGGAAGAAGAGGTCTGAGAAATGTGCCAAGAGCCAAGACAAAAAGGCACATTTGCCACTCTTCTTCAGTACCAAAGTATCCATAAGATTAAGAAAACAAGAAAGATTAGTCATCATGCAAACAGATACTGACAGTCTCAGATCATTCATCTCGTTACACATTGCCCATTATAATGAATTATAATTATATTTATATAATCAATTACAGTGCAACCTCCATAAGAGAACCACCACAGGCGGTTAGGGGGAATAATTCCGAGAAATATGGGGCCCCCACTCCTGGGCTTCGAGCTCGGAAATTGCGCGTATGTGCAAAATGTGTTTTTGGGTACGCAACCTCTATAGAAGAGCCCATGAAAAGCAGTTTCAGCGAGAAAAAACTGAAATTAAGCTGCGCTCAGCGGCAGCTCTCGTATAGAGGTTTTGCGCCCAATACTTGAGGTCGCGTGAGTAGGGTTTGTAGTGGGGGAAGCTCACGAGCTCATCAAGGCCATTGGCTCTCTTATGGAGGGTCCTACTATGGAGGTTGTACTGTATAATATTTGCAATTACGCTGTATAATATAGAGAACTCTAATATTATTCGAACCTTGATTCGACAAAAATATTTTCAGAGAGTTATTCAATTTCGTTGCCAGTTGCGGAAGTGTTTCGAAAATAAAAATAAGGACCCCCTTATCTGTATTTTATACAAGCCAGAGAGCCATAAGCTCGGTATGTGGAATAGGATCCGGCAATTCTGGGGAGGAAATAAGCCGTTGAGGATTAAACCGGAAGTAAGACGAGATATGCGTTTAGGAAGAATCGCTATCAATTGTGGCATGTACGTTTGGACGCTTGCCATATGTGACGATGCAGATGTAGTACAGTTATCGCAATTGAGTGGAGGATGGTGCCTTCCAAATAATGTTACAAGGCTGCGGCTACTGCAGAAGCATGCAGCTATATATTGTTCACATATAGGGGGGATGGAAACGTGATGACGATGAGGTCATCGAACACAATTTGACACAGTTGTGAATCATCTCTTTAGAGATTCTCTCCACATTAATTATCTTTAAGAACATGAAGGAATTACCAGAAGACCGAATTTAGTTTCATCAACTTTACGTTTTCGCATATAATAAATACTAGCATGATTCCAATTTAAAATTTAAGGCAATTTTTAAGCATTTCGCTATAATAACCAGGTCATTTATCTCCGTTTGCATGAAATGGAGATCACTGACCTAGTTTTTAAGAAAAAGATTTATTATTGCGATAGTGAAGTTGAAACTAAGTTTCTCTTATGATAGAGTATCACATGCATGTGGCATGCCCTTAAAGAAATGTTTCGAAAAAATTATACTGTCTTTTTGGGTGAAGTTCCGAATAATGGTTAATTTGAATTTAATGATAAAAACCATAAAAACCCCATAAAATCATGGGTTTTTGCGACTATCTCAGCTAATATGCAAAATTCAGAAAAATGTTTCCAACAAAAGTTGTAGATCTCATTGAAATACACATTTTTGCTTGAAACATTTTTTTCTGCGTGTGATAGTTTTCGAGAAAATCAATGATACAAAGATTACAATCATATTTCTATTCATTTTGTTTTGGAACCTATACTTAGGCTTGTCACCCTTTACCATACCTTTTAGCATCCCATTTGCCATTTCCTTTCACCATTCCCATTCCCTTTGCCATTCCCTTTGCCATTTACCTTTGCCATTCCCTTTGCCATATCCATTTGCCATTCCTTTTGCCATTTCCCTTTAACATTCCCTTTACCATTCCCTTTTGTCATTTCTCATTCCCATTCCCTTTGCTATTCCCTTTGCCACTCCCTTTACCATTTCTTTTGTCACTTTCCTTTGCCATTTTCCTTCACCATGCCCTTTGCCATTCCCTTTGTCACTCCCTTTACCATTCCCTTTGCCATTTCCCTTTACCATTCCCTTTGCTATTTCTCCTTACCATTCCCTTTGCCATTCCCTTTACCATTTCCTTTTACCATTCCCTTTGCCATTTCCCCTTGCCATTCCCTTTGCCAATTCTCTTTACCATTTCCTTTGCCATTTCCCTTTACCATTCTTTTTTCCATTCCATTTTCCTTTATCATTCTCTTTACCATTCCATTTGCCATTTCCCCTTACCATTCCCTTTTTTCCATTCCATTTTCCTTTACCATTCCCTTTGCCATTTCCCCTTACCATTCCCTTTGCCACTCCCTTTCCCATTCCCTTTACCATTCCCTTTGCCATTTCCCCTTGCCATTCCCTTTGCCAATTCTCTTTACCATTTCCTTTGCCATTTCCATTTGCCATTTCCCCTTACCATTCCCTTTGCCACTCCCTTTACCTTTGCCATTTCGCTTTACCATTCCATTTGTCATTTCCCCTTACCATTTCCTTTGCCACACTTACCATTCCGTTTGCCATTTCCATTGCCATTTCTCTTTACCATTTCCCTTTCCCATTCCCTTAGCCATTTCCTTTACTATTCTCTTTATAATAATTTTCTTGTACATGGATTTCCATTTATAATGTGAAGAGCCATGGTATATGGTTTGTTTTTATAAATAAAAATTGATATATTTGATTTTCTCGAAAACCATCACTCGCAGAAAAAAATGTTTGAAACAAAAAATGTGTATTTCGACTAGATGTACAACTATTGTTTGAAACGTTTTTATTAATTTTGCATTTTTGCTCAGATAATCGCAAAAAATCCATGATTTTATGGGGTTTTTATGGTTTTTCTCATTAAATTCAAATTTGCGCCAACTTTCACTGTCATTTTCTTAATCAGCGCATCTAAATACATAAGTATACGAAGTTTCAAGAAAATCAAGCTTAACCACTATTCGGACCTATATCCGTCTTTTATCATAAAATAGGGTGAAAATCAGATAATGACAATGCAAATGTTTAAATCGTTTTATGAATACAGCCCTGGTTTGAATGGAGACAGGCGTCATTCTAAGGCGTTGCTCACACATGTGTAATTCGTAAAAGCACATGCCGCGGATTGTATAGGCGCTCATGGAGCAGAACCATTGGGATGCATTCCTATATACAACGCCTTAATGAGTAGGAACGGGCTCGTTTGCGATCCCAGGGTCTTACATTCTATACGCTTAAGCGATATGTGCACGTGTCTCTTTACCTGGCGCCAGACGAGTACGAATGATAGAGAATTTTCTTCGCTAATGTGTCTACGAAGACGATGCTTCTCGCACAATTTAATAGTCTCACGCGACCATCATTTTAAAGGATCTATAAAATCTCTTGAGATCTATGATATATGGAATCAGTGATATATCGCCATTGGCTAACCAAGGCTCTTTAGCTTTATATCTTAGATAACTTCCTTAATGATATACTAATTTCCCTCCACTAAAAGTGTAGTTACGCTTGATATATGAGAAAAGGTGTGTTGTGTGGAAATTTTTGTGTAGTTATGGTGTCAGCCTTGCAAAAGTGGGTCGCGGTTGATATTTTTTATGTTAATTGTATACTGAAAAAAATATTGTATTTTTGGTGCGCATAATTATGCACACTTAAAAATTCACAAAAAAACAAGGACCGATGAAAGTTTTTACAGCTTAAATCAGTTTTTAGGCTGAATTTCAGTTTTAAATCAGTTTTTATTCTTGTTTTAAGACTAAGAAGTCTTTTTTTTAGATTTCTTAGTGTTAAAAAAAGATTAAAAACTGACTTAAGGGCATGTGTTACTTACCATATAAGCAAGTTTTTAAACCCGGTTTTTTTCTACAATTTTTACATTTTCAAAAAAAATTTAGTCAACATCCGTTCGTGTTCACGTTCTTGACGGATGTTGAGTATAATTTTTTGGAAAATGTAAAAATTGTAGGAAAAAAACCAGCTTTAAAAATTTGCTCATATCGTAAGTAATACATGCCCTTAAGACTGAAATTCAGCCTAAAAACTGATTTAAGCTGTAAACACTTTTAGTCCTATTGTTTTTTCTGTGTTGGATATTGCCGAGCATGTGGTTTGATTTAAGATGATTTAAAATTCATTTTCATTGATTGATGTTTTAAGATTGACTGAAAATGAGAAAATTTGTTACATTGGGCAAATAGTTGCTCACTTTTCCTAATTAGTGAATGAATTTGAAGTCTTAAAAATTTATAGAGATATTTTCTGGACGCAGACACTGTGCGATATGAATATAAATTGCAGTGTCGAATTAATTATTTATGTTTACATGGTCTGATGAACAAACAGGCTGATTATGGCTGAGTATTTTCTAAAATCAGAACTCGCTGATAATCTGGTCGTCTTAAATCATTTAGAGCCGTATCAAATGTCCTGAGATCGTTAAATCGTTAAATCGTTACTCTTGCGTTACTACATTGCATTTTATTAGGCAGATAGGTGTTTCGCAAACTAATTCTACATGTAAAATTGCATGGTTTTTACGATTAGGATCCGTTTAGAATTATGCCTCAGCACAGTAAATCACGGTCTACGTTTAAACTTTCGCAAATTGAAATAATCATGCACTTTCTTCTGCGGGATCAATAGAATGTTTAAAGCCAATTATATAATAGAGGGAAATGAATGGCACTGCAAAATAACCGTATATCCTTCTTCTTTAACGCAATGTGCATAGGAATCGAGAAATGGCGTGCTTCGAGTTCCTAAGCGACAGGGACAAGCCGAAAGAGGAAAATTGTTCCTTTTCTGCATTCATCAAGGTACCTTCTCTTCTTCTGTTTGCCTCTTCTTGCGGTGCACGATGCGTGACTCGTCGGCACTTACTTCACAGTAGCAATGCACCAATCTTAATAGACCTTCGGATAGTTAGATTTCAGTAATTACGGCCATTCCAGCGTATTAATTCTCACCCTTGGAATGAAGCACGTAGTAAGCATAACCGGTATTATGGTATTTGATATATAGTGGATGGTGACGACATCTAAGTGACAATTAGATTGATAATCCTCGAGATCAAAATATACATCTTACATAATTTATTATCCATAGCACATCTTAGCAATCATAAAAAGGAAAATATGATATATAATAAGTCTTGTAGAATCTACAATGTAGATAAATTGAAATATATTAAACTTCATTAATTATAATTTATTGAGAAAGAGCACACGATCTATACGTGAGACGTGAGGAGTCTTCTGAGTTTCCAAGTTACCGATTTGACCTCTTAGTTAAACGGGCCGAGTTCAGTGGCGTGCGAAAATCGTGCCGACGAGGAATCTCTCTCTCTCTCTCTCTCTCTCGGAGGAGGGTAACGAGTTCAGATTCCAGAGCACTCTTTATCCCAAAATCCAAGAAAGCTACGAGCGAATATATCCGGTGATTCGTTTCTACGAAAGTTTTGTTTCATTCCTTTGTTTTATCCTTTCCTTTGTGTTCAGTGGTTGATATAGTACACGTAAGGATTCGAAAGACGATTTAAATGGGTCGAATATCCGGACTTTCATGGCGCCCAGCTATAGTAATTATTGTACCCACTATTTTTCAATGTATCTGTAATTATCCGAACTTGAATTGATAATGACTTTACGGACATATCGAAGACCACCCATGTTTTCATCTAAATGACAGTTTACTCGTAGATATAACTTTTTTGACGTCTAGTGCTAATGTTAACACGACTATACCACACGTCTGGCTCTAGCAATGAATTTCGAATCACCCCGTACGACTTAACGAGTCAGTCGCGATATATTTATACGGGCAGAGGGCGCGGGCACATCTGTTTCCGCGGGCACGTGTCCCCGGAATTAGAACGGGGTATCACAAAAATAAGCGACATCCGCGCCAGAGTATCCAATTTTCTGAATAGTGGGGGGAAACGAACATGCTTCTCGTTCTTGGAAAGTCTGGTTTACTTCAAATCGTATTATTATATTATTTTTTACCCGTGAAGAGACCTTTATGTCATCTTACAGAATTTATAGATAAATGTTATTGCCAAACACCATTACCATAAAGTTTCCGAAAGTATAATGTTTATGACTCCCGTAGATTAAAGTTGGATCTTGATTGCTCTCGGAAATATAACAATTTTTACTTCACCATTACTCAAGATGAAACGAAGAGAGGAAATAAAAAAGAAATTGCGCACGTGCTGTGAAATTTTATATAAAAGAAGGATGCTGATCCAGTCACGTGACGTCAAATCTAATTTGATGTAATGTACGCACAAGCGAGTCGCGTATCGTGCAAATAAATTGATAGAGGGATGAAGGAAAATGCAAGAAGAACGGCCCTGGCGTCGCGATCTAACGGGGATGCCAGCTGGACGTCGGCGCCGTGGCGTCGGTACGATGCGTCCTTGTTTTGCAAAGACGCCTGCACGACGTCGACGTCTCGACGTTCTAAGCTCCCTCCCCCTTGTCCCTCTTTCCTCCTTCCTCTTCACCACCCCCTCACCCCATCCCATTCCAACCCACCGCCGTCCTACCAACAGACAAATACGTGCAGGTGTTCGCGGGTGGAATGGAAATGGACCGCGTTTCGTTATATGCAGGGTGTCTCGCTTCAATCCAAATGATTGTCTTCCCAGCTGTGAGAGAATGAAAATAACTTTTTACATTCGAGTCACACACCAAGTTTCCAAAGGGAAATAGACTTTCTGCTACCCAAGAGAGTTGGGGAGGTATTATTATCTCGAGGGAGTCCATCTGTCCAACTCTCATTTCATATATGTGAAGAAAACGAAATAATAAATTGTAAAATATATTGAAAAAGTGTAAGGTGGGGTGATTCTCCACAAACAGGGCACTTTCATGTCTCGGACATCTAGTAATTAAAATAAGTGATGTTTCTTTATAAAACTTGGTCTTCACATGTGCGGTGCCAAGATTAGGGACGTATATTTTATACATAGTGAATTATCTTTGAACTTATGATTGATGGTTTCAAAGTTTGTCTCAAAAACTACAAAATTCACGAGAAATATTTTGATTTGTCTGATATATTAGTAGAGGAAAATGTAATTATATATGTGTCTCCCTAAATGTTTTCGATGGCTCATACATTTCAACAAGGTCTGATTATTTTTTAGGTCTTATCTTTTCACAATATCTAGAACAAAAGACACATTACTCATTAGTCGAAACGTCATAACAAAAAATTAAGAACTTTTTTTGGAAAGTGCAAAAATGTTACAGAAAATGTGGCGTATTCCTATTAGTACCAGATACCGTACTTGATAAGAACTTTCATAATTCATAATAAAAATCAATGATAAGATGACAATTCCGTGTAGTACATAAAAAAGATATTTTTGTCAAAAGGATTTATTGATTACTTTTGTTTTCAAAGAGTAAAAAGTAAAAAGTAATTTTGTATGGTTTTCAGATACCGTAGCATCGGATACCGCAACCTGCTTTTCGCTTTTAGAGATGAAACAGAGCTAATCGAAGCCCTTTCCCAAATATTTTAATTGAAAATGAATGCAAATCGAGAATTAAAATTTTTCTACTTCACGTATTATAATAATTATTAGGATTACAGTTTAGAATAATAATCGTAAAACTAAAAAAAAAGATTATTTCAAAGAAAAAATATATTAAATTTTGGAAAAACTTTGAATTTTTTAAGCAAAACTATTCTTGCCTGCCGTGTATACGTTTAATATATTAATATTTTACAGTATCTGTTTTACTTTACATACACTCAGAAGAAATCACTCGGAAAATGAAAAATTGAAAACATTTTTATGTGCTACAGATCCTTTAAGTGTGAATTAAGCATGAATATTTATAGGGCTCCTTTCTTTAAGGTCAATAAACCTAAACATTATGAAAATAAATAAATTTGAAACATTTTTCCAAAAAAAGTTGCTCTCGTTCAAAGTGCCCTATTTTTGGAAAATCACGTGAAAAAACGAAATAATAAATTGTAAAGTATATTGAAAAAGTGTAAGGTGGCGAAGTAATGCAGGGCTTGGATAATTTGAACAGTATTTTATAATGTCACAATAGATTGGATGCTAACGTGTAATTATTCTCTGATTCTGATATAGTCTTTAGATATCGATAAGATCTGACTGAATTATTCAGAGATACGCTTGGGTAGGTTTTGCGTCTAGATGCAGAAAGGCTTGGCTGGCATAATGTATCTGTTGGATAATTGACGAATAATAGGCTCAGAATTGGTAGTTGTCGAGAATTTTTACAGGTATATATATATGTTCTCATATTTGGAGGCCTGCAACATTTGTTTATAAATCCCAATTTCTACTGTTATTTTCTCTATAGACTTTGTTATTATAAGATCACATTGCATCTGCTCAATAATTTATAGTTTCAACATTATCCTCAAACCGTCCTACTAAATCCTCTTCTTTCTTAACCCAAAAAGAAGTTAAATTACTGCCTCACATTGTGACCATATATGCAAAGTCGCCTCGCATTATTATGCATCTCGTGCATACGCGTCATGCGTTTCATGCGACGCAAAGGAACAGTAAAATAAAACGTATGAGTTGCTGGAAGGAAGAATTCGAGACCATGTTCATGTAGAGAAGCTGTGGGTTCATTCTTCTTAGTGGGGGTGGAAGTTAAGTCTTAAGAAAGAGAGAAAATTTGAAACAGGATTTTGCAAAAAAGAAGGAAGTTACAGGACGAAGTAAGGATGAAACATGAAAGAGTGAAAGGGAAAGAGGATGAGTAAAGTAGAATTCTGACAAGATCGTACACAACCCACCGAGTCTTGTCTTATCGTTGTTCAACCTATGTACACCACATGCGGTGTGTTTCTCCTAAAGCTTTTCAAAATCCTTTCCTGCTTGAATTGCCTCTCCTGCGACTAAATCTGCTTGCAAAGCGACGCGATTTAACGCCAAGAAGTGGAAAGGATCGGTTATCTTCTTGTACTTTCAAGAGCGCTGCGTCTTCCTCGAGATATCTCTTTTGCCGACTCGTCCTATAAGAATCGGACATGGGTTCGGATCTAAAGTTTATCCAACTTGAAGGGGATTTATCGGGTGCGCCTTTTTTTTTTGTTTGCGAACTAGCATCTCGAGTCCTGGTTTATTATCTTCGCGATTAGCTTTACATGGACAGGTGACTCTGCCATTAGAATTTAGGTCACTTGTGTTTGTAAGTATATACACATGAATGGGTAAATATGTGCAAATGTGTGAATTTCGATGCAAATGAGGATGCGGAGGAGTTGATAATTATCTTCTTTTCAGCTATCTTCATACATCCTTTGCACAAATATTGAAAGTCCTGTCAGTGATTCTAAGTAATTGATTGCAAATGAGAACAATCATTCATAAAGTCGTGAAATCACACTAGAGATTGAACATTTCCTTTTTTTTGTGTGTTTCCAGGTCCTGCACATACAATGTACAATGTGTATCTATCGAATATATAAAGTATCCATCGACAATAAAAGGTGATCCATCACTTGAAACAGGAATCCTCGCTGCTCATAAAACTTCAGAGATATCGCTTCGGTGAGTGGAATTTATTCGAATACTCAATTTCAATCGTGGCTTTTGAACTTTTAGATCAAAATTTAACTGAAGAGATTCTATTACAAGTAAAAAAAAAAACTATAGCATAAAATTGAGAAAATCGCGAAATTCAAATCTCTCGAGCATAGACATATGTATGTATTCACACATATTCAAAGGTATAGTACGACGCGGTACATAAATTGCTTATGACACCTTTTATGAAAATGTGCAAGAGTCTTGTTTCCTTACTTCGGAGGGGGTCAACCGGAGACGTTGAACTGCAGAATATTTTCTGAATTAATCGAGGCGAATCGATCAACGCACACTCTGCATTCCGCGTGGCAATTCGATTCGCGTATCACGTTGAGTCACGCGGCTCGTTTTGCTCGACGCTTCTCAGATGCATTTCGCCGGCATTGCTCCCAATTCTCGTTTTATTCTCCGATGCCAGATGCAAAGTATGCGAAAGTTGCTCCGGAAAAAGTCCTTGTCGACGGTAGCGACGAAACGAAGATTTCTTGAGCCGACAAGGCCCCTATCAAAAAACCGGATCCGAAATGCACTTGTGCGCTGATATGACGTAGATAGAACGGGAGACTTTAATGGCGGTTACTTGATATCGCGCCTCAGTTGTTATTATTATTATTATTATTATTATTATTATTATTATTATTATACTAGCATGTAATTGATTTTTCTGGATAGTCTAATTCGCCATTAGCGCTATCTTTTATAGAGAAACCACGACTTATAGTTTTATTGAGTTATACAGTATTTCAAGAAGATCGGGATGCTTCATTTTTGTATAATAGTTGCTTTTAGCCATGTTCTTTAATAATCTAAATTGAAAATGTTAAATTATTATTCGTATCAAATTTTACCATACGGAGAGAAATATTATACTAATAACAACTCTCCTACACGAAACTCTCTAAATCTGAATTAGTAAAAAGTTACTAATGAAATAGTGCCGATTCCTTTACTAATACACTTTAGTAAGCATTTTTACTATGAATTAGTTAAAAACTACTAATACACAGTAAAATAGTACTAATTCATTTAGTAGCAGTAACAAAATCAATTAATGAGCCTTACTAAATGAATTAGTACTATTTTACTGTGAATTAGTAGTTTTTAACTAATTCATAGTAAAAATGCTTACTAAAGTGTATTAGTAAACGAATCGGCACTATTTCATTAGTAATTTTTTAATAATTCAGATTTAGAGAGAATGGATAGCAATTTTCTATGTACCACAAAAGGTCATTAAAATTGTTGAGAATTTCGGATAATTCTTTATCATCTTTAAGATTAAGACAATCTTTAGCTGATGAGTTCTCTCCTTCCTTTTGTGGTTCTTCTAAAATTGTTGTGATTGAGCTCTCTGTTATTGCTGCTGACAATGTCGTTTCTTTCGTATCCACAGAGATACTTTCTGTTGTCCTTGATCTTATTATATAATTTTCAGTTGTTGTATTTTCTTCCATTTCCGGTTTTTCCAATACTCCATAATCGGAGATGGCAGATTCTTTTGATTTAGACGAATCTGGTTTCTAAACATTTTTAATCTAGTTGCATATTCATTGATAATTCTCTTTTACAAAAATATAATAATAATTATATACTCACGCTTTCCTTCATCATAACACAAAATGCATTATGAAATGCAATCGATGCTAAAATGAAAATAACTGAAAAATTCATTGTGCAACTTGCTAAACCTTACGTATAGAAGTTCAAACAAACTGTGGTATTCTAGTTCGTTTCCGCAACTAATAGATAAAAAGTTTCCGTTGTTTGACGCCCTAATTGTCCCTTATTTATTACTTCTTGTTACACTCGTAATGAGGATAGTAAATTTTAGAAAAAAATATAGTGCATCACAGAAAAAACAAGGACTGAAAGTGTTTACAGCTGAAATCAGTTTTTAGGCTGAATTTCAGTCTTAAGTCAATTTTTTGTCTTGTTTTAAGACTAAGAAATCTAAAAACAAGACTTCTTTGTCTTAAAACAAGACTAAAAATTGACTTAAGACTGAAATTCAGCCTAAAAACTGATTTCAGCTGTAAACAATTTCAGTCCTTGTTTTTTCTGTATAAACACTGAGAAACTCTATGATAGAAAAATTACTAATATTGATAGCAAGTAGGGGCAAAATCCCAAAATTGAGACATTTTAATACAGAAAATAATAAATTTTACTATTTCAATAGTAATTTTTACTATTTAAATAGCAATTTTTCCTATTTAAATAGTAAAATTTACACAGAAAAAACAAGGACTGAAAGTGTTTACAGCTGAAATCAGTTTTTAGGCTGAATTTCAGTCTTAAGTCTGTTTTTAGTCTTGTTTTATGACTAAGAAGTCTTGTTTTTAGACTTCTTAGTCTTAAAACAAGACTTAAAACTGACTTAAAACTGAAATTCAGCCTAAAAACTGATTTCATTGTAAGCACTTTCAGTCCTTGTTTTTTCTGTGATATATTTAGATTCCCCATTTTCGGATTTGAAAACTTTTTGCACTAAAACACACAAATGACAAACATTCTCGCAAACATTCAATTGACACAATTTTATTATAGTCGATACCACAACAGCTTATTATATTTCGTATAAGGTATAAATTAAATGCAGTAAATGTCATCGTATAAGATTCGTAAGTGGACGATCAAAGAATACTTCGCGCGAAGATTTGCACGCTCTTCAGCCAATTGTATATCTGCAAAAGATGCAGATGCATGTGTGTTGTCGATGCAGGCATGGAATGCAGCTTCGAGCCAAACTCAGTCTTGTTGACTGCTACCGTGCACGAAAGAGAGTCCTTTATCATCCTGGACGTGAAACGAGACGTCGTAATGTGACTCCCTCCTCCACCCCACCTGCTTTTCGAAACCATCTTTCTTTTCCTACCCTTCTACTACTTCTTATCCTTTAGCGTTTCTGTTAATTAATTGGCTTCTGCTCTCCAAAAGCAACACAAAAAAAAAACATTTTGATCAAATTCGATACTTATCACTTTAATGAAATTACGTGTATTTAATTTCTCAACTTTTATTTGGGATAGATATGCAAATTAGGAAAGAAAAACAACTTTTTGGCATTGCCTTTTTTGGGTAATGAGTAAGATTTAGCTAGTCATGTGTTTGTCTTTGGATAATTTGTGAAGAAATATCTTCAAATACAATTCTTTTGGCTAATATTACTTATGCAGAATAAAATGCAATCATCTGCGAATATAAAATAATAGTTTCCCTTAAATTTTAAGTGAATGGTAATGGAAAATAAATGCATTCTGAGACCGGAACTCTGAGCGAGGGTAATAGCGAGCGTTGAGAGCCGCTTAATTAATAATTAATGAAGAAATCGTACTCGTTGATCGCGCGAGTCATGAACCCTGTTATACAATGTTTCACGGGCGCCTGTTTATTGGCCAGGAAGCGAATGATGTTTTACTGGGCTTCAAAGTTACGCGTGACCCTTGTCGCTATGTCATTCAGGTCAATGCTCCGTAAAACATCTATTTCGAGTATTTCCGTAAGTATTTTTAACAGTCGGTTAAGTCCTCTGACAATACGCCAGAAGAAGACATACTATATTCGTACGCGACAAAAGCTTTCGGTCATTTTTTTGTTTTCGAAAAATTTTCAAAAAATGCATTCATATTTGAATATTGAAATTGACTATAATATTGGTTGATTATATGTCTTTATCTTCATAGTTTTATTTCACTATGCTTTCCAAAATTACAGTGAACACTAATCTATGATATATTCACAGAGAAAAAAGGTCTTAAATCAAGTCCAAAAGTCTAATTTGTGTTACAATTTCAGTGAGTTTTTGGGCTTAAAACTAAATTTAAGCCCGAAAACTGACTTAAATTGTAACAAAAACTAGACTTTTAGGCTTGATTTAGTCAGTTTTTGGGTTAAAAATTAAATTTAAGCCCAAAAACTGACTTAAATTGTAACACAAACTAGACTTTTGGGCTTGATTTAGGACTTTTTTTTTCTGTGTAAATAATATTATAAAAGAAAACGATGAAGACTTTCTAGCCAATCCAAAACTTCTGTTTACAAATTTAATTTCTGCAACTTTACATTCGCAATAATAAATATTTTTCATCATAACTAGTTTTAGCAAAAGATATTTATTATTCAGAGCGTAAAGTTGCGGAAAATATATAGAAGCCCTTAAAATATATAGGGCGCTTAAACTTCTAAAAGAGTTTCTTGAAATTCGTTAAAATTTGTGAAAATATATAAAAATTCTTATAAGTCCTCAAAATATTCCATGAAAGCTTTAAAAATTCTAAAAAGTTTCTAAAAATCAGAAAAATCTCTTGAAATCTCTAAAAATTTGACGATAATCCTTTAAAATTATTATAGATCTCATCAAATTCCATCAAATCCATAAAAAAATCCACGATACCTTTTAAAAATCCAAAAATTTCTTAAAAGCCCTTAAAAAATTGACAGTCTTTGAAATCCTTTTCAATTCTACTAAATCTTTTAAAATTTATAAAAATGTTTTGAAATTCTTCCATAAAATTCGCTGACAAACTATAAAATCTCTTAAAATTCTTGAAGATTTACAGTAGTATTGAAAATCTTTTTATATTCTTTAAAATGTGTTAAAATTATTAGAAATCTATGGAAATTCTGAGAAACCTCTTAAAATTTCTCAAAATTCCTTTAAAATTTCACGAAATATCTTGAAATCCTTAATAAATGATAAATGAATATCAATGAAATATCTTGATAGCCTATACAATTCTTTTAAATTTCGTAAAAATAAGTTGAAGATCGTCACAAATATTTCAAAAATCATAAAATTCCTTTAAAATTCTTAGAAATCTCTTGAAATTCGCCTCCGTAAAAATATCTCGAAAATTTCGCATATACTCTATAAACCTGAATTAGTAAGAAGTTACCAATGAAATAGTGCCGATTCGTTTATTAATACACACTCAAAAAAATATTTTATTCAACAAAATATGTTTTGTTGGCTGAAATAAATTTTTGTTAGTTCAACAAAACGATTTATTGGTTTAACAAAAGGTTTTCTTGACCCAACAATAATTTGGTTGAGTCAACAAAAAAATGTTGTTGCATAAATACCAACAAAATTATTTTGTTGTCCGAACAAAACCTTTTTCTCATCAATTAGTTAAAAACTACTAATTCATAGTAAAAAAGTACTAATTTATCTAGTAACGGTAACGAAATCAAATTATTGAGGCTTACTAAATGAATTAGTACTATTTTACTGTGAATTGTTAGTTTTTAACTAATTAATAGTAAAAATGCTTACTAAAGTGTATTAGTAAACGATTCGGCACTATTTCAATAGTAACTTCTTACTAATTCAGATTTGGAGAGTATTATAGTTTCAAATCTGATTGGCTTTGGAATGACTATATATGTTGTAATAAGGAAAAGAAAATAATCAAGCGTGTTGGTTTTCTAGTATAAATAAAAGACAAACGGAATGAAAGTGCAAGTTAATGTAGTAGAGGGAGGAATAAATAGTATTTTCCGCAGTTTCCCATGATGGAATTGAGGTCACAGAAACGCGCTTATAATCGTTCATTCATAATCAACCAATCGTTAATGATGTCATGCGAAAGGAGTAATTAGGTGCTGTCAAGTCGTTTCCTTTTACCGTAGACGACTGCAATGCGCGTGCAATACGTACTAATCATTGCGGGTAATGGTTTCTCATAGGTTTTTTGTTGCGGTTTTTGTCTGGCGCCGGTCTTAAGGACGGCGAGTATTTTATACGACTATATAACATGGGAATCGTCAACAAACACCGGTATCAACTTTCAGCCGCATTGTAAAATTTTGTACGTGCTTTCTAACCAGTTTGACGTATTTACATGAAAAGCAATAATGACACTTTTCCCGTATTTTTCTTCACCATCCTTTCGAAGTGCCATATATTGGGTGCGTGCATGGAGAAAAATGGATATTAAAAAGTAATATCTAGCTATTTAACTATGGGACGACTATCTTAGATATTTAGACATAATATCTTGATATTAAAACTTAACAAGAACGAAAGCGCGCTCCGCGCGCCCATTTATCTTCTTTTTCAATATTATATAATTTATTATATTTTATATAATCTCTAATCTCTTAAAATCTATGTTAAACTTCGTGAAAATCTGTAAACACTTCTAGCAAACTGTGGAAATGTTTCAACTCTCTAAATCTCTTAAATCATTTAAAAATCTCACGAAATCACCTAAAATTATTAGAAGTCTCATACAATTCCTTAACATTTTAGGATAATATTTCAAATTCCTTAAAATTTCATAAAACTCTTACAAAACTTTTAAAATCCCATAAAATTCTACAAAATCGTTTTAATATCCTAAAAATCTCTTGAATTTCTTAAAAGTCACTTAAAAATCATTAAAAATGCACATGAAAACCTTCAAAATCATTAATCTCTTGAAATCCATGTTAAAATTAGTGAAAATCTTTACAAATTTCTAGCAACCTCTAGAACTGTTTCAACTCTTAAAATCTCTTAAAATCATTAAAGCTTTCATCCAATTCCATGAAATCTTTAAAAATATTACAAAATCTTTTATAAATTAGATATATTTTTTGAAACCCCTTAAAATTTGACGAAAACCTTCGAAATCTTTGTAAATTCTACAAAATCTTTTTAAAATCCTAAAAAGCTTGTGAAATTCCTGAATAAAATTCCCTATACAGTTTTAAATTCCTTATTTAAATCCCACAAAATACATATTTTAAAAGTCATAAAAGTACCTTCAAGTCCGATTGAAATCCGATCAAAGTCGTGAAAAATTCTAAAAATTCCCAGAAATTTCTTAAAATTCTTTAAAATTCTACCATAACATTTAAAATATCATTATCTCCCATGAAATCTTTAAAAATTCCATAAAATTCCCTTAAAATTCCTAGATTTTCAATGTACCTATTTTGAGTTTAGACTCGTGACAAAATGATTATTAACGAAACCAAATTCAAAATTTCAAATTCAATTCACGCGGAATTTACGATGCTGCAAATATCGATTGTCAAAAATCACTATCGATACTTACAAGACGAATCAGGAGTGCGGAATAGGCGTTACGATATTTCGACTTCAACTCAATCATCTTTTTAGAATAGATATCCAGATATTCAAATATATAATCCAAATATTCTAACATCCAATATTGTAATTTTTGGATATTAAATTTGAATATCTGGATATTATGTTTTAATATCAAGATATTATATCTAAATATCTAGATAGTCGTCCCATAGTTAAATAGCCAGATATTAATTTTTAATATCCATTTTTCTCCGTGTGGGAAAGTTGTCATTGTTGAAAGCAACATTAAATTATCCCATAGGTAAAATTTACATTCATCAAATTAACTATCTTGATTTTTAACGTGAATTTTTGCTGCAACTGGCATTTTGACGTCAGTGATTACAGAACTGCGTAATTATACCGTCAGTGTGTCAATCATAGATTAAATTAACACGTGGGCGATATATCTTGGAATCGCGGTTTAATTCTTCACGAAAATGTAAGAATCATTCAAATCAACACTTTTTTAAGATTATACTTGTCGCTCACCTGACAATCATTTTAAATAATTCGCACACATTAAAATTACAAAGCGTGGGCGAAATTTCCATAACAAGAGAGGTTTATCAGAGTCGTAGATTGTTTCTAATTTACATGAAGGAATTGGCGCGAAACTCTGGCTTGGGGAAAAAACGTGTGGCGCTAAGACATGACGAGGCCATTAAGTGTATTAAGTAATATCCAAGTGACTCGAGTATGAGAGTCCACATGTAATTAGATATTGACATACGCTATGTTCAATTCCGAAGCAGGTACTTAACGTAATAAACAATCTGTCGGATATGTGCAAAATGTGCAGACGACGGATTACGAGTCAATTATTGAATCGCTTAAATGGCACTGCAAGTGTTTCCAGCCTTCTTATAAAACGCCTTAAAAAAACTACTCATGAAGTAAGACATTCAATAATTATACTCTTTAAATCTGAATTAGTCATAAGTTACTAACGAAATAGTGTCAAATCGTTTACTAATACACTTTAGTAAGCATTTTTACTATCAATTAGTTAAAAACTACTAATTCACAGTGAAAAAGTACTAATTCAGTTAGTAAGGCTCACTAATTGATTTAGTTACCGTTACTAACTGAATTATTTGCTTCCTCATAGAGGAAGCTTTGTAATGGTGACAAAATCCAGTTTCCTAAAAAAGGTTTTTTTTAACATATTTCAAAGGCAATATATCTAATATGATGTTCTGAAAAAATGTCGGGATGTATGGATGTATGTGTGTGTGTGTGTGTGTGTGTGTGTGTGTGTGTGTGTGTGTGTGTGTGTGTGTTTGTGTGTCACGATCCAGCAATTTCTTGAAAACGCGTAGAAATAAATTGATGAAATTTTGCATAGTTAGTCCATTATAGACCTAGTTGAATTTCTTACAATGGTTTAACAAAATATTTTATTATACAAGTTTTATGTACTTTTATACTTTTCGTAAAATTCATTTTTCCACTATAACTTCTCAAATATTGAAAATTCAAAGCTAGTGTAAGGGAAATGAAGATTCTTTTCATCGAGACGAATCGATTGACCTATATGATTAATGCATTTCATTAAAAAATGAGAAAGATATATTTATTTATAATTTTGAAAGGTAATTTTTCGCTCTATGTTTTCAAATAATCAAAATTTTGAATTGAGGTAAGGAAATTGAATATTCTTTATGTCGAGACGAATAGATTGACCTGTAAGATTAATTCATTTAATTGAAAAATAAGAAAGTTATGGTTAATTGTATTTTTAAAATGTAATTTTTCGACTAAAATTTCTGAAATAATTTATATTTAAAGCTGATGTAAAGAAAATGAAGATTCTTTGGGTCTGGACGAATCGATTGATCTATAAGATTAATTAATTTCATTGAAAAATAAGAAAGTTATGCTTTACTGGAATTTTTAAAAATGAATTTTTTTAATATAACTTTTCCAATAATCAAAATTTAATGCTTACTAAAGTGTATTAGTAAACGATTTGGCACTATTTCGTTAGTAACTTATGACTAATTCAGATTTAGAGAGTATATGTTACATTTTTATTAGATATCAAATTTGAATCTATAAAACGAATGATAAGAAAGTAATTCTGCATGAATGAACAAAACATCGACTTCCACAATTCTCTAGACATTTCCGTAAACGTTTTGTGCAAACTCTTGGATTGTAGAAGTGCATGCGTGTGTGTTGTGCATGTATGGTCCGAGCACGAGTTTCCCTTATCTGAACTCGCGAGATGCACCTACGTATATGGTGCGACGCAAGTCCTGGCGCCAGGATGACTACGTCGTGATTCATTCTATACGTATGGTCGAATATGTGTGCATTTGCTCTCTCTCTCTCTCTCTCTCTCTCTCTCTCTCTCTCTCTCTCTTTTTCTCCTTCAAATCCTCACATTTAGTTCTACATTTCATCTCTCTTTCTCTTTCTCTCACCCCCTTTTTCGTGATGCTATGAACATCACGGCAGAAAATGTACAATTCATTATATTAAAGTTTAATGCAGTGACTCTGTATTATAACAGCGAGAGCGGTTATAATGCAATTCTGAATTCAGTCACGTACTGAGGAATATAATAGGTTGGTCAACATGTTCTGATACGGATATCCCGTCTACCACCGCGAGTCACCCTTGCTTATTCTTTTCCTGAAAAATTATGTCAGAGAACTGGTTAATATTATAAGAAGGGTGGGAGTTATATTCACAGAAAAAACAAGGACTGAAAATGTTTACAGGTGAAATCAGTTTTTAGGCTGAATTTCAGTCTTAAGTCAGTTTTTAGTCTTGTTTGAAGACTAAGAAATCTAAAAACAAGACTTCTTAGTCTTAAAACAAGACTAAAAACAGGCTTAAAACTGAAATTCAGCCTAAAAACTGATTTCAACTGTAAAGACTTTCAGTCCTTATTTTTTCTGTGTTTGCTTCATGTTTCATTGCGTGTTTTTTGTTTTAATCTAATTATTACTCTCTTTGCTTATTTGGGCCACATGGTGTGAAGAATCGGAAACGATGAGACACTTTGAGGCTTAGCCCACCAAATGGAGGCGTAATGATCAATAAAAGAACCACATGTTCCCCACATGGAACCCCAATCATGCTGGCGTATCAGCTGCTGACATCGTCACTTACTAAATTTTTAATTCCCGTAAAAATTAAATATTTTTATCAACTTAGACGACGCGACTTGTTATTGAGCAATTTAGTTTCCTCAATTTTACGCTGACAGTAATAAATATTTGCATGTAAAAATTAAATTTGCTCATATCACATGCTTTAAACTTTTAAGTATATCACATGCTTTAGAGTATCAAATATCCTTAAGAAAACTTTCTTATCAAGATACTAATGTTTAAATCGGGATTTACAAATTAGAACTCTAATTTAAAACGATCTGTCTCTATAAGCCACGCCTCCATCTGATATTTAGTTTCGATGAAATAACAACAAGGCCAATTTGTAAATTGAGCAGCTAACTAACTCTGAATACAGCAATTTTGTCTGCGGCAGATGGCAGATAAAGTGAAAATGATTCTCTTGAATGCCGGAAACATCTTTCTGACGAAATAAAAGCAGGTTGTTTGGGCAATTAAGAAAAGTAATGATTGCTAGCCAAATCATATCAGAACGCTTAAATGCTGCGAACAGGTGAATTCTAAATATAAAAGAAGTAGGAATTCTCTCATGCGTTTAATTTATAACGACTAAGAAGTATACGAATCTTGTTTTAAATTGTGGGATGAAGGACATTTATTTAATGTATGATAAAAATGGTAAATATTCTTTAGATATATATTTTTTAACAGTAGAGATGAGTGCAAACAACACGTGTAGCTTCATCTAACAGAAGGTGATATTGTATTTCATGTGTCGAACAACGTGGTAACACCTGACCCTCATGTGAGTGGCTGTTACTTTTGATAGCCAACTAACGAAACCAAACAGCACTTGGAAATCACCTGCTCTTACGCATTGTGTAATTTTGGTACTCCATTGAATAAATTTATCTTTACAGGCTACTACTAGTTTCCAACCTTAACTTTTATGTTTCGTCAGGAATTGTGTTAAGGGCAAATGACAGTGATGACTTTAGCCATATATATTCCGCCAAATTTCTCATAAATAAATAAATAAATAAATAAATAAAATATATTTTGTGGAGAGCAGAGAATTAATCATTTTTCTCTTTGTTCTCTGCTGTCCAAAATGTATTTTATTTATTTATTGACGAGAAAGTTGGCGAAATATATGTGCTCTCTAAAATTAAATCACAGTCAAATTCCACTGATTTTCAGTGACTTTTCACTGATTTCCAGTAGATTATTCACTAATTAAAATCGTGAGAAAAGAGTCACTGAAAATCAGTGGAATTTCACTGGTAATTAGTTAAATTTCCAGGGTGGCCACATGTCAGGGAAGTCAGGGAAGTCAGGGAAATGCGAGTAGTTGTCAGGGAAAATAGAAATTGATATTTATGCTGTGTTATTTTCGTCGTATTGCATATGTAAATTTTATATTTTATTTAACAGATTTTAGAAACTTTCCAAGGATTTCAAAGGGTTAAAAACAATTTCCAGGCATTCTTTGAAATGCTTTGGGTTTTTAATGATTTCAAGAGATTTTCAATAATTTTAAAAGGTTTTAGGAAGTTTCTAAGAATTTAACGGGATTACAAAAGGATTGTAAAATATTTAAAAGATTTTGTGAAATTTTACAAAATTGTAAGATATTTTTACGTATTTCAAAGGATTTAAAAGTTTTTCATGGAATTATAAAGGATTTTAAGAAACTTGGAAGAGTTTTCAGAAATTTAAAGGAATTATAAATATTTTCATGGAATTTTAAAGGATTTTAAAAGGCTTTTAAGAATTTGAAGAAATTTTTGCTTTTTTAAAGTGATTTTAAGGAATTTGATTGAAATTTTAAAGAACCTCACCAGATTTTTATAATTTATGAAAGATTTTGTAAAATTTTATGGAATGTCAAGAGGTTTTCAAGAATTTTAAGAGATCTTTACGTATTTTTAGAGATTTTAAAGTTTTTCGTGGAATTCGTAAAAATTTAAAGAAATTTTGACATTTTTAAAATGTTTCTAAGAAGTTTAAATATTCCTTGTGGAATTAAAAAAAAATCAAAAATTATTTTTGATTTTTAAAGGATTTTGTGAGGTTTTTGTTTCCAAGAATTTTTATTTACAAATTTTAATGTATTTTAATTTGAAGCGATTTCGTGGAATTTTAAGATGTTTTTATGAATTTCAATGAATTTTAAAAGATTTCCAAGGTTCTTATTTGAGAGATTTTTACAAATTTTAAGTGATTTTGGAGAAATTTCAATAGTATTATAATTGAAAATTTGTACGCATTTTTAATACTTTTTTGTCACGGAAATTTGTCTGAAAGTCAGGGAAATATCAGGGAAATTGAATAGTTGAATCTTGTGGCCACCCTGAATTTCACTGATTCACGTTTTGAGAGTGACTAAAGCGAGGGCTAAAGTCAACTTCAATGATTCTTTTTGATCCGTATCAATAACATCACATTCTGCGGTACATTTGCGGAATATTGCGACTATTTCAGCTCGAATTTTATTCTGAATCGCAAATCTTATAACAACGGAAGCAATTCAAAAAATAAATGGCATCTGTGAACGAGTATTGGCAAACGATTGCTCGATTTTGAATTTGCCGCAGCACTAGTTTCGCAGCCTTGAAATTTATGGGTGGAAGCACAGCCAAGGTATCGCCATTGCCACTTTGGTCTTTGTGGTTTATATTGATTTTTTATTACTTTTTTTTTTATTGGAGATGAAGGGAAAGGAGTAAAAGAATAGAGGGTCGAAAACACTTTGATCAAGAACGGGGTAATTATTTTCGGCGGCCATTTGTCGACGTATCCTGGGGCCTGCCGTCTCAATTCGCAATCATTAACATCTCTATCGCGCAATCTACACCGAAGAGGCGGCACAACCCGGCCCTCGACGCGTCAGGTGCAACTCTCTTCGCTTCGAAAACATCCCCATTTTTTATCAATTTACTCCTACATTTTTAAGTTTTTATAATTATCAGCCCAATTATGATATAATATAAGGCAAATATGAGATACATAAAAATTGAAGTATGTATAAAATATGATAAAGAACGTAGAAAGAAATAAAAGTAACAAATCAGAGACAAACTTAATGGGGAGAATTCGAGGCTTTTGTGTTTGAGGAGGGGAACCCCTCATTGAAGAAGTGCAGGCTTGTGCGAGCACACGTGAGCATTTTTACAACACATAAGCACACGCCGGAACCGGAAACTATCCAAGCACGCGAGCAACACGCGTACAGGAAATTAGGGTGTGAGGATTTGAAAGGCTCAAGAACAGTCAAACCTGGGGACATTTATGAAGCTGCTCTTTTATTATGTTCATAGCTTTCAAAAGAGTCATTTTTATCTATTCAAAATCTCTCAGTGCAGCTGTATATCATCTATAACATAATATATTATAATATAGACTCACAGGGTGTCTACTACCGCGAAAAACCGGGAAAACCGGGAATAAACCTGGGATTTTTTTTTAATCCTGAAATTTTTTTTAAGAACCTATACTTTTATAAACTATTTTTGTTTTCTGTCATAGCAAATAATGTCTACCAAAGAAATAAGTTAATACACTTCAGTTATTGTTTCATATTTTATAATTTGATTGAGTAACTTAGTTGCTCAAAATTAAGTCTGATTAATAGATGAGCAGATACTTGCAGTATTACACATATAACTTTTATAATTTATTTAACAAATTTTAGAAACTATCCAAAGATTTAGAAGGATTATAAATAATGTCCAGGTATTCTCTGAGATTCTCTAGGTTTTTAATGATTTCAAGACATTTTCAATAATTATATAGGATTTTAAGAGATTTTTAAGGACGATTAGGGAATTCAAAGAATTTATAAGGAATTCTAAGAAATTTTAAAATACTTTAAAAAGTTTGTAAAAATTTTAAGAAATTTTGATTTTTCAAAGTGATTTTAAGGGATTTTAATGTTCCTCGTGGAATCTTAAATGTTTTTAAAGATTTTGTGGAATTTTAGGGAATTTTGAAACGTTTTCGAAAATTTTAAAAGATTTTTTACGTATTTTAAGGGATTTTAAAGTTTTTTCGTCGAGTTATAAAGGATCTTAGAAAACTTGTAAGCATTTTAACAAATTTTTATTATTTTAAAATGATTTTAAAGAATTTGAATGTTCCTCCTGGAATTGTAAATAATTTCACGAAATTTTTATGATTTATATAAGATTTTATAGAATTTTAAGGAAAAAATTTTCAAAAATTGTGAAAGATTTTTACGTATTTTAATGTTCCTCATGGAATCTTAAAAGTTTTCATGAGATTTTTTATGAATTTTTAAAGATTTTGTGGAATTTTAGGGAATTTTGAAACGTTTTCGAAAATTGTAAAAGATTTTTTTACGTATTTCAAAGGATTTTAAAGCTTTTTCGTGTTGTTATAAAGGATTTTAGGAAACTTGTAAGAATTTAAAGAAATTTTAATTATTTTAAAGTGATTTTAAAGAATTTAAATGTTCCTCATGGAATTTTAAACGATTTCACAAAATTTTTATGATTTTTAAAAGATTTTATAGAATTTTAGGGGAAAAGTTTTGAAAAATTATGAAAAATTTTTACGTATTTTAACGTATTTTAAAGTTTTTCGTGAAATTAAAAAAATCTTTGTAAAATTTGCATGTAATTTTGACATTTTAAAAATTATTTTAGGGAATTTTAATAGTCCTCATAGAATTAAAAAAATTTCAAGTCATTTTTAGATTCTCATCAGAGTTTTCCCGGTTTTTCCCGGTAGTAGACACCCTGGAGTCTATATTATAATATATTATGTTATACATAATATACAGAGAATTTCTGAGATCTTTTATTTCAATAGTGTTTCTTTAGAGATTTTAATGTACATTAAAGAATTTTACAGAATGTCATTAGATTTTTATGATTTGTAAAAGATTTTGTATAATAATTTTAGAGGATTTCATGGAATTTCAAGAAATTTCAATGAACTTTAAGAGATTTCAAAAATTGTAAATTTGAGATATTTTTATGAATATTAACTATTGTGAAGTGATTTTAAATTTCAAAAGATTTAAAGTGAAAGTGTCTGAAAGTTTTTAGGGAAAAGTCAGGGAAATTTCAGGGAATTTGAAAAATTGAATCTTGTGGCTACCCTGCCATAGTTTATTTTTAAAAAGAGTAAAAGTATTATATAGATAAATAATATATAATAACCCAGTGGGCAAAAAGACATTCTCATCCTGAAGACGTCCTAAAGACGTCCTCAAGACATCCTCAAGACATCCTTAGGACCTCTATGACAATCCAATGATGTCCTAAAGACGTCTCACGTCCAAAAGACGTGTTTTTGACATTATTTTAACTGACATGTCATGGACGTCCTAAGGATGTCTTTAGGACGTCCTCAGGATTTCGATGTCTTTTTACCCACTGGGAAATTCTATAATATGTAGGATTTGTTGATTTAATATGTTAACTTCATAATAGTAAATGTATGATGTAGCAGCATTAAAGTGTGTTTTTACTTTCTTGCAAAATCAAGGATTCAAAAATTTCAAAAATTTCAAAAAAAAAAAGGTTCAAAAATTTCATCCGATTGTAGAAAGTTGCAGATCCAAACTGCCCAATTTTGCAATATCTAATTACAAAAACTCAAAATCAAGGTCACCAAAACAGCTTGGTAAAGTAATAAGAGTGATTCTAAAAAGCCACTTAAATCGCAAAAAAGTTAAATCAACTCATTATGCAGAGAAGTACAGAGAGTACTGAAAAATAGTACATTGATTCTATAGAAATTAGAATCCGAATATAAAAACTGTACTCTGAGAATTGGCAGTAAAGATTGACTTTAATGACTATTATTAACCATTCAGGGTTAACATAAAGCAGTGGTTGACCTATCATGAGAAAGTTACGTAAATATGTAAACTGATATTGAAAAACGTAAATGTGTAAATTGATATTGAAAAATGCAAATCTACAAATTGATATTGCAAAATATAAACGTGTAAATTGATACTTTTTTTTTATGAAAAAAATTCTCTAAAAACTGAGATAATTACAGAAGGAAATTGTAGATCGACATTTAGCCTAGAAACGATTCTTGTCCCACTGAGTCTTTTCGACCAAACCCACGCATTAGTTTCTAAACGATTGCGCCTCTCGTAATTAGATCCTTGAATTCAGTGGCAAAAAGCGGCCGCGCCACCTTTCGATTCCGTTTCTCATGCTCACTTACCCGATAATTGTGAAATAATACCATTAAACTTGCCGTAAACGATTTGTTCTCGAACCTAGACCTTCAGTAACGTTAATTAATTTAAACTGAAAATATGCACTTTTCAAAATAGTATATTGTAATCTTTTAATCAATAATCTTACTCGTTTCATTTTTAGAATATTCTAGATAAATAAATAGAAAAGCCATAGGCATGTGGTAATTACTATTATAAAAACGTCTGATGAATTAGCTTTTTTTGTTAATAGCTACAATTGCAGCTATAAATTGCTCTAAATAAAAATAAACACACCTGTGCAATGAATAAAATTTGCAGCGCATAAATGTCGCTCTTAAGATCTTTCTCGACATAAAGTCTGACATTCCATTGCAAGATCTGTAATCACAAATAGACTCTTAAAGTGGAAAATTTGCCCTTGTATATGTGCGGGTACAGGTGTTGCTTTTAATTTCGATAGCGCAGGTATATTTATACAAGAACGGAATTACAAGGTGCACAATACTTTCGCGAAAGGCATTGTCTTGATCCTTATCTTAAAGAACATATAACAGACATTTCCATTATTGAAGGCTCATAAAAGCTAATTGGTAATAACTTTTTTTGTACTTAACACTTTCATAGGCTTTAAAATTCTGCTGATTCTACTTTTTAACATGAGATAATTGACCGTTCTCTGAAAATATTTGGGTTGAAAAGCGAATGTATATTATTAAATTATTATTGATTGAAGTGTTGCCTGATTTCTGATGAAATAAAGTTTCATTGGAATGAGCCACATATGCAATCTTCTCTATAATCTTTCAATCTTCGATCTTTCCACGCCAGCGGTCGTTTCATCGGACGATTAGTAGTCCTTGATAGTCTGATTATTAAAAACAAACCAAGTAAGCTATCTCTGAGAAACTAGTGTGAGTAAGAAGAAACGACGTGTGCCAGCGAAACAAGTGGGACGAGTTAAGTGGTATACTGTTAACACGTCGTTCCTTGACTTGTACAGCCAGATCGTGATAAAGATTGAAGGGAAGACATTTCACCATCATGTTCTACAATTCCACTAGCCTCCTCTAGTATCATCAGCAATAGTTCCTTTTTACCTAGTAAACACATATCAATTTCATTCAGAATCGCTCTATCATTTTCTATCATCCGTATATAAGATCATAAATTCTTCCTATATCACCAAATATACTTCATTGGTGAATGAATTCAGGCTGTCTACTACCGGGAGAAACCGGGAATACGCCTGGAATTTTTTTTAATTCTGGATTTTTTTTCAAGAACCGACTTTTATAAACTATTTTTGTTTTCTGTCATAGAATATAACGTCTACCAAAGAAATAAGTTAAAACACTTCAGTTATTGTTTCATATTTTATAATTTGATTGAGTAAATTAGTTGCTCAAAATTAAGTCTGATTAGTAGGATTATAAATAATTTCCAGGTATTCTCTGAGATTCTCTAAGTTTTTAATGATTTCAAGACATTTTCAATAATTATAAAGGATTTTAAGAGATTTTTAAGGAAAATTAAGGAATTCAAACAATTTGTAAGGAATTCTAAGGAATTTTAATGTTCCTCGTGGAATCTTAAATGTTTTCATGAGATTTTTTATGAATTTTTAAAGATCTTGTAGAATTTTGAAAAGTTTTGCGAAACTTTAAAAGATTTTTTACGTATTTCAAGGAATTTTAAAGTTTTTTCGTGGTGTTATAAAGGATTTTAGGAAACTTGTATGAATTTGAACAAATTTTTATTATTTTAAAATGATTTTAAAGAATTTAAATGTTCCTTATGGAATTTTAAATGATTCCACAAAATTGTTACGATTTATAAAAGATTTTATAGAATTTTAGGGAAAAAATTTTTTAAAATTGTGAAAGATTTTAACGTATTTTAAGGGATTTTAAAATTTTTCGTGAAATTTAAAAAATGTTTGTAAAAATTGGATGTAACTTTGACATTTTAAAAATTATTTTAAGGAATTTTAATAGTCCTCATAGAATTTAAAAAAGTTTCAAGTCATTTTTACATTCTCATCAGAGAATGTATTATTGATTTTTAAAAGATTTTGTGAGATCTTTTATTTCAAGAGGTTTTCTTTAGAGATTTTAATGTACATTAAAGAATTTTACAGAATGTCACTAGATTTTTATGATTTGTAAAAGATTTTGTACAATAATTTTAAAGGATTTCATGGAATTTCAAGAAATTTCAATGAACTTTAAGAGATTTCAAAAATTGTAAATTTGAGAGATTTTTATGAATATTAACTATTATGAAGTGATTTTAAATTTCAAAAGATTTAAAGTGAAAGTGTCTGAAAGTTTTTTGGGAAAAGTCAGGGAAATTTCAGGGAATTTAAAAAATTGAATCTTGTGGCTACCCTGCCATAGTTTATTTTTAAAAAGAGTAAAAGTATTATATAGATAAATAATATATAATAACCCAGTGGGCAAAAAGACATTCTCATCCTGAAGACGTCCTAAAGACGTCCTCAAGACATCCTTAGGACCTCTATGACAATCCAATGATGTCCTAAAGACGTCTTTTTGACATTATTTTGACTGACATGTCATGGACGTCCTCAGGATGTCAATGTCTTTTTACCCACTGGAAAACTTTATAATATGTTGGATTTGTTGATTTAATATGTTAACTTCATAATAATAAATGTACACTGAGAAAAATGTTTGGTGCGGACAACAAAACTTTTTGTTGCTATAAAGGCAACAAAAATTTTTTGTTTATGCCAACCAAATCTTGGTTCTTTCAACAAACTTTTTGTTGAACCAAGAAAATTCATTTGAACCAACAAAATCTCAATTTTGGTTGAATTAACAAAACTTTGGTTGGTACAACCAAAAATTTTTGTTACTTCTATAGCAACAAAGTTTTTTTGTTGTCTTTCCTGGAAAATCAGGGATTTAGCCTTGAAAAACCGGGAAAACGCCTGGAATTTGATCGTTTGAGTCAGTAGACACCCTGATGAACATTTCCGTAAACAATGCTTAATTTTCCCACCAATTCTGAATGGTAATGAGTCTTTATTCAAATTAGGCTCATGAGCCATCTTTTAATCTAATAATCGTTCAAATAAAGTAGGTCAATTGTTCATGACCTAGTCCCTTCCTTTGACTCGAATACCGCAAGAACATACGGTATTATACTTGACAAATGCAAGGGCGGTTGAATGTGCAGGTTTTCTTATAATTTCATTCTCCAAGTTCGCTCTTGGACGGTTATATTCATTGGGTTTTGAGATGTACGCGATTGTTATTAATTAGACAGTTGGCGAAGCTGTCCGCCAGGTGGCTTAGTTCACCTGCGGCCCACACACCGGCCCGCAACCTGCGGCAAAGGGACTCTACTCGTGGCTTTTGTACAATATACATATATACGCGGGTCGCCCACATGACATCTGACCCACATCCGGCCTTCGTCTATTTAAGAGTCAATATTCCTGTTCAAAAAAAAAACGAAACGAAAAAAAAATAAAGAAAGAAAGGTAAGACCTTAAGGTCCAACTGGTGCGGTCTAACAGATTTATGTCCAGATTGGAAGTCCGGTGTTTTGGATACCATTAAGTTAAAGTTGAATTAGGGGAAAAAATATTGTATTTAAAGGGGAAAGAGTTGAGCGGTACAAGGGCGAAGAGAGGTATATCTAAAAATACATTTTGGATAACAGATTTATAAATCTTGAAATATACTCAAGATATATCAAAAATAAAAATTTCCGCAGGGTATGTTGATGCATGCTGGGTCTCGCTTATCTATGATTTATAGCAGGAGATTGAGTAGGAACTTTTGGAACTAGAAAAATGTAGAATATTGTCGTGCTTTTTCGCGACAAGCTTTTTTTTTCATCGTGGGAGGTTTTGGTCAATCGTGGTCGAACGATCGAAGGGTTCTTGTGGTGGTACATCATTATCCCAGAGACACGAGTCGTTGACTCGGAGGTCAGCTAGGGCGACTAGTCACGAAGAGTCTATGGGAGACTAGTCCTAAATTAAACTAATTGTGAGTCATTAGTTGCGAGCTATAGCTGGAATTCTCTCATTGCTCTCTATTTAAAAATGATCGTTAGAGGAAAATTAAAAAGTTCGCTGAATCTGGTCAGTGGTTAATGAAGAAAAAATCAATACTGCAATTTTGATGGTATTTTGTCAGTGTATTTTAAATGAAAGAACCGGGTTATAGTAGTCTAAACGGGACTAAATTGAGTATTGCAGTGGCGTTCGAGATAATTCGTTGATTTGGAAGGGATCTCGAAATGACTATTATACGAATTCGCCTGGAGGAAAGGTGGAACTCGTAGTCCGGGTGCAGTTGTCTGTAGGCGGGGAACAACCTCTCTAATGTCCGTAGAGCGTGGGACCGGTGAGGATAGCAATGCGAAGACGATCTGAGATTCAGGGTACAGTTGCATGTGTGAAGTGCACCAAGTTTGCAAGCACTTGGAATGCAGAAATCCTAACTCACATGAGACTCTAATTATACGTTCACACATCTTCAAGATACCATTTCCTACAATTCTGTACGGCCGCCCACCTTGCAGGAAACACACTCTTTGAAACCACTTATCCTACCTTTCAATTTGAAACTCATTTTCGCTGTCATAGAATCCACAATTAAAATTTATACCTCTTGTAATAAAAACATAAAAGAGAGATAAGAATAAGTGAGATGTTATTAAAATGAGGTGAAAAAATAGCTGTGAAAAACGGCTAGAGAGTTGTGTTAAGTGTGGAGATCGTGTAAGTTATTGACACCTGATATCGATACCAGATATCCTTATCGGCAAAGAAATCGCCTTATCGTTTGAAACCGTATAACTGCATCGATGAAAAGGTGCAATTCATGAGTTGTATAACTCACATCGCCTGACCATATGCAACTACTTGTGCAGCGATGCATTAGACGTTGGTGCATTACGACAGGGTCGAGTTCAGGTAAAAGGATGCCTTAGGCGAAGTCTATCTTGGAGAATCCTTAACCACTACTATTTTTTAATTAAAAATGATATATGTGTGCTGACCAAGTCGATACAGTCTTCTTCAAAACATGAAGACAAGTTCTGCAGATATGATTTAATCGAGGATTTAATAGAAATTGCAGATTTATGTAGATGTAACATCAAAAACTGAATGAACATATATATGATTGTCAGATGATATCTAGAGTCAAGAAACTAAAAGGCCCCGAACAATAGATCGTTGATTACTGGTTTAACATCTTTACCAGCTTTATACAGTTGCCAGGGTGTCTACTACCGGGGATAATCGGGAATACGCCTGGAATTTTTTTTTAAGGACAAATACCAAACTATGACGTTACGAATTACCGACCGGACAATGTATGTATTTCGTTTCCACCTTCTTATTTTTAAACTAAGTAAAATATCTCGTTGAAAATATAAAAAAAACATGAAATATGAGCTTCAAGGTACCAGACAGCGGTCGGCTAATATATTTTCTTTCATCTCTCAAATTTTCAACGAAATATTTTACTTAGTTTAAAAATAAGATTATATATTATTATATTATATTATAATAAGGTTTTAAATTTTAATATGAAGATTTTGTGAGATCTTTTATTTCAAGAGTTTTTCTATAGAGATTTTAATGCACATTAGGGAATATTACAGAATGTCACTAGATTTTTATGATTTGTAAAAGATTTTGTATAATAATTGTAAAGGATTTCATGGAATTAATATTGTAAATATAATATAATATAATCTATAAAATAATAAATATATAATAAAAGTTAATAGAAATTTAATAATTATATTAATAATATAATATAATAATAAATT